>OX401417.1:30142361-30689861 GCA_947846245.1 Cerastoderma edule | reverse complement strand
TTTTTGACAAAATATATTTATCAGCCTATGTGAAAACAACACATATTTTTCAAGACAATGAAAAATTCTGAACAGCAAATTCATAAAAAATCTCAATTTTTATTCACTGCATTTGAAATTAGTTGGTTTCAAAATAATATATAATCATATCTGAAAGGAAAAACACATAACCTTATATAGGTTCACCATAAAAGGATCATGATAAAATCTATGCAATCAGACAACCCCTATATTGAAATATGTGGAAAAACTAGGAAAAATAAGTTTTTTTTTTTATTTTCCATCTAATTGAAAATAAATGTAGTTAAAAGGCATAATATCAAGAAAGAAATATTACCTACTGTTGAATGTTAAATAATAACAGCTTTGTGAGACAACACATGTCTCAGTCCACAGGTACATTTGTACATGAAAAGTATGCACTATGTATTATATATAAGACACTATATGCTTATACAATATATATAAAATAAAGTGTATATTTTTCATGTACATGTGTCTCAGTCTGACTCAATAATAATTACGTACTGTATACTAGCTGAAATTACTAAAGTAACAAAGGAAAAGTGTGTCACCAGTGTGGGACTCGAACCCAAGACCACCGGGATACTGGTCTATCACTCTACCAACTGAGCTAACCGGGGCACTGTACATGTATAGTCAGGGCTTTTTTTCTTAATTTGGGGAAGCAGCCTAGCCTTTTGATAGGGGAAAAAACCAAGCGCAAAATGGCTGATTTAGGCGAAAAATAGCAGTTATTGATATTTTCAGGGGAAAAAATTATCAAGGATATCAACATATGTACCAAACAAATACCTCAAAATTGAATAAATAGACTCACATTATTTACTAGATGCACATTATAGTGTCACATTAGAGCATTCACTAGATCATATTAGTGAGAGAATTAAAAAAAATATTTTTTTTGGGGGTAGGGGAAAAATTTCAGCTTTAGGGGAAAACATTTTTCGAGGGGAAGGGGCCGTTAATCGGCGGGTCACTAAGAAGGAAAAAAAAACCTGATAGTCAATATAAATTGCCCGGCCGCCATAGTCTTTTTACAATTTTTGAATTGGCAGACTCTTGGCCAAATGAAGCAGTATTGCACATTCTGAACGCACATTATTTAGAGCTATGTACGTGTACATGTAGGTCTTCACACACTGAACCACTACATAACATATCAATTTTTTCATTTATAAACTGATAAAACACATTGTATTAATTAGAATAAACATGATTACCTGTGCCAAGTTTGGTGTTTACATCGAAACATGGCACCCCCTTCGCCTTTCCTTTGCTGTGATGCTGTTTGCCATAGGCCACCCTATTCACATGTTGACAATCTGCATTCTGACAGACAACATACAGATACCCACTGAGTCCTTTTTGGAGTTCACCTACAATATTGTAGGCCGTACGTGGAACAGGTCCAAGTTTACACTGTGAACAGTATTTCAGATTATCCATGAGAATCCCCAATTCGACCACTCGACGGCCCACTCTCCACCCATCACGAATTACACCCTTTCCAAGTTCTTCAATCCTATTGCACTTTGATTTGCAGGATAATCCATCACAGATATGGGAATTTGCATAGTTATGCTCAACAATCACGTTTTTTCCAACTTTACTTACAGTTTGTTTGTGTCCACTTTTGCGAAAAACGCCACTTTTGTCGCGAAATTTCATATTGTCAAATTATTTGTTAACAGAAATTCCCCGAAAATGACGTCACCGGAGGGTACTTCCCGCATGCATGCATTCTATTTTTTTTTCAAAATTGCAATTTTATTTCTAGTTTAAAGCATGAATAAGCATGAATTTATAACATTTAATCTAATTCATAACTGAATGCAATTATTTGCTATTATTTTAAAAAATATTTATTAAACTCGGCCAAAACGATCGTGTTTACGGATATCCCCGAAATGGCCGATGTTGTCCGATATTTCACGAGTATTTCCGATGTCCATTAGGTGCCCGCTGCCTTAAGGTGAAATCGAACGTAAAGTGAGCGGATTTGATATCAAATTGCACTGTTCAATGTATTTCGCGATGTCCATGTAAACCGTGTTTAGTTTAGATCGTAGAATCAATGACCTTCCTGGCTCAGCAATCAGGGAATTGAGGCTGCTAATCAACTTTACAACCCTCGAGTCTGGTTCGTAATCTCTCTGGTCAAATCCGCGCGTAGTATCACGTGACGAAATCCCGTATTCCAACTTTGCGTGTTTGGTGCCCTTCATTAGCTTATTACAGTAGAACAGTACAAATAAATCACTGATATACTTCTTGGGGCAAGCTGACCTCTGGTGCTTAGCCATGTTCGCTTAGTTAAACCTTTTACCAAACGCCATTTCCTTACTGTCCCAAACTGAAATGGTTTGCAGACGACATTTCAAAATGTGATGACATTGGAAAACATTCTTCTAATGGTGGAGAAGACATGGTGGGAAAAGTAATAAATGCTCGTTACGAGCACTTTTTCTTTTTCCCACAAGGTTTTCCAGAGTCGTCTGCAACAAAGTGGTTTAATGCCATTATTGTTTGGTAATGTGTCAACTAAAGAATTGAGAGAGAAAAGTTTATTAGCCGGTTCTGTTTACCTATTTGGGTGGACATTTCCCGCGCAAACTGTCACGTGATAAAAATCCTTTTGTTGCACGCAATCATTTGTTGGACAGTGTCCGACATCTTTTTTCATCTAAACATTTTAAGTAATTGCGGATAAACATCTACTTTGATAAGTACTGTTTTCTAGGAAAAGTCGCTATTTTGGGGTAAATAATAGCATTCCACTGTTTAGATTTTCGCGCCTGATTAGTTTTGTCTGACAATTGATTAGAGCCAATTCTGTTAACTTTGTAAAAACGGTTCTGGATGCATTCTTCTGGCAAATACGTCTCGTTTCTTGAAATAAAACTCATTCATTTTCATTGATAAATTGTTTTGTTTACATAAATTTTGTAAAGTTGGTCAGCAATTGCTATATATGAGTTTGTATTTAGAATTCCTGGCGCTCATAAGATTTGTAAATGCCGTTTCAGACTGGACCGCCAGCTATACTTCAGTCATGGCGGTAGTGATTTAGTTCTACGAGACATAAAAATAGCTTAGAAATCTTTACACGATGGGGGTCTCTTTGGCCTAGTGGTAACAGTACAGAACTTGAAATCACATAGTCCCTCTCCGCTTTGGTTTAAATCTTGATGACGGCATTTGTATTTTTATGAGATCCAGTCTCTGACTTACTTACGGAGTGCCGATGGTTCTACCCGGCCTGACCAGCCCTTATGGGAAGTTGAATATGGAATCTTATTCCAGCAATTAAAGTAGGACATCGCGACATAACTGAAATGGTGTTAACGCAATGAAAAACTTTGATAAATGTTAAAAAGTGCATTTACCATGATACATTCAGGCTAACTTGAAAAATGGCGTCAAACTGAATTCAGTTTATGATATTGAATATGGCGATTATGATTTTCGTCAATATTTTCGGAATTTTTTCTTTCTTTTGTTTTCTTAATTGAAATTGTTTTGAAATCAAAAACTAATTTGAATTCTGAGATGTTAAGTTCATGTCAATAAACTCGACAATATAGCTGTTTTAGATTTGAGATTCTCATCACTGAAATAAATCAATTGCTTTAGACAAATAAGGTCATGCCAATTTTTTCAATAATTTGTTCGTCTAGTCAGGGAGGCATAAAAGCGTTTTCAAACATATTATATCATTGCAACTACACAGCACTTTCCTTAAATCAAAATATGTGCTTTCGTAATAACGAAAACCTCGTATCCACGCCCTTCTTATGAACTAAATACGACTTTCCTGTTAAACATCGACACTATTTCGAGGGTTCAATGCAAGGCTATAGTAAGGGCTTCACTATCATGAAGCACTTACTATAGCATTGCATTGAACCCTTTATTTCCAAACAAATGAGGTGACCTGTCCCATCAACCATCTAACAGTGTTGAATCATCTTTGTTCTAGACTACAAGACCACATATATAACAATAATTCCATTTAGAAATGTCTCTTTGAGGGAGACACATAAATCGTGTTCCATCAACGGAATCGCCGTGAACAATCAATTTCGGAACAAAATAGATTCTTTATCTGAAACGGTATCTCTGTTTTTTATCATTTGATGTAGTTTGTCAAGTTTCGAAATATGCAAATGGGAAGAGGTCTAGGAAGTAGGTAATACGGTTCAAAACTATATTGGTCTTTGCTTCTTATGGGCAATTTCTTCTTTTGCTACAACGTTTAATATACATTATGGGCGACAACGGTGCAAAGGCGGACCGTCGAACTCAGGTACTGATAGTCTCGGATTCGATACCCGTTAGTGGCGAGGTGAGATTTAACAGATTAGCCAAAAATCGGCACAAGTACTGGTTTAGTATCCAGGAAGTAGTCACAGAGAGTGGATTCAATAAGCTTCAAGTTTCCGTCACAATAAATGAAAAAAAGGAATGAGCGTAATCTGAAACGACTCATACCATATAAACTAATTTCAGCATTTGTATCGAGAGGCGTATGCATTCAGTTATAATGTTTGTCTTAACTCAAGTGTTAAATAATCTTATTAGTCAAAACATCTTCTGTAATGTAGAGTCATCCTTAGCAACACGTTGTCTAGATCTTAATAATTTCACACTGAGCCTTTTCGCCTCAGTGGGTGGTGAATCTGACTTGAACTACAAAGGGTCCTGCGTTCGAGACGCGGTTCGGCCGATATTTATTGAAACCGATAACACATGCTTTAACCGTATTTTACTGCATCATGGTTTTGGTCAGGTGGAAAAGCTGTCACTGGCTTAGAACGAATACTGAAGAAATGTTTAGAAAATGAATAGGTTTACTGACACATTTAGCCTTCATATGACAAAGATTCTGCTGAAAATGACGGTTCTAAATCATAAGCCTTATCTATGGAATGAAGCTTTGTAACAACCGGGAATGCAATAGAAACAGGAATTGTGATAATCATAACAGAACCTGTTTAAAACACTTCACAAAAAGTGGTTCCCCGCTATCTTCTGGTTTAGATATAGAAAACGGACAACCAACAAATTATGAGCGATTTGATTGGTCAAAATGCAACGTTCCAAAATACGACAAGAACAACAAGGAGCATCAACATACGCAGTTGTTTCCGCTGAATCATTGTTATATGACAGTTAAAACAGGCACCCTTATCATACTTTGATTTATCTGGTCTGTATTAATAGTTGTGTCAGAATTTCAATTTCAAAGCATTTTGAACACAATTTACGTAAATGGAACATTGTCGCACAACCGACCGTTTGTTTGTTTGAATCTGGAAACGCTCGTATGTATGTACAGTATGCTGTTTTCCTTCCTAACGTTACCAGCCAGAATTCTGCATGGTAGATTTGTTGCATACCGGTCTCTATATTCGATAGATGAGAGACCGGTTCCCATTCTACAATTCTGGTAAAGATAGTCAAAAGAAAATAAATTTTTTTGGGAAGTCTAAAAATACCACAGAAATCGCATGGCTTTCCTTCCTTACCATACAACCAATTACGAATAAGATAATGCTGTTTTACATTGTAGTTCTCTATGACAAACCACAAAACAAACGACTAGATTATATTTTATACCTTCAGGGCTATAAGACATATCATTCCAGGTGATTGTTCCATATTCTACAACGCTGTGTTAATCCGATGCTATCACTAGGTTTTCTCGTCTACTACACGTACGCTAAGAGACTGTCAAAACACGCCGTCCTCAGTGCGTAAATGATGAGAAGTGCAGGAACGTTTCGTGGTAAACGAACGAGCATCTTTTTTGTTGGCTGTTATAAATGAATGGTTTACCATCTATTTCTAAGAATATCGTGACATAAATGTACTACCTATTTCCATCGGTGAGCCAAATCAAAAGGAAGCTGAATTGACGCTTCCTGAATTAATGATGCTTTCAATAGCTACTTTTAATTGTATTGCGAACAAAAAGAAAAAAGATGTATTTTATTTTGAGTTTCAAATGTTCTCTTCTGTGAACAAGCACCTTTAAGAACACACTTAAAAACCCAGAGTAGAGAAAACCGGCTAACCAGCAACCAAAAGGTATCGGTTCACTAGGTAAAAGAGGATGGAACTATATCAACATCATAATAATATAATAACTAAACAGGACCATTTTGCAACAATAACAACACCTAAACAAGATCAATATTGTAGAGAAGTATTGCGTAAATACAAAGTCCTTAACGGAACAAGGTGAATTATCGTCATTATAAATGCACTTAAGAGAACAATTTAACAACAACAGCTTAACAAATTGAACATTGTAGAAGAATATCGCGTATATACAACATCCGTCTCGTATCAAAATGAACGGGGTGACCCCCTATACTACTTGAATTGCCGAGTTATTCGTTCAAACCAATACATCATACATGATAATTGTTCGTGCCAAATGTTGTCTGCTGCTGTATTTCTTTTTTTCAAAAGAATATGCGGGTTCATCGCTGCCAGACATCTAGATTTACTGTTAATGCGTGTCATTATAATTTGGTGTTTAACCCTTATAGTGCTGGAACCGATTTCATGCTTATGAAAACAGGTCAGATCCAGGCAAGCCGCCAAGTAAATTGGCGGCTGACCTGTGATCTAACCTATTTGATACTCTGCGTATCTTCCGTCATTGAATAAAGCAGATATCTAAGGTTTTGGAATGTAGACGATAAAAATATCTATTTTTAGAAAATTACCAACCATCTTAATTGTTAAAGCTGCTTGTTCATATAAGAAAACATTTGAAAATTAAAATAATAAATGTTGTTGAATAGATATAGTTTATGTGTTGCTGTACAAAATACAATGCAATTAAATAAAGCTTTCCAATGCGCGGGTTTTTCTGGAAGCGTCAATATATCTGAATATGTACAGTCTTTATTTAGTTTAAGTTTAAACTTATATGTATAAATCGATTGTGAAACAAGTTCTTAAAACTTAAATTAATCACTCTCGATTCTGCTTCCTGGATACATAACCAGTACTCGCACCGAATACGAGTCAATTTAGATCGCAAGGCACATCCCGTTACCAACGGGATTCGAACCCACGACCCCTATATCCAGAAGCCGACGCTCTACCCCCTGACCACTGTCCTCTACAATGTCCTCTAAATGTGTCAGATCTTAAAACCATTGCAACGTTATTTGATTTGAGTTTATATCTATTCACTGTATTCAAGTTCTTAAACTTTATACGAACCGATCTTGCTTCCAACGGCAATTCTCCAGTGCGTATCAATTAACAGAACAGCTGCTGTACGATTTTAAAGAAATAAGGATTTAACTTCAAAATTGAATGACATCTGTGGTCGAGAAGCTTTAAGCTTGTTGCGTTCTGCAAGAGCATCACGTTTTTTCCAAACCAAAAAGCTCGTATCTTTCTCATTTCATTAAAGGATATACGCCATTTTGGCTTGGTATGCCAGTTTGGCATTGCGTTGAAAACTGAATAATCGTAAAGCACGTATCTTTAACATTTCAATGAAGTCTATACGCCATTTTGGCTTGGCATGACAGTTTGGCATTGCGTTGAAAACTAAATAATCGTAAAGATAAGTTTTATTTCTTGCGGATTACTCAGACTGCAACATGAAAGGTTGTATGCACAATCATGGGATTCTTTCTCAATAAATGTAATGATTTATGACTGAGATAGGAACGTAAAGCGAGCGTTAACGTACACGGTTAATAGCCGTGAGTTTCTATACTGATTTCTATTGTGATTTTTGCATTGTTTTAAATGAGAAATTTGTTGATGTATTGCTGTCAGTGCATCGATACATATTTCTTGTAGGTTTCTTTAGCCTGTGTTGTGTGTTCTATTTTAAACAGAGTCTGTTTTCTCAAAATTATGAATGTAATCGGTTATATTTGTTCAAATCCCAATGTTGGCATTTTAGTCCGAAGAAGTATCTTACCAGTTGATTAACGGAATGCTTCCGTCCCTTGGTCAAGCATAAGTACTTGTGACCAAGGAAATTCACCTCGTACATAGCGTTTCTTTCATTTTTCATTTTCTTGCATTATTCATTATGAAATTTTAACATGGATATTCTGTGGAGACAATACAGAACACACCTAATAATTTCATGTGTGGGTTGAAGTATTAATGTGCCATCGGGGATATTTGGATTCGAATGAATCTTCTCTTTCTTTTATTGTTTTTCCCTTTTCTTTGAGACAACCTTTCTTTTGCCTTGGCCAGTTAAGGTGAAATACCCATTATCCGGCATTTTGAAATTAATTTTTTTCGTCGGGTTTCTTCAGTCGTTTGCGTTATATATCGTTATACTTACGGAATGCCGATGGTTCTACCCTGATTAAACATCCAGTATTGCCAATCAAGAAGCGGGTGTAACAACCCGTTATGTAATAAAGTTGCATAATGTAAGATTTATTGCAAAAGGGGTTGAATTTTATTACATTTTGCGTTTTTCGATGCCAACCCGTCATGTAATAAAGTTGCATAATGCAATAATTATTACAAAAACGCAATATGTAATTAAATTCAACCCGTTTTGTAATACTTATTACATATTGCAACTTTATTACATGACGGGTTGGCATCGAAAAACGCAAAATGTAACACATCTCAACCCGTTTTGTAATAATTATTACATTATGCAACTTTATTACAAAACAGGTTGTTACAAAGCGGGTCTTCCTCCAACATTACGAGTCGGGTATAGCAATATAACCGTTTGAACGGTTAACTACATCTGCAACTTAAATGTGATATATCTTCACCACACAGTGATTAACGGGGATGATAAGTGTAACAATAATCTAGATTTATTATAACTCTATAGATCTATATCTTCACCACACAGTGATTAACGGGGATGATAAGTGTATCAATAATCTAGATTTATTATAACTCTATAGATCTATATCTTCACCACACAGTGATTAACGGGGATGATAAGTGTAACAATAATCTAGATTTATTATAACTCTATAGATCTATATCTTCACCACACAGTGATTAACGGGGATGATAAGTGTAACAATAATCTAGATTTATTATAACTCTATAGATCTATATCTTCACCACACAGTGATCAACGGGGATGATAAGTGTATCAATAATCTAGATTTATTATAACTCTATAGATCTATATCTTCACCACACAATGATTAACGGGGATGATAAGTGTATCAATAATCTAGTTTTATTATAACTCTATAGATCTATATCTTCACCACACAGTGATTAACGGGGATGATAAGTGTATCAATAATCTAGATTTATTATAACTCTATGGATCTATATCTTCACCACACAATGATTAACGGGGATGATAAGTGTATCAATAATCTAGATTTATCATAACTCTATGGATCTATATCTTTACCACACAATGATTAACGGGGATGATAAGTGTATCAATAATCTAGATTTATTATAACTCTATGGATCTATATCTTCACCACACAGTGATTAACGGGGATGAAAAGTGTATCAATAATCTAGATTTATTATAACTCTATAGATCTATATCTTTACCACACAGTGATTAACGGGGATGATAAGTGTATCAATAATCTAGATTTATTATAACTCTATGGATCTATATCTTCACCACACAGTGATTAACGGGGATGATAAGTGTATCAATAATCTAGATTTATTATAACTCTATAGATCTATATCTTTACCACACAGTGATTAACGGGGATGATAAGTGTATCAATAATCTAGATTTATTATAACTCTATAGATCAATATCTTCACCACACAATGATTAACGGGGATGATAAGTGTATCAATGATTTAGATTTATTATAACTCTATAGATCTATATCTTCACCACACAGTGATTAACGGGGATGATAAGTGTATCAATAATCTAGATTTATTATAACTCTATGGATCTATATCTTTACCACACAGTGATTAACGGGGATGATAAGTGTATCAATAACCCAGATGTATTATAACTCTATAGATCTATATCTTCACCACACAGTGATTAACGGGGATGATAAGTGTATCTATAATCCAGATTTATTATAACTCTATAGATCTATATCTTCACCACACAATGATTAACGGGGATGATAAGTGTATCAATAATCTAGATTTATTATAACTCTATGGATCTATATCTTTACCACATAATGATTAACGGGGATGATAAGTGTATCAATAATCTAGATTTATTATAATCTATAGATCTATATCTTCACCACACAGTGATTAACGGGGATGATAAGTGTATCAATAATCTAGATTTATTATAACTCTATAGATCTATATCTTGACCACTCAATGATTAACGGGGATGATAGGTGTATCAATAATCTAGATTTATTATAACTCTATAGATCTATATCTTGACCACTCAATGATTAACGGGGATGATAAGTGTATCAATAATTTAGATTTATTATAACTCTATGGATCTATATCTTCACCACACAGTGATTAACGGGGATGATAAGTGTATCAATAATCTAGATTTATTATAACTCTATGGATCTATATCTTTACCACACAGTGATTAACGGGGATGATAGGTGTATCTATAATCTAGATTTATTATAACTCTATAGATCTATATCTTCACCACACAGTGATTAACGGGGATGATAAGTGTATCAATAATCTAGATTTATTATAACTCTATGGATCTATATCTTTACCACACAGTGATTAACGGGGATGATAAGTGTATCAATAATCTAGATTTATTATAACTCTATGGATCTATATCTTTACCACACAGTGATTAACGGGGATGATAAGTGTATCAATAATCTAGATTTATTATAACTCTATGGATCTATATCTTCACCACACAGTGATTAACGGGGATGATAAGTATCAATAATCTAGATTTATTATAACTCTATGGATATATCTTTACCACACAGGATTAACGGGATGATAAGTGTATCAATAATCAGATTTATTATAACTCTATAGATCTATATCTTCACCACACAGTGATTAACGGGGATGATAAGTGTAATAATCTAGATTTATTATAACTCTATAGATCTATATCTTTACCACACAGTGATTAACGGGGATGATAGGTGTATCAATAATCTAGATTTATTATAACTCTATGGATCTATATCTTTACCACACAATGATTAACGGGGATGATAAGTGTATCAATAATCTAGATTTATTATAACTCTATAGATCTATATCTTGACCACTCAATGATTAACGGGGATGATAGGTGTATCTATAATCCAGATTTATTATAACTCTATGGATCTATATCTTCACCACACAGTGATTAACGGGGATGATAAGTGTATCTATAATCCAGATTTATTATAACTCTATGGATCTATATCTTACCACACAGTGATTAACGGGGATGATAGGTGTATCAATAATCTAGATTTGTTATAACTCTATGGATCTATATCTTCACCACACAGTGATTAACGGGGATGATAAGTGTATCAATAATCTAGATTTATTATAACTCTATGGATCTATATCTTTACCACACAGTGATTAACGGGGATGATAAGTGTATCAATAATCTAGATTTATTATAACTCTATGGATCTATATCTTCACCACACAGTGATTAACGGGGATGATAGGTGTATCTATAATCCAGATTTATTATAACTCTATGGATCTATATTTTACCACACAGTGATTAACGGGGATGATAAGTGTATCAATAATCTAGATTTATTATAACTCTATAGATCTATATCTTCACCACACAGTGATTAACGGGATGATAGGTGTATCAATAATCTAGATTTGTTATAACTCTATGGATCTATATCTTCACCACACAGTGATTAACGGGGATGATAAGTGTATCAATAATCTAGATTTATTATAACTCTATAGATCTATATTCACCACACAATGATTAACGGGATGATATGTATCAATAATCTAGATTTATATAACCCCATGGATCATATCTTTCACCACACAGTGATTAACGGGGATGATAAGTGTATCAATAATCTAGATTTATTATATCTCTATGGATCTATATCTTCACCACACAGTGATTAACGGGGATGATAAGTGTATCAATAATCTAGATTTATTATAACTCTATAGATCTATATCTTTACCACACAGTGATTAACGGGGATGATAAGTGTATCAATAATCTAGATTTATTATAACTCTATAGATCAATATCTTCACCACACAATGATTAACGGGGATGATAAGTGTATCAATGATTTAGATTTATTATAACTCTATAGATCTATATCTTCACCACACAGTGATTAACGGGGATGATAAGTGTATCAATAATCTAGATTTATTATAACTCTATGGATCTATATCTTTACCACACAGTGATTAACGGGGATGATAAGTGTATCAATAACCCAGATGTATTATAACTCTATAGATCTATATCTTCACCACACAGTGATTAACGGGGATGATAAGTGTATCTATAATCCAGATTTATTATAACTCTATAGATCTATATCTTCACCACACAATGATTAACGGGGATGATAAGTGTATCAATAATCTAGATTTATTATAACTCTATGGATCTATATCTTTACCACATAATGATTAACGGGGATGATAAGTGTATCAATAATCTAGATTTATTATAATCTATAGATCTATATCTTCACCACACAGTGATTAACGGGGATGATAAGTGTATCAATAATCTAGATTTATTATAACTCTATAGATCTATATCTTGACCACTCAATGATTAACGGGGATGATAGGTGTATCAATAATCTAGATTTATTATAACTCTATGGATCTATATCTTTACCACACAATGATTAACGGGGATGATAAGTGTATCAATAATCTAGATTTATTATAACTCTATAGATCTATATCTTGACCACTCAATGATTAACGGGGATGATAGGTGTATCTATAATCCAGATTTATTATAACTCTATGGATCTATATCTTCACCACACAGTGATTAACGGGGATGATAAGTGTATCTATAATCCAGATTTATTATAACTCTATGGATCTATATCTTTACCACACAGTGATTAACGGGGATGATAGGTGTATCAATAATCTAGATTTATTATAACTCTATGGATCTATATCTTCACCACACAGTGATTAACGGGGATGATAAGTGTATCAATAATCTAGATTTATTATAACTCTATAGATCTATATCTTCACCACACAGTGATTAACGGGGATGATAGTGTATCAATAATCTAGATTTATTATAACTCTATGGATCTATATCTTCACCACACAGTGATTAATGATAAGTGTATCGATTTAGGATCTATATCTTCACCACACAGTGATTAACGGGGATGATAGGTGTATCTATAATCCAGATTTATTATAACTCTATGGATCTATATCTTCACCACACAGTGATTAACGGGGATGATAAGTGTAACAATAATCTAGATTTATTATAACTCTATAGATCTATATCTTTACCACACAGTGATTAACGGGGATGATAGGTGTATCAATAATCTAGATTTGTTATAACTCTATGGATCTATATCTTCACCACACAGTGATTAACGGGGATGATAAGTGTATCAATAATCTAGATTTATTATAACTCTATAGATCTATATCTTCACCACACAATGATTAACGGGGATGATAAGTGTATCAATAATCTAGATTTATTATAACTCTATGGATCTATATCTTCACCACACAGTGATTAACGGGGATGATAAGTGTATCAATAATCTAGATTTATTATATCTCTATGGATCTATATCTTCACCACACAGTGATTAACGGGGATGATAGGTGTATCAATAATCTAGATTTGTTATAACTCTATGGATCTATATCTTCACCACACAGTGATTAACGGGGATGATAAGTGTATCAATAATCTAGATTCATTATAACTCTATGGATCTATATCTTCACCACACAGTGATTAACGGGGATGATAAGTGTATCAATAATCTAGATTTATTATATCTCTATGGATCTATATCTTCACCACACAGTGATTAACGGGGATGATTAGTGTATCAATAATCTAGATTTATTATAACTCTATGGATCTATATCTTCACCACACAGTGATTAGCGGGGATGATAAGTGTATCTATAATCCAGATTTATTATAACTCTATGGATCTATATCTTCACCACACAGTGATTAACGGGGATGATAAGTGTATCTATAATCCAGATTTGTTATAACTCTATAGATCTATATCTTCACCACACAGTGATTAACGGGGATGATTAGTGTATCAATAATCTAGATTTATTATAACTCTATGGATCTATATCTTCACCACACAGTGATTAGCGGGGATGATAAGTGTATCTATAATCCAGATTTATTATAACTCTATGGATCTATATCTTCACCACACAGTGATTAACGGGGATGATAGGTGTATCTATAATCCAGATTTATTATAACTCTATAGATCTATATCTTCACCACACAGTGATTAACGGGGATGATAAGTGTATCTATAATCCAGATTTATTATAACTCTATGGATCTATATCTTCACCACACAGTGATTAACGGGGATGATAAGTGTATCTATAATCCAGATTTGTTATAACTCTATAGATCTATATCTTCACCACACAGTGATTAAAGGGGATGATAAGTGTATCAATAATCTAGATTTATTATAACTCTATGGATCTATATCTTCACCACACAATGATTAGCGGGGATGATAAGTGTATCAATAATCTAGATTTATTATAACTCTATAGATCTATATCTTCACCACACAATGATTAACGGGGATGATAGGTGTATCAATAATCTAGATTTATTATAACTCTATAGATCTATATCTTTACCACACAGTGATTAACGGGGATGATAAGTGTATCAATAATCTAGATTTATTATATCTCTATGGATCTATATCTTCACCACACAGTGATTAACGGGGATGATAAGTGTATCTATAATCCAGATTTATTATAACTCTATAGATCTATATCTTTACCACACAGTGATTAACGGGGATGATAAGTGTATCAATAATCTAGATTTATTATATCTCTATGGATCTATATCTTCACCACACAGTGATTAACGGGGATGATTAGTGTATCAATAATCTAGATTTATTATAACTCTATAGATCTATATCAGTAAAAGACATTTTTTTTAGAGAGATATAATTCTCAATCTGTAAAAGGTCCCTTTTAGTCATCAAACCAACGAAGGAACGAACCCCCAACTGCTGTTCCATAGGATCCAGTTTCATTTACAATGTATTACGAAATAAAAAGAAAACTCGAATTTCCTAGCGATGTTCATATACCGCAATGTTCCCGTGTAAAGGTGTAAAAATAACATAGAGGAACATAGATATTAGCTGAAGATATTATGAAAGGCATTGGCGTAGCTTCCTTTAGGCACTTTAGGCACGTGCCTAAACTTCTATTTCAGGGAGCAAAAACAAAGCAATACATCTCAAAAACGTTACAGAAATGGCCTCTATTTTCTGGTTAACCAAAATATATTTTGTGTGCTCTCAAATACATTTTAAAACGCATCTGTGTGATTTTTTTCTTCACAGCTACGCCCCTGAAAGGGGATTGTAGGTGTATTGATGATCCGGTTTTTGGACTACGGGTGCGTCAGCGCTTTAGTGGACTAAGGGTGCGTCAGCACCTTAGTCCATCGAATTTACATACTACTTTTTTAGGGGCGGTACTTTATCGATACACAAACAGCGGTCTGACCCAAATTACTCATTAAACATCCGCATTCACTGTGCGGACTTATACCTTCTTGGAACTAGGAATGTAGTCCGGATATACTCACTTTGTTTTGCTCTGTATTATTATAACTGTTGCCTCATGGGAAATCGTAAAATGTCCAGATGTTCGAAAAATAGACTATCGTCCAGTCTCTGTTCACAGAAATAATAATTATAGTAATGGTGGTAAAAGGAGCAGCTGTTTTCCTCGAGATGTTGCCCAAAGACATTTTCAAATGTATTCCCAATCATCTTGCTTTAAATACACCTTAGTCCTTCAGTGCTTTCAACGCTTTGATATTTATATATATGGATTTATACTGCCATTTTGTCTAAGGAAGGCAGTATATTTTAAGAATGGTTAGACCATGGATCTGTGAGAAAGTCCTTTTAAACTTTAATCAATTTAATTCTTTCTACCCATCCCCGTCTGCAAGAGACAGAGCTTAATCGTATTAAAAGTAACACAGCGGAATATTGGAGGAGCGTTTTAACTTTATTATCGTTTAATACAACTGTAATTCATATTTATTGAGAGAACGCAATTCTTCCCAAAACACACTTGTTGAACTTAGCTCTCAGCGAAAGAAAGATTAAGAAGTTCTTTGATTTTATCCTCTAAATTGCATTTCATATACGGTATTTGAACACATTAAGGAAGACAGATACTTTTATTGACTTAAGATAAGGTTCCTTATTAAATAGCATTTAAACAATATAATTAATGCAAATATTAATACATATATACAAACACACATTAAACACGCCGACATAAGCAAAAAGCCAAAAAAATACGTTATTTATTCATGTGGGGTTTTTCATCGCACCAACATAATTTCTGTTGGAAATATTTCTTGTTACGCTATATTTAGACTCTTTACCAGCACCCCACATCGAAACTCCGTAAGTCAGTCGGGAGACAAAAGAAATACAAAAAGATGCATGAATTTTAGACAAATATTTTAATTTTTTCGTTGAAGGGAGAATTTACCAGCGCTGTGTTAGAATCTTCCTTTTATTCGAAACGTGAGATTTCTGAACATGTCACAATGTGTTTATGAATAAAAAGCATTAAGTTAAAAGACATTGTTTGAAGTATAGAGAATAGTCTCGATCCATATGGGTCAAGAGTTCGATTCTCGCAAGTCGCTGAGTCCACAAGGCAAACATTTGATTAATCCATAATCGGTGCTAGTACTGGTTAAAATTGAAAGTAAGCACTTGTTTCACAAGCAATGAAACACTATAAGTTGAAACCAATAAACCAGTTTTTTTTATTGATGTTGCTTTTCAAATTTCTCAGGTGGTTTCAAATAACGCCTACTACAAAATACATATACTCGTATACGATGTGAGCACTTGTTTCACAATCAACGAAAACTCAATAAGATCGAAAGCAATAAACCAGATTTTCATTGATATCACATTTCAAATTTCCTAGCTTGTTTCAATTATCGCTCACTACAAACTACTCGAAACTGAAATAGAATTATGTATTCTCTCTTATAAATATTGAGATTAGTAAATCGAAACCACGTAATGGAATGAAGAAGGGAATTCAATCCTGTATCCAAAACTGCAATAAACATCTCGGTTGTTATATAAAGTTATATGGTGTTTAACGAAGTATCAACAATTGCTCGAATATGTAACAACTTTCCTGGGTTATCTAGTACTAAACTAGGGCTCTGAAGTGACATACCAAAGATCATTCCCGAACTAGAAGTGTCGTTTTTTCTCGATCCCGAGACTCCCCGATTGCTAAGCCCACCTTGATAACTACTGGGACACTCAGAACCCCTGCCTCAGTTGTTAGACGCTCCAATACAATATACTAATAATAAAACTTGATGACACCATCACTTTGTCTGTAAGGGAAGATTTCGAAAGATCTCGAAAATGAATAGTTTTATGTGCTCTCAGTGCAGAAAAAGAAAATACCAAAAACAAATAATACGAGAAAGAAGTTGAAAAAATGAGGAATTTTCAATCAGATTGAGTGTATGGTATTGTTAACCTGAATGACATGAAAAAGAGACTTGTTAAAGTCAATCCTGTATCCAAAGACTGTTACAGACATCTCAGTTGTTAGACACTTCAATCCAATATACAAATAATAAAACTTGACGACACCGTCACTTTGTCTGTAAGAGATGAATTCGAGACAAAATTGTAGGAGTGTAACTCGAAAATGGATATTTTTATGTGCTCTCAGTACAGAAATAAAAATCGTCAACGCCAATAGCAAATAATACAAGATAGAAGATGTAAGAAGGAAGAAACGTTTCTAAAGAAAATTTCTATTTACTTGTGTAAAAGAATAAATTGAAATGTAAATGATGAAATAATTTTGCATTTCAAAGGCATTGGCCAAGCCATTTTTCCGATTGTTCATGATTTGACTTTATGCTTATAAAATGAATATCAAATGAATATAAAATGAATATCAACTGAATATCAAATGAATATCAAATGAATTTCAAATGAATATCAAATGAATATAAAATGAATATCAAATGAATATCAAATGAATATCAAATGAATATCAAATGAATTTCAAATGAATATCAAATGAATATCAATGAATATCAAATGAATATCAAATGAAAATCAAATGAATATCAAATGAATATCAAATGAATATCAATGAGTCCATGTTATTAAATCCATAGTAATTACCGCCCCTCAATTATCAATTTTTACATGAATGAACGGTGGCAACTAAAGATTTCAATCCATATGAATTATTAAGATAGAAAACTTTCTAATTTCATAACCATTTCTTTCTGTTAAATCTATGACTTTGGTTTTCTGCCTTTTCCCCATCAGTGGTGAAATACCTTACCGTCAATATGGTTACCAAGATGACGTCCTATTGTACTGTATTTAAGAAATATATAATTTGATGACCAATTTTCTAGTAAACGTTATGAGAAAACAAAAAGCTTCAAGACATTAAATTAATCTGTTCTTTGAAATACGACCGCGATTCGTATTGCGATGTTTCTTGTAAAATTCATCAAATATTAGCTTCTAACCATAAACAGACATTTAGTCAACGAAATGACGTGGTTTGTTGGAGATGAAACATAACATCTCTTTGACGCCAAATATCAAACTCTGAGAGTGAAAACTTCGACGTCATTTTGTGCGTTTTGTTTACCTTACCTCGTGTTTTGTTATTCACTCGAAGCTCCAGAAAAGGGGAAAATTGTTACTAGTATTTCAAACAATCTCTTTTGTTTATTTGATAGTTTATACTAGTATTGGGTTTAGCGCCGTGTCAACAGTGTTTCAGGTTTTCCATGGCTTTTCGGGGGTCATGTAATGGCTCTGAAGTGTCTTGTAAAAGGACACACCATCGGAATAAGAGGAAGCGGAAGGCTCAAACACGGAACCAACGAGTTCTAGGTTGACCATCTCAAGCACTGGGCTCTGCAGGACCATAAAAAAGGGAATTAGATTTACCGCCGGTTGTTATGAAAAAATATTAACGAAGGAAATAAAAATAACAGTTCTTTAATGAAGGAAATAAAAGTGACAATTCTTTGTCTCGTCTAGGTGCAGTTAAAAGTGTGAAGATTTTTCTGATTATTTGAATCGGCAAATTTCTAGTTCAATTTCTCTTATAGTTTTGAAGAGCACAGATAGGTTTCGTACATTTGCAACATGAGGTTTAAAACGACACTGTGAACAAATTATGGAGAATATTGCGCGTGAAGTGCAACTTCTTCTTTTGTTACAATGTATTTTATTTCGCATAAAAAAAATAGCATGTTTATTCCGTAAATTACAAATATCGTCGGCTGTTGTAATGAATTTTGACATAATCGCAGCATTTCGGTTATGGGGGAATTAGTTAATGTTATACTCGCAGTTTATCGCTTGTACTAGAACTCTGCTAATAGTGCACACGCAGGAAGTGCGCATTTTATTGAAGACAATCAGTACAGTCGCCCTCTCATAACGAGTAAAACCTAATAATAAAAGACATTTGATACGGATGGTGAAATCGAGTACATGTCCTTACTTCACTTACAAAATCAACGCTGTACGCTTTTAACCCGTTCTTTTATCAGCAAAAGATTTTTTCAGTGACTTTATATACGTGTGTATACATATATTTATATAAAGTAGCTACAGATCCGCGCAAAAAATGAAGGTAAAATGTCAATCTGAACGCATCAGGTTTATCCAATTAAACCACTTCTAAAGTAATATACATGCCGCCATATTTTTTCTCACGAGACTTTCTTCGTTGAACTTTCGTTTCAAAATGTATATCTTAAATCTAAAATCTAAATAGTCATTTAATATGATTAAGAAAACAGTTATATATCACAACTTATAATTGACCTATTATGTATGAGTTACCGATCAAGAATAATTTGAAAGGATGTCAACACTTCCATATACTTTGAACTACTCAACGTGGATAATCATAGGAAATGCGTTATACGCCGGGGACGATTTACACGAAATGTAATTTACGTACGAGTTGTCAATCGGAACTACTCGGGGATTTCCGTGAGCTGTGAAATACACCTCGGATATAAGAGTAGGGTTACAATTTTTCGGGTAAATCGGCATCCGGCAATTAACACATTTTCTAAGCGTGCGCGTTAAGTAGTTCAATGTGTATGGAAGTGTTGGACATCCTTTTTAATATTTTTTTATCAGTAACTCATACAAAATGGCGAAAGTGTTGTTGTGACATGTATAGTTGTTTCCTCAATCAAATTTAACGACTTTTTAGATTTCACATTTAAGATCTATTTTTAAAAACGAAAGTGAAGTGACGTCATTCTCGCGGGAAACAATATGGCGTCATCCCTATGATTTCAGAGGTGTTTTCATTGGATAAACCCGAAGTGTTCAGATTGACGAGTTGTATTTCTATGCTCACGGAAATACCCGAGTAGTTACGATTGGTAAAATGCCACTAATGCAGGCAATGGTCGGAACTTCCCTTCGACAGCAAGTAGCATACGTTTTCATTTGTATCGATACCAACTGACAAATTGGACAGATCCAACCTTTTTGTGTAACGAAACAACCCATGTATGCAGTGATGCTATATCTTATATCTTCAAAGTGTGTGTAAATATATAGTAGCTCCTGATTCGAAGAAAAAAGTATCAGCCACTAATTCAGGTTAAGGTCGGTATTTCCCTTCGACAGCATTGAAGAAACGTGTTCATTTTTATACCAACTGACATATTCGTTGTGACGCTAATGAATCGGAACACCTCGCGTTTCTGTAACATCGTTAGCGCCTCGCACGCTGATCGGTCCTGACAGCGAACGGCAACCAAATCGTACGCTGAACCCGTCGGACTAACGCATTACCAAACAATTTCGACATTTACCAAATCGTACACTGAACCCACCGGATTAAAGCATTACCGAACAATTTCGACATTTACAAAATCGTACACTGAACCCACAGGATTAACGCAATACCAAACAATTTCGACATTCACAAAGTCGTAAACTGAACCCACTGGATTAACCCATTACCGAATAGTAACGACATTGTACCACTGTGTTGCAGATGACACTGGAAAACATTGTAGGAAAAGGAGAAATTGCTCGTGACGAGCAATTTCTCCTTTTGCCACAATGTTTTCTACCCGAAGAAGATTGTTTTCCAAATTCATCACATTTTGAAATGTCGTCTGCAAACTTTTTCAATTTGGAACAGTCGAAAAATGGCATTTGTTGAAGGGTTAACTAAGCAGGTCATCTAAGACATCCTACAATACCGGTTGTCATGCGAAACACCGGTTATAAATCCGTGAATCAGAATCTTGAGTGATTGATACAAATTGTAAGAATTTGTATCAGAATTGATGTTTTATGAATAAATGTAAACTAAAAACTCGTTCTTGTTCAAACAAATGGCTCATAAAGCTAAAGTCAAGAAAGAGGAAAACATTTAGTTGAGGTTAACGCCTCGTTTCGGTTATGTAACGGGTTTTCTGGGATCTAACAGTGTTTTATTTAATTTAAGTTACATCTTATTAATTAGATAAATCACTTTCGATTCTGCCTCATTGATACACAACAAAGGCTCGCACCGAATTGATGGTTAGTCCTGGATTCTTTTTTACCTCGCAACTAACAGAGATCGAACCAATGACCCTCGGTACAAGAAGTTGACGCTCAATCACTGCACCGTTGTTGTCGACTTCAACAAGATCAAGGCTCTAAAGTCAAAAGACACTCAGCAGGATTCGAACCATGGATCCCCGATTGACAAGGTCAAGATATTAATTACAGGACTATCCTGAACCCATGTAACCTTTTATGAATTTGTTTCATAATTGATATTGGTTAGTATTATTATCGCGTCCAAATCAATTCAAACTAAAGATTGCTTAATAACTTTAAAGGCGTATGTTCACAGATATTAGAAAATGATTTTTTTTAAATAAAATAGTAAATCAAAAGCTGTAGGGATATATGATTCGCATTGGAAAATACCTATTGGGAGGAAAATCAGATCATATTCAATTCTTTAAATTAAGTTTACAGTGATTTAACATGTATTTTAATCCCAAAGTGTGAGAAACGGCAGATAATCCAGACTATCAAATAACAGGCTTGCGTTAATATGAACCGGTCTCTTTCGCAACAATCGGTGCAAACGAACCGGAATCAATTTCAAATTCACGGACGAGGGCGATTATTAAACTCTCGTTACGGTATCTTTTCCGCTTCCGGTTCATTGGAGGAATGCCTAGAGAGATAACCTTTGTCACGGGGTGCACTATCTCTGGTGATCCAAGCTGTTACTGTGTGTTACAAATAGAATGATGAAATATCTACGTCTGGTTCGTTCGGACTTTGAAATATTTCCTTCAAAATTCAAAGCTTGGCAACAACTGTTAAACTATTTATGTAGGAAACATTTACATGGGTCTTGACTAAAAGACAGGTGTGAGTTCATTTGTGTCGCAGTTTGGCTTATATATTTAAACCCAAGACAATGTGATGACGAAAATATCATTTTGATATTAAAGGCACATCAAAGGAGAGGAGTACAAATAAATCACTGAAAAATATATGGAGTTCTTTTGTTATGTTCATAAAAGTCATGGAATTAGTTTAGGAATGCATTGAGACCCTATTAAACAGACTCATCTAAAATAAGTTATTTTGTACTTGAAATATAGTTGTCTCCAATTTAATCATGTTTATCAACAACCCGTTTGTCTACATATTCAAAATAACGAATTCTGATTGGTCGGTTAAAAAATGTGTGTATCAACTGTCAATGTGAGAGGTGAAAAATCAGGAAATCTGAATTATAAAACTTGCTAATCTGGGTTATTTCTGGTTTACTTTCATATTTAAGTTGTGCTGATGGTGTTTTCTGGTGATAACTCTTTGAATCTGTCCAAAAGTTTACCAAATAATAAAGTTTGATATAGCATTAATCTCCTTTAATGGGCCTTTAAATCATGCACATCACCAAATAAAGTTCGAGTTAAAAACACACAGTTTGACATTATTATGTTGGAATTGTCATTTTAATGTTAAATGACGTGACCAACCATAACTTTTTCAATGACAAGCAAGTCGTTGCTACTTGTATTTTTGAATTATTACATACATGTGAGATACATGATACTGTACGTCACAAGCAATGCAATTGCCATACCAAAACATATCAGGAAACTTGAATTTGAAAGCACTGGTTGTGACAGCATTTTCTTTTAAATCGTAGGGAAATGGTTTCCTAGAATAGCGTCATAAACATTTAAGACACTGTAAAAACAAGATTGAAAGAAATTGTTACAATAGGAGAATGTTTACAATTCTGTCAGCTGAATGCTCTTAGCCTTTTTCTCAATCAATAATCAAAGAGCTTCCTAATCTGAAACACAATAGTTAAAAATAATGAAAAAAGAAATACAGTCGAATCCCGGTTATTCAAAGTTGACAGGACCACAGGTCTTTTGTATTTTTCTCTTTTTGACTTAAAGGCCCATTAAAGGAGATTAATGCTTTATCAAACAATATTATTTGGTAAACTTTTGGACAGGTTCAAAAAGTTTTCACCAGAAAACACCATCGGCACAACTTAAATGTGAAAGTAAACCAGAAATAACCCAGATTAGCAAGTTTTATAAATTCAGACTTTCTGATTGTTCACCTCTGACCTTGACAATTGATACACACATTTTTTAACCGACCAATCAGAATTCGATATTTTGAATATGTAAACAAACAGGTTGTTGATAAACATGATTGAATTGGAGACAACTATATTTCAAGGTCAAAATAACTTATTTTAAATGAGTCTTATTAATAGGGTCTCAATGCATTTATTAATTAATTATCATGGCTTTTATGAACATAATAAAAGAACTCCATATATTTTTTCAGTAATTTATTTGTACTCCTCTCCTTTGATGTGCCTTTAAGCTAGGTTGACGTTTTATAATGCTTCTATTCGCTATTTCTAATGTATTTCCTTTCAGTATGTTGTATCAAAAACAGTTGTAAATACACAGCAACGGACAAAAGCAAAAAACTTATATCTGATTATGATATTCACTGTTAAATGCGTAGACTGCCGTAATATAAGATGGATATCACAACACTTTGATATCCTTTTTAGGACATGTTAACTATTTTCAATGATTCGAATGTTTGTTGATAAAACGTTAAACGGTTTTTGTCATTTTGAAATGGTATGAAAGGCTTCTTCCTCGAGGTGTTCAGGCGAGACACAACATCTAATCTTTTGAAAGCTTTGAAAGTGCTTTCCAAATAAAGAAGCTCTACTTGAAATAGTACGTCATTTATTTCAGAAAAACGGACCCATTCATGGAATCTACCCATCCTCAATGAAATGAACTATCTGAACTGTTCTTGTAAGGGGCTTGTTTACAGGTGTAAGGAAATTTGGATGTTTAAACTTGTTTTCTAAAACTGCACAACAACTGTATTGTTATATGATACGCTCTGAAGAATAGTCATTGCAGGAAAAATCCTTTTTTATTCCTTCAAGTGAATATACAGTACATTAACATGTATTTTGATCGGAAGGCGTGACATCATATGTAAGTATGGTGGTAAACGACGTGTCAACATTTATTTTTCAGTTATCTTATGGTTTTCCTAGATCCACCAGTAAAATTAATAGGCTAGGGCTCTGAAGTGACTTGCCAAAGGACACTTCCATAAAAACCAGAGTCGGTCGGGTTCGAACCCAGGACCCCGAGTTCAAAGTCCGCCACCTTAACCATTTGGCAACGCATGACCCCTAATACATAAGCGCGTTAAATATAACCTCCCTAGAGTGAATGGGTGAATTCGACTGTATTTCACATCAAGCATTCAGAGAAATCTCCATTAACAAAAACCAAACAAATAAAAACAAAAAGACATCAGTGTAATACAGTTTGCTGCCTTTGGTTTTTCTGAAAAGCTAGATGAAAGTACAGCAACGTATCCTCCATTCCTAAAAGTAAAATGGATCAAAAAACTAGAGAAACAAAAAACATCTTCGCTTCTTTGTAAACATTTGATTTCCTGTCTCCGTGATTTTGCTTTTTGTGTCCCAGATTTTACGAGAGAGTGAAATTCAAAACGATTATTTACACTTTGAAATTTTACCCTACATGATATTTGGCACAGTAAGGTTCATGGTCGTTTGTTTTGATTTTTGGAGTAACGTACACATTGCATGCATCTCGCTTGGCGAACATTGTCAATGAGATATGTGTTTTATTTATTCATTTAAATTGGTTTTTACAACGTTTCAACATTATTTCAATAGAATCCTGGCTTATGATGATGGAGAAAGACGCCAGACTTCACTGCCCATAACGGCTTGTCAATCTGGGTAAACCATCGGTATTTCGTAAGTCAACCGGGAAACGCCCTCTTATGAACATCGAAATGCCATCAGCGAGATTTGAACCCATGCAGAAAGGGAACATGTGATTTCTGTAACCCAGCCACTTGGCCACGGAGGCCTCAAAATTCAAGTCATGATTAAATTGCTCTTTATCTTAGAAAACGTTTAACCCTTTCCCAAACAACAAATTGTCGACTGTCCCAAATTGAAAGAGTTTGCAGACGACATTTCAAATGTGATGAAATTGAACATATATTTTTCAGAAAGAGCAGAAAACCTTGTGGGAAAAGGAAAAATTGCTCGTTACGAGCAATCTTTCATTTTCCCACAATTTTTTCTAAAGTTGTCTGCAACAAAGTCGTCAAATATCGTTATTGTTTTGGAAAGGGTTAATCTATTATTGTAAATTTGATGTCTTGATATATCATTTTAATCATTTTTCTTTGGACCGTTGTAGAACATGTATACACTCAAATTCCTCGTTTTATAAGTCACATGGAGTTGACCCGAATGATGACCAGCTACTTAACTTTATATTCATTTTTGTTGCAACTTTGTTGACATGTTTGTGAAATTAATGTATCTGTGTTTCTGCATGAGGAATCATGTTTATGCGTACGCGTGTATGAACAATAATAGTGAAAGCAAATATAAAGAAATAGTGGGTTTCGTGGGCCAGTGGTTAAGATTGTCTTGGAACTCGGGGGTTTCAAGATCGAATCTAGCCGTTTCCTCCTTCGCAGGGGTGTCATTTGGCAAGGCACTTCAGTACGCTAGGTAAGTGCTGGTGTATCCAGGAAAGCTGTATTATCGTAGCATGACTGAAAAATAGTTGACACGGCGTTAAACCCAAAATTCGGTCATATTATTTATTTTACATCAATGCGACAAAAGCTTTATAGCTTATTTAATCCACTCGATGACTGCTTCCTGGATACTAAACCAGGGCTCGCGCCGGTCTGTGGGTTAGTTCCGGCAATTTTCAACTCGCCTAACGAGGATCGAACCTAGGACCTTCCGTACAAGAGGCCGACGCTCTAACACTGTACCACTGTCGCCCACAAATCTTTATTATGACAAGAGCTTATTTCATCAATAAAGACAAATCTTTGAAAGCATGCTCTTTTTATAGAGCATGGAATATAGCGCTTGCTTTTACAAACTGTAGACGAACTGGCTTTTTTTCCGTTGTTGTAGAGAAAACCCGAAAACTCGAAGAGCCGCCAAGCGCCTAGCGAGAGTCGGGAATATCTGATATCAATATAAAATGTTGTTTTGGCGACGCCGATCATTCAATAGTGTTGTAGTGGAAGCGAGCTTTCAAACGGATTATTAACGGTGTGTCGGGACTTTTGTTCGGCTGTGGATTACAAATGATAGTTGGTTAGTTTCTTAAAGCAAGTTAATTTGGTTACTCTTTCTTTTTTTGTTCTTTTATGCGTATCAAGTTAATGAATCTGTTAAATCGTCTAAGGTATTAAACATAACATAACATAATGATATTCATTGCGTTATAAACATAGCATTGCAAGTCACAACATTTTAACAATATCAAACGATAATAAACTAATTTGACTTATTAATCTATAAAATTACGAAAATACTTAACGTGGTGACAACATTGAGACAAAAGGAGAAATTGCTGGAAATCGGCAATTTCATCTTATGCCTCAAATTTGTTTACCAATGTTCACGATTAAGAAACAGGTTGTCTCATTTAATAAGCTAATTTCTTTAGTTAGAATAAAGTGAGTGACAATGTTACAGTGGTAGAGGGTCCTGAGTTCGAATCCCTGTTAGGCTAGCTGAAAATTACCGGTACTAACCAACAAATCGGCGCAAGTATTGGTTTAGTATTCAGGACGCAGTCACCAAGAGAGACTTTGATAGGCCAAATCAAGCTTCCTTCACAATCGATGTAAAACAAATCAAACAAACAAAATTATTGTCTACACATGATGTTTGGTTAGCTTGTAGACGAATCTATTTCGTGGTACTTTTCTGTTAAACTAACCAGTTCATTACTATTACATTTCTAGTAGTTCTTATAAAAATGAATCATGTTAAAATGTTTAAAACAAAAGGAAAGCATAGGTCGAAATGAGCAAAATAGTTTGATCCATATCTATTTGTTTCAAGAATAAAATTTCATTTGGTTTTGCTAAAGAGCATCGTCGTCAGTTTATTTCATCAATAAAGACAAGTCTTTGATAGAATGCTCTTTTGGTTACATGCAAGCGAATCTATTTTGCCAGCCGTTTCCTTTATAAGCGTTCTCTATGTTTGAGCGAACAGTCATCAAATAAAACGTCTGTTATCGTAATTATACAATGCTTTCCTCAATGACGACATAGGGTTATTTGTTAACTTGTAAGGAATTCGATCCTGGCTGCCGTTTCGTTTCCTTCTTGCATATGTACATCATTTAAAATGACGGTGCTGGCGTTTGGATTTCCCCGAGAGCAGGTTTACTTGTTGACTTACGGTATATCGATGGTTTTCCCCGGCTTTACCAGCCTATAAGGGCATCGCAACATGATAAAAATAATGTTGAAGCGATGTAAAATAGCAATTAGGTTCGAAATCAGGTCGTTTTTAATTCTTTAAAGTGTGTATACAATGAAATAGCATGTCATTTAATCCAAAAGCGTGAACTCGATTTTGAGATTTACCTCATATTAACTGTACGTACTTAGATGTATAGACGCTTCCTGAATTGAGTATGCTTTCAATGGGTATTTTATAATTGTTTATCAAACAACAACACAAAAACTGTATTGTTTCAACGACATTTTATGTTGACTTTCAAATTTGCTCTTCTGTGAACAAGAGCTTTTCTGCAGATAATTCTAGTTCTTCCTAGTTACGATTCTACTGATAGTCAATAGGTACTTTTCTAAACTGAAAGTAAATACAAACATATATATGAAAAAAGGAACACGATTATATGTGTATCACATTTTGTTTAACGAATTTGCATTTTGGTCCTGCGCGGCGCAGTTAATACGTTGACGTCTTAAATACTTTGGGTCCAAAGTTCAAGCCCCGTCGGAAAATTTGGTTTCGTATGAGTGTCCTTTGGCACGACACTACGGGACCCTAGCCTAGTCCTGGTGAGTCCGTGATCCAGGAAAGGCGTAATATATCTGAAGTACTGTTGAGAAAGCTATAAATACCATTTCGTGGCCCAGTGGTTAAGTTGTCAGACTATGAACTAGGGAGTTCCAGGTTCGAGCCCCATCGACACCTCTGGTTCCGTGGAAATGACCGATAACAAGTCACTTCAGAGCCCTAGCCTAGTCCCGGTGAATCCAGAAAAGCCGTTACATAACTGAAATATTGTTGACAATGCTTTAGATAACATTGAATCTAAGGAGGGACTCTGCAGTGGTATAGATAAATCAACAACTGCTCAAAACAAATAATTTCTCTTTTTTTATTACATTGATTTCATAGCGAACCCATACAGATGTTGTTGTAATACTTTTTGTCGTCGTCTCCAATTACTTTTAATCAATGTTTGAATCTCAATCCTATGTTAGAGGATCGGCTTTACATGCAACACAACACTATATTTAAACAACATGTTATTTACATTGACATCTAATTTGTCAACCAAGGGAATATACCTTCCATAAATAGGAACGAATTAAATAACGTGTTACTAAAAGAAGACGACTTTTGACGACAAGTCATGACCAGAGTAGAATTTGCTCATAGGTCCTACGTCGAATTGTGGTTAAGGTGGCGGACTTAGAACTCGGGTGTCCGGGTTTAAGCCCCACTGACACCTCTTGTTTCGTTGGAGTGCCTTGTGGCAAGTCACGGAAGAGCTCTATGTTATACTGGTGGATCCAATAAAGCCGTAATATTACTGATAAATTGTTGATACGGCGTTAAACACAACAAGAATAAAGAATTTGTTAGTATTTGACTAATTTTCTGTTTGTAACAACAATGTCAATGTATTTTTAATTAACTCTGCAGACTCCATTGCGTGTCAAAGGTTGTTGATTTGTATTTCGTTCTTTGAAGTATTTTAATATAAATGTCAACATTATTCAAGTCATATAGTTGCGGTCAGCCCATCTATTCATAAAGCTTTAAATCTATCACTCACTAGGACTGCACAGTAGTCTTTCAAGCCATAGACTGTTTTCTATCATGTCACGATTGATCGCAGGTGAGAGACGATCGTTTCATGTGGAATTGTATTCATTAAACGTTATATTGACCAAGCTAGATTATGGTTAATCATTGTACGGTAATTATAAATCATTTGATAGAAAAAAGAAAGATTATTTAACGGTAACGATGGATCATTGACAATCATGATTGGTGGCTACACTGTTATATTTGTTTGATCGATGGACGTCCTGTGTTAATCATTGGACGATGTCGGTAAATCATTCATCGATCTGTGTTATTCATTGGATGATCTTGATTAATCACTTGACTATCTGTGTAAATCATTGGACGATGTCGGCTAATCATTGGATGGTCTCGGTAAATCATTGGACGTTCTCGGTAAATCATTGGACGTTCTCGGTTAATCATTGTACGTTCTCGGTTAATCATAGGGCGATAACGGTAAATCATTGGACGATCTGGGTTAATCATTGGACGTTCTCTGCTAATCATTTGACGTTCTCGGTTAATAATTGGACGTCCTCTGCTAATCATTGGACGTTCTCGGTTAATCATTTGACGACATCGGTTAATCATTGGTCGTTCTCTGCTAATCGTTGGACTATCTCGGTTAATCATTGGACGACATCGGTTAATCATAGGGCGATCTCGGTTAATCATTGGACGACCTCGGTTAATCATTGGAAGTTCTCTGTTAATCATTGGACGATCTCGGTTAATCATTTGGCGTTCTCGGTTAATAATTGGACGACCTCGGTTAATCATTGGACGTTCTCTGCTAATCATTGGACGAGCTCGGTTAATCATTTGGCGTTCTCGGTTAATAATTGGACGACCTCGGTTAATCATTGGACGTTCTCTGCTAATCATTTGACGATCTCAGTTAATCATTGGACGTTCTCGGTTAATCATAGGGCGATCTCGGTTAATCATAGGTGGATCTCGGTAAATCATTGGACGACCTCGGTTCTAAATTGGACGATAATGGATAATTAATATAAATCATAGGTCGATCTTTCGACGATGGTTTGTACTCGGTATACGCATAGTTCACCCAATTTAACAACCTAGTTTCTTAGAAAAATGAATCAGAATCTATACCGCCTTAACAACGGAAGTTTGGCTCTTTATATCAGTACATTGGGTTCTCAATAGTTCCCCCTTTTTCGCAATGTTATAAAGGTTAGTATATTTTTCGTTATGGTAGGATTATACCTTCTCCCAAATAATAAGTATTTTAGGAGTACACAGCATATGTAGAGAACAATTGAAACATAGCTTCGTCAATTTCTGTAGCAATGATGTATTTTCCCCGATCATTGTTAAGTGTTTGCAGATCGTTACAGGACAGCCATCGTTAATCATTTCTGGCATCCATAATCCGGAAAATGAAAATTAATCGCCTATGTTTCCCTTGTCCTGGTCTGCATGGAAACATCGTCCCTGTAAACCCGAAATATCTTATATTCGACATGAATATAAAGGAGAAACGATATTTTGGATTTGCAGCGTGAAGAATGTGTAACAAGAAGTATCAAAGTGTATGTAAATGACATTAGGAACTGACGTTCTCATGAGCGATTTTTGATGTTTTGTTTAGGTTCTATTTATAAATAAAAACGTAAGCAGAAAACGGCAGAAATAAACGAAAACATTCATGCACAACAATTTCTTCTGTTGTCAAACAAGAACGAATGTAAGACACCTGTCTGTTTATCAAAACTTTACTTATGTATTAGCGATTTGTCCCTTTAATTGAACCTAAAATACGCTTTTTACCCTTAAAATGCTAGGTAATTTTCTTGAAATATATTTTTGTGTCGTCTACCTTCAAAAACCTTAAATATCTGCCCAATTTTGAAAAGGTAAGATACTCAGAGTAGCAAACAGGTCAGATCACTGGCCAGCCGCCAATTTTCTTGGCGGCTGGCCTGGATCTAACCTGTTTGCATAAGCACGAAGTCGGCTCCAGCAATTTATGGGTTAGTTTCAAAAAGAGACGAGGAGATATGGTTTTAGAGTTTTAATATGGCCATCTTAAATCGGCATAAGCATGAAGTCTGTTCCAGCATTTAAAGTGTTAATAGTATTGTTAGCGGGCAAAGGGAGTAAAAAAGAACAGCATTGGAAACTAGGACGAGGTAAGCGTGCCACCTGGTGAGGGTTGGTGATGATGAATTAATGACTGCTCGGATTATTTATTACGATAGGCTAAAATATCAGGGGAAAACTAATGACGATCGTAGGAAAGCTTTAGGAATGCTTAAGGGGAATTTATTATCATTTTCTTTACCTGTATTTTTTTTACTATCATTATATTTATCTTGTAATGTTCTTGTTGCAATTTCATTTTTAATGGATTTTGAGAAATTGGTTACGATGCCATAAGCTCCTTGTCTTAATGATTTCTATGTGTTTTTCTAGCGAAGAAATGGAGGTTTGAGTTTTTTTATTGGTTTATTTGTCTATTGGGTTAAATTAAAATGGACAGTGTTATACTTGTATTCAGGTGTAAGGTGCTTGTGTATGTAGATAGAAGACCCCTTCCCGCCCTTACATTCCGATTGACGAGGGGGTGGGGGAGGGGGGCGGGGGGAGGGATAAATGGGTAAGAGTTTTTAGCTCTAACTGGAAAGCAATGAAAACATTGAATAACAAATAACAATCCAACAAAAATGTTGGATTCAAAATCATTTCGCAGCGGTCAGTTCACTTATTCATATTCATTGACTTTGCATCATTTCCTCTACTTTTCTCTCTCTTTATCAATGCTGTGTTTTGACTAGATACGATTTTCAGCTGTTTCTCAATCTATTCGCTTAGTCAACTTACAAATGCACGTTCCGGGTCGTTTTGCGTCATTTTCACTACATTTTGTTGTCTTTTTATTAACGGTTTGTTTTCGTGGGATATGATTTATAGCAGATATTTTTAATCTTTTCGCGGCGGCCAGCTCCCTATTTCATGCTACTTGTTGTCCCTTTATCATTTTTATGTTTTTGCAGCGACTTCAGTTTCGACAACTGTTCAGTTATGTCAAGGCCACCAGACATATTTTCATGTACCTGATCGTTGATTCTCTTTTTGTCTTTTTTGTAGGTGTTGTTTTACTATTGTTGTCATTGTTATGTCTTGGAAGATTCCTTCGTTAGCGCACCTAGTCAGGCAGCGAGACGTTTTACAGCATTTTCATGACTTTTTCACTCTCATCCAACGATCGTTATGAATAGGTGATATTTCATTTTCAGCAGATTTTCTTCAATTAGTTTTCCTTTTTTCTTTAAACTTTTTTATTTCATTGTCATGTTGTTTTATGTTTTCATCATTGTTTTCATAAGTTATGACAAGTATTTTTCTGTGTAAACAATTATTAATCTTATGTCTTTACATATATGCTTTTAATTCTTCTCTTACATATTCTATGTCATGAATTATTTATATTATATGGACATTGCTGTAAACTGTAATTGTTTATTGCGATAAAGACTAATGTTATGTAAGGGCAATACATCCGTTACAAGTAAAATAGTGTTATTGTTGGAAGAAATAGGAACAAATATCTATGAGTTTGAGATACAGAACACCTGTTCTATTTGTTGTTGACGACAGCGTTTATCACAGTAGACAGAGGAACATATCCTTGTTAACCTTGAGACATTTAACGCCGGGCTTGCGGCATTTAACGTCGGACTTGCGGCATTTAACGTCGGACTTGCGAAATTTAACGTCGGACTTGCGGCATTTAACGTCGGACTTGTGGCATTTAACGTCGAAACTTGCGGCATTTAACGTCGGACTTGCGGCATTTAACGTCGGACTTGCGGCATTTAACGTCGGACTTGCGGCATTTTACACCAGTTGCTTTTTTGCTCGAAGTTACGACATAAAGCGTTGCATTCTTGTATGTACGTTTGTACTTAACCCTTTCCCAAACAACAATTTTAAGACTGTCCCAAATTGAAAGAGTTTGCAGACGACATTTCAAAATTTGATGAAATTGGAAAGTTATATTCTGATAGGGCAGAAAACATTGTGGGAAAAGGATAAATTGCTTGTCACGAGCATTTTTTTCCCTTTTCCCACAATTTTTTCTAAAGTCGTCTGCAACAAAGTAGTCAACTGTCGTTATTGTTTGGGAAAGGGCTAGGTGGGTAAACGCCGACGTGTGTAGGGTTGTTTGTACGTGTGTAAGCATAGTTTTGCGTGCGAACATATATCTCAGCGCAAATAAGCATGCATGTGCTTAATTATACATGTTTGCGTGCGCACGTATGGATTAATATTTCAATGCAAGAAAGCAAGAAATACCAGAACAACTAACTCTCCTTGATACTATGTTAGCAAATTTTGTATGAAATTGTATATACATCGAGTATCGGAAATAGTCTAGCAGGAAATTGAATATCTCAATTGCATTCTTTTAAAAGTTTTACGCTTTTCAATTTGTTTCTTAATGTTTTACGTAATGTCGATGAGTCTACCCTGCTTTCCCAGCTCTAATGGACTGTCAAGTTTGTAATATCCCGCCATCAATATTTGCCGTATATTGCGACATAACTGTAATAATGTTGACGCGATGTAAACCCTTATGAATATAGTACGGTTGCATTATTCTCTTCCGAAATGTATATCAAAGCGTGTTTTAATCATCCCAAATTCCACCATCTTTAAATTCAAACACCTCGTTAAAATACTATTCAACACCTCACATGCTGTTAATCATTTATTGTACGGTATAGTAAAAAATGTTATGTATTTTTCATTGAGATATTTATGATTTTCCTGGTATCTCTTATAGACGTCAATGACTGATTACAAACGCTTTGTTCAGATTGCGTTCAAGCGAACTGGAAATGTCTGTTAACGTTTGTGCAGAAAAAAAAAACGTCATTTCTTGTGTTTTTGCAGTTTTCATCCGATTTTAAGAACTAATGAACAACATAAGTGGTTAAACTGGCAAACTTAGAACTCGATGGTCCCTAGGTGGAGTCCCCTCTGACACCTCTGGTTTCGTGGGAGTGACCTTTCGCAAGCCATTTAAGGGCCAAGACGAGTACTGGTTGATTCAGGAATGTTGTAACATAACTGCAAAGTTGTTGACATGGCGTTAAACACCATATAAACAAATGAACAACATAACAACTTTACTATTTGATCGTTAAATCAATTAATATACCTGAATGAATAAATTAGTATCAACATTCTTAATTTGCGAAAAACGAATTGGTTTGTTAAAAGATGGATGAAAGAATTACCGAAAAGACAATATGAATGGAAGAATCAGTTAAATGAACGAATGAAAGAATAGAATGAATGGTGAATCAAAATATGAAAAAGCGATTGAGTGAATGGATGATAAAAAGCAGGGTTTGCAAAATCCTTTGTCCGTGTTGCCCAGCTTGTCCAAAAGCTTAAACGGACAAGTGGACTTTTACTGAAATTTGCTTAATAACCATCATACGGACAGGTGAAGAAAATGGCATTTACGGACAATTAAATCAAAATCGGATTTCGCAGACCCTGAATGGGTGGTACAAGACGAAGAAGAAAAAACACTCAAATCATCAAAAACTTATTCGGAAAATAGATAAATAAAAAAATAATGAATTGAATTAATGGACATACAAACGCAATAAGCGATACATGAATTGTTACATTCATCAATAGATATATAAACCAGCATAGAACAAACGTTGATCAAAACCATTTATAACCGTCAATCGATTCAATCCACAAACTAACAAGACAGATGCCTATGCACCCGATCGTGCAATAAAAAATATACGCCGATATAGGAATCACCCCCGAAAATGTTCTTGGCATGATGTTAACACTTAACGTTTCTACCTTGGTACGCTAGCTCTGATAGCTGATAGTTGTGCTGATGTATGGGAAATATTTCGATTGTGAGCCAGCATGAATAGAACAGAGCTTACAAATCATTTGACAAGAACTTGGTACATAGTCGTGTTCACATACGGATATAGTTTTAATATCAAAGGCTCTCTATCTCTCGATCAAATTCTGGAGCATTGACTTCGATAAACGTTCGAAAGAATATTGACGAAACCTGGTCTCGACCTTACACAAACCCTGACCCCTGTGTTCAAGGCCAGATACACCACCAACTGGGCCAGTTTGGACTCACCGGGTTTATTCAATGAAAACAGTGTATTTCTCAGGTCACGGAAATAGCCGAGTATTTACGATTGATTGCAACTGGGATTCCGATACTTGGCAATCTGAACACGTCGGGTTTATCCGATGAAAACACCTCTGAAATAATAGGGATGACGCCATATTGTTATCCGCGAAATGACGTCACTTTACTTTCGTTTTCAAAAATAGATCTTAAATGTGAAATCTCAAAAGTCGTTTAATTTGATAAAGGAAACAACTATATATGTTACAACTCATAATTTCGCCATTTCTAATGAGTTACCGATAAAAAATGATTTAAAAGGATGTCGAACACTTCCATACACATTGAACGTGCACGCGTAGAAAATGTGTTATACGCCGCGGTCGATTTACCCGAAAAATTGTTACCCTACACTCATAACCGAGGTGTATTTCACAGATCACGGAAATACCCGAGTAGTTCCGATTGGATACTTGGCTGTATGCTGTATCTGGAAAGTCCAATGTGTAATCACCGTTTTGTGTGGTTAGTTCTAGCTTGTGACGTAATGCATCCATTTATAGATTGCATAAAGTCTATGTAAAACCGAAATGTCAAAACATGTCCATTGAAATAAATGAGAAACTATCTTGCGCCTACCAGGAAAGTGCTCAATTGGATGGCGGCACGCTATTCTTGCCTTAATTTTGATGAGAGGATCTTTGAGCGTTGTGAAAAAATATTTGGTTTGGAAAACAATGGGATACTAGGGTCGGAACCGGAACTATTCGGTCCGGCCAAGACCGATGTATACCGAAAACGACCGAAGTAATGCGACGAAGGAAAGAAATTCAAAATGGCGGATTACGGGTATTCTACCATAAATGTATATGTGGTGTATTTGGTATTGCTATACAATGTATTACAATATGCATATATCGTATTTGGTATTGATTGTTTGCGCTTAATAATGAGCTATCGATGTACCTTAAAACATCATGCATTCAATTGGTATTGGTTATTACACTCTTTAAATAAGAATATTATTGTAATTGCCATAGTATTGAAAAGCCGCTGATTCTATGTAAAACAAAACTCAAAACAATAACAAAAACAACACAAAATTCGCACAGCCATCAAATATCAAATTGCGCAGTTCGAAATTCATTAATATGTTTTGTAATTGTCGGCTCTGGAAAAACGTTTAACTGTAGTTAACACAACCTTTGGGACACAAATTGTGTGGTTTATTGCCAGGCATTGTTTACTTAAAGTTTTCCTTCTGGCAATAGTTTAGCGCATCCATCAAAATGAACAGTTATTCACCAACCAAAACCTGTTATGTAAATTTGCCTTCCAACAAATTGCCTAGCCACTATTCTGTAAAGTCCTCGAAACTCGATTTATTTTATTTCCCACAGGGGATGATCGGAAAAATCCTGAAAACTTTATGTTTGAGATGGGTGACAGTGGCGTAGTTGTAGAGCGGTCGGCATCTTGTACTGAGGGTCCCGGGTTCGTTCCCCGTTAGACGAAGTGAACATTACCAAGACAACCTGTAATCCACATAGCGGCGCGAGTACTTGGTTAGTATCCAGGAAGCAGTCATCGAATGTGAATTCAACAAGCTTCAAGCTTCCACACGATCGATGTATTCGAATAATTTAAAGACGTTCTCGACAGTCATTGTTCTGTCTATCTGAGGTACTCTAAGGTTAGGAGTGTCCTTTGGCAAGGCACTAAAACAGACCTTTTTCTGCGCATCTAAGGGAGATAATAAGCCTACCTCGAAAGATTGCATATACAATTCGACGTAAACACAAGGTGGTTAGTAAAAGAATGTTTAATGTACGTGCAATGAAAGGTAACATAGTATTGTGAACTAATATCGTCAAATTAATCAAATATGAATTTGTCAGATGACATAACAAATCTCACTTTTCTTCCATATTTGCTTTTGGAAAGGCCAAACGCAAATTTTCGACCGTCTCAAATTAAACGAGTTTGCAGACTTTTTCAAATTGGGAAAAAAATAAAAAATAACCTTCTGACGGAACAGAAGACATTGTTGGAACAGGAGAAATTGCTCGTTGAGAGCAATTTCTCCTTTTTCCACAACGTTTTCCAGAGTCGTTTGCAACAAACTGGTTAAATGTCGTTATTGTTTGGTAATGGGTTAAACGCTTTCTAAGTCATAGACACCTGCAAGAGTGTGATAAATTGAGTTTTAAACATCAATGCCTTAGTAATCAAACTTCAATTAAAACTAGTTTTGTCATTTTAGACACAGCATACTGTTTCTGCAGTCGTAAGGATATCCGCCTGATAAACAAAGCAATGGAAGGAAACTATAAGCTGCATATGTTTTCGGTCTTTTTATGTCAACCTGAGCATTTTCAAATCCACAAGTTTTCATAGATGAAACAACCAAATGACCCTCGTTTGAGTTATCTGCCCTTTAACGTATGAATTAATTATAATACGACAGGAATCAGACTACAAACTACCCATGTACTGACGCGACGGTACATTTGAAAGGAAACAAATAAAGAAAAATCGCCAAATGCAATAACACATGATAGCTTCCCTAGCCAACATTATTTCGCGAAAACAAGGGTAATCGTTATTGCCCGTGTCTAATCGAAGTTAATATTTCCCCAGAGTAATTCGATGGCGAATTCACAAGGGCCCCTTGTGTTAACGATACACTGTTTAACCCTCAGAGTGCTAGGTAATTTTCTAAAGAAATCTTTTTATGTCGTCTACTTTCCGAAACCTTAAATATCTGCTAAGGTTTGATGAGGAAAGATGCCAAAACTTGCAAACGGGTTAGATCCAGGCCAGCCGCCAAGTAAATTGGCGGCTGGCCTGGATCTAATCTGTTTGCATGAGCATAAAGTCGGTTCCAGCAATATAAGGGTTTAAATTACAATTCTGCTTCCTGCATCTTCTCAATTTCGCAGACATTTCAATTTCACGGCATTTGTTATGGCGATATGGCTTTTTGTTACTGTTTGTTATCTTTTTTATTCTCTTTTCAAACGAGCTGTCAATCACATGACTGCGCATCGTGAAATAAACACAACTTCCGGGTTTTAAATCTGCATCCGGAAGTTGCTAGCACGTGCTCATTTGTTGGTTAACTTTTTTTGAAACTTTTTATTTGTTCATTCTCGGTTATTTTTCTTTGATCCAAACCATACTTTTTGCGACATTGGGTTTGCTTTACGGATAGTCGCTAAGGATGTTTGTTGAGGGGTCCGAAATTTTCTCAAACACATTTGCAAGCTTCGTGTATAAGGGAACATGAGCGTAAAATACATCGGTTGTAAACGTCAGGAAAAGCTTCCTCAGCATATCTTTCTCAACAAAAAAGGACAAATGAATACCCAGAAACTTTTCTTGGACACGCAAAGGTCAACACTTAACCAAATGATATAAAAAATCAAAGATCTACTGAAGATGGTATCTAAAGAAAATGTTGAAAAATGGAAATTTCTTGCACGAAATATTTCTCCTTTTCCCAATTATAATCACGATTCTTAAATTCTATCTGCAACTGATTTATTGATAACTTTAGTTGATTTCAGCAGACTAACATTGCTGAATGAGCGAAGATTCGCAAAATACATAGGTATAGAATCAAAGAATAAAGGCCAGTTTATCGGTGATCATTTCGTTTCGAAGGTGACCGACAGAAATTTGATGATAAATTTAACGTTCATAGATAATATTATTATTCCCACCACATAGTTAAACTATCTGTTTTCAGTAAACAAACCTTGAACAATTTGGACATTGAAAAAGGTAATAATTAAGCTAGGTGGTAATTGACAGAGAAAGACCAATATATTAATGACCCCGTCATTTATAAAACCATTTACAAGACATGAAATATTAATTTCTCCTTTCACCAATAGTTCTTCTGATTTTACCAGATACTATTGTAAATTTCAAACTAAGATAATCTGAATGGTTGTCTGCAATACTCTTGTTTTTTATAAGCGAGAATTCGAAAAGTGTCGTTTGTTTGAGAATTAAGGAAAAAAATCCAAAGTCAGTGTTATTCACTCGTTTCAAAGGTCAACAAAAGGAACTACATAAGTTTTAATGTTTTCAACCATACCAAATCGGAATTTATTTTATCGTCTGCAAACACGCCAGAATTTTGAGAGAGAGAAAAGCGTGTCATTTGTTAGAAAATGATCGAAGAAAGACAAATTTTCTGGTGTGCTTAATCGCTTCAAAGGTCAGCTTTAGGAACACAATAAGATGTAATGTTCTCACGGCTACCAGATGATAATTTATATTGTAGTCTGCAAACAACCCTGAATTCGGGACAAGGAAACGGCGTCGTTTGGTAAATAACTAAATTAACAAGGAAAACCCAATGTCTGTGTGTTCAAAATATTTCAAATATCTGCCATATGAGCTCAACAAGGTCGAAGTTTTCAATCCTATAAAAAACGTAATGTATTTTATCGCCTGTAAACAATCCTAAATTTTAAACGAGATAAACGTCTCTTTTGGTAGATAATTCAGAAAGAAAAACCAATGGCCTGGTGTTCAAAACGCTTCTAAGGCAAGTTTAGGAATTCATTTTTCTTTTTCAATCCAAACAGATAATCAATACGTCAATCAGACATTTTGAAATTTGAAAGAGGAAAAGTGTCAATTGGTAGAGAATTAAAAAAGAAATACCAATGTCTTTGTTATCCAATCGTATTAAATGTCACCAACAGGAACTGTGTAAGTTCTGAAAGTAATAAATCCTACCAGGTTAAAGGCTACATAGTCGTCTGCAAACGAAAACGTTTTCAATTCAGGCAGAGAGAAAGATGTCTTTTGGTAGAGAATTAAGGAAGAAAGACCAACGTCTTTGTTATCCAATCGTTTCAAAGGTCACCAAAAGGAACTGTGTAAGTTCTGAAAGTAATAAATCCTACCAGGTTAAAGGTTACATAGTCGTCTGCAAACGAAAACATTTTCAATTCAGGCAGAGAGAAAGATGTCTTTTGGTAGAGAATTAAGGAAGAAAGACCAACGTCTTTGTTATCCAATCGTTTCAAAGGTCACCAACAGGAACTGTGTAAATTTTGAATGCATTTAATCCTAGAAGAATGTAACTTTTAATGTAGTATGCCAACATAAACATAATCAGGCATATTAAACTTTTGGTTTGGTAGATAATTAAGGAAAAAAGACCCAGTAATTGGTGTTCAAATGTTTCAAACGTCTGCTTTAGGACTTCCAAGGATTCATTTTTTCAACCAGAAAATTTATATTGTCGTCTGCAAACAAAGATATTCTGAATTTTTGAAAAGGAAAAAATCGTCTTTTGGCGGATAATTAAGAGAATGACCAATGTCTTTGTTACCCAACCATTTCAAAGGTCCCCGCTTGCAAACAAGTCTGTAAATCAAGGGTTCAATGCAATACTATAGTAAGTGTTTCATAAACATGAAGCACTTACTATAGTATTGCATTGAACCCTTGAAATGTAATATTTATTATAGTTTACAACGACGAAATCTGCGCGAAGAAAACTTTTCATTCAGTAGAGAATTAAGGAAGAAAGACCAATGTCCTTGTTATCCAATCGTTTCAAATGTCACCAACAGGAACTGAGTGGGATTTGAATGCATTTAATCCTAGAAGACAGTGACATTTGTTTTAGTATGCCAACATACTTATAGCCAGGACGAGGAATACACCAGGACGCAGAATGACCAACGTCTTTGTTATCCAATCGTGTCATATGTCTGCTTTATGAACTCCAAGAACAATACTACCAAATTGTAATTTATATTGGAGTCTGCAGAAAAACTTGAATTTCTGACAAGAAAAAAAATATCGTTTGGTATAAATTATTGGAAAGAGACCAATACCTTGGTGTTGTAAACGTGTGAAATGTTATATTTTGGAACTTCACGAGTATTGTTTGCTTTCAATCCTAACAAATAAGCAATGTATACTATCGTCTGCAAACACGCCTGCATTTTGAATAAGGAACAAGTGTCGTTTGGTAGAGAATTAAGGAAGAAAGACCAACGTCTTTGTTATCCAATCGCTTGATTTGGTAGAGAATTAAGGAAGAAAGACCAACGTCTTTGTTATCCAATCGCTTGATTTGGTAGAGAATTAAGGAAGAAAGACCAACGTCTTTGTTATCCAATCGCTGATTTGGTAGAGAATTAAGGAAGAAAAGACCAACGTCTTTGTTATCCAATCGTTTGAAAGGTCATAGCATGAGCTGCATGACAGACCAGTATTGCCGGGACATTACGTAGGGGCTCGTATATAGATTCAGTGCTTGGTAACAATAACTTAAGTTAACCCAGGCATTGGATTCACAGATGCGGAAAAACGACTGTTTGGACAACCTCATAAAATATGCTACTGTTTTTTCTCCCTTTAATGGGGTTTGTATGCGTTGTTTTTATGCTGTGTCTACATAATGTGAGTTGTATTTCTAACATTCCTAGGCTTTAACATCGCTGAGGGTATTTCTCCATCTTTAAATTTCTGGCTTCGCAACATAACTGAAATGATATTAACGCGCTGTAAAATCCATTTTAAATGAGTAACTACTGTTTCTTTATTTTTTTGTAAAGTGATATTCCTCTCATTTGTATTCTATTCCTTTTCGCTAAAGCTTTACTTTTCCACATGTACCCAAAATTAATAAGGGCGATCACCTTTTCCACCATTGAACCCTATTTTACTGCTATAGAGTGGGCTTCCGTGGCCTATTGGTTAGAGTACATGTAAGGAACTTGAAATCACAAGACCCCTCTCTGCATGGGTTCAATCCCGGTGAACAGTATGGATGTTCATGGGGGAAAAGTCTTTCGAACGACTAATGGAACGTTGATGGTTCTACCCTTATGGTCGGTTGAGTATGGGGGTCTTCCTCCATCATTGAGAGTCGGACATCGCAAAATAACTAAAATATTGTGAGCCCGATGTAAAACTCATATGAGCAAATAAATAAACTGCTCTAGAGGAACGTAGAAACCGCTGTAACAAATTAGAAGAATGCTCATAATGACAAATAAATGGTTTATGGATAGTTGCGCTGTCTGCTGCAGTATAATTAAAGTACTGGTGAAAACGGTGTAAAAACCACTCTCCAATTCAAATAAATTATGTTGAATGATAAAACGTCGGTGCAATTAACATTTACAGCATTGTCAACAGATTAGCAGTGTCTACAGGAAATGTCAAATCTTTAATGTCAGAGGGTTGCATTTACAATAAGGAAGAAAGATGCCCAAAATGTATCTGATTTCTTATGGTCACTGAATACTTTGGGGTTCGGGTTGGATATACGTTGAGTATTTTCAATAAAGAAGAAAACCACAGGAAGCGTTTTGTTTATGATTGTCTTTCGAGACTTTGGAAATGATTTCAAATAATTCCAGAAGTTTTAATAAAGAAGAAGACTCCAGAAGCGTCTTATTTCTAATTGTCTTTTGAGACGACTTGATTAAATATTAGCCAATCTGAAGACAGCAATTATTAAAACAGGCCCCTGGGTTTTATATTTCCAATCTCAGCACATACACGAGACGGGGGTATTCTTTGGACGACGCAGTCAGTCTGATCTAGCGAAGACATCTAAAAGTCAGAAAACTTATGTACTTTTAACACATGGTTTGGAAAATTGTGACGAGTAACTTCTCCTTTTTGTCGTAAAATAAATCTTAAAACTGATTGTTAACATATGTTATGAAATTTGGAAGTGAAACTTAATTTCTTAAAATTGATAAAAGTTACATAAACTGTCGTGGGCGACACTGATGCATTGTAAGGGATTCGGCCTCTTGTACCGAGAATCCAGGGTCCGAGCCCTGTTAGGGACGATGGAAATCGCCCACAAATCGGCACGAGTGCTTGTTTAGTATCCAGGAAGCCGTCATAGACAATGAATTGAATGAGCTTCAAGTTTTCGTCACGTTCGATGTTATAATAAATCTGTTTAAAAATAAACTAGTCGTCATTTACTTTCTTTTGATATAGCCCTGGGGGTCGTGCATGGCCCAGTGGTTAAAATGGCGGACTTAGAACTCTGGAGTCTCGGGTTCGAAGCTCAAAGACACCTCTAGTTTCGTGGGTGTTGCCTTTGGCAAGTCGCCTCAGAGCCCTAGTCTAGTACTGGTGGATCAAGGAAAGCCGTTTCAAAATCGAAAATTGTTGATATGACGTTAAAGACCATAACAAATTGATATAAACCAATCTTACTTCTGCAGGGATATTGGTTAAAACGTCTTTCGATACGTTTTCGTATAGATTATCGTTCTCAACCAAATAAATCTATCGAAGGTTAGGCCTGAGAATTTCTTTATCATTCCATGGAAATCTGGAAGACGTTTCCTAACATTTTAATCATGGGTTATCTTAGATAGCGTAATGCGGATAATGAGGAAAGAAAACAAATAATGAACCTGCTGTGTTATCTCCCAGTGTTATATGTTAATCGACTTGGGTATACAGAAAATGCTATCACCTATGTTAATGTATCCGGAATATGCAGAATTGTGATTGGACCACACCCAAAGCAAAAACATAAAGCAATAATAAAAGAACAAAAATATTAAACGAGCAATTTCTCCTTTTCTCCTTTTCTCCTTACCAAACAATAACGACATTTGACCAGTTTGTTGCAGACGAATCTGGAACACATCTTAACCAGCCTTTTCATCAAAGTTTTCTACCCTATCAAAAGATTCCTTTTCAATTTCATCACATTGGGATATGTCGTCTGCAAACTCTTTCATTTTGGGAAAGTAAACAGTTTGGCATTAAGTAAAGGGAAAAGCTTCTTTAATCATCTAGCTCGATGTCGGTTGGTATCGAATCTTAAATTGTGCGAATCTTTCATGACGCGAACTGTTTATGGGTCGAATCACCTTGCATCAACCAAGGTAATAGACTGGGAACCGGTCTCTCATCTATCTTGTTGAACAAAGAGGAGCCAGAAGAAAGCAGAGGACCAGCTTACCAAGGTTATTCGACCTTGGTTACTCGTCAATGTTCAAGCGAAAGAGAAACATATGGCGCGCGTATCATACATAACAGGATGCGTCTCAGAACATCCCACAAATACCGCAACTGTTTACGTAATGGTACTTGACGGCGTGGTATCTAAAGCCTGGTGTAGAGATATTTCTTACGTCCTAACATTCGTGATCTATAGTTGTTTTGGTTTGATTCACAGGGGCTTGAATCAATGCATAACTCCCAAATCCCACTTTTTATACTTTATAAGATATCTTTTATATAGGATTTGGGAATTATGCATTAATATATGCCCCTGTGGTTTGATTCACATTTTGTTCAAAACTTCACAGTAGCCTCCCCTTGCTACACTGCATTGATCACTGCCAACACAAGATTTTCATCAAGAATTGTTTTTTAAATCCGAATAAAGCAGTTAATTGAGTAATGATATATATTCTTGTATTGACTTCCGAAGTATCTTTCGTTGATTAACAAAACAAAACACAAGTAGATAACTTCTTTTTGGTGTCGCGACCACCTTTGAATGCCATTTTCGTTTCAAAGCAGATGGTCATGTGACATTTATGGTGGCAGGCATAAGCACTAGTAATATCATGTATACATAACTGAAACACTTCGATTGGGAATAAACACAGGCCATATAATGTAAACCTAGGAGAGAATGTAACATTTTACGGACAGAAGGTGAACTCGGGATGGAATACCCATAATTCGCCATTATGAAATCCATTCTGTCGTCGGATTACTTTGGTCGTTCTTGGTATATACCAGTCTGTGTTGGAACAATTCGGTTAAATGCGAATACTTCCGGCCCGAACCGATGTTTGCCGACGACGACAAAAGTTTTCAAATGGCGGATAGTGGATATTCTACCGATGAATCAAACGCGCTGGTCATTCATTCAATCATACATTGTATATATAACTTAAACATTTGGATTGATAAAGAAGCTGAGTCGTTCCATCGCATTAGCTGTTAGATGTGGAAATAATAAGCTATTCTATAAGGATGGGAACTTTCTCTTTCGCTTTTCAATGAAAGATTTATCGAATCATCATTCTGCGTTTTCAAATCACCGCTAGCCGGAATCGAACTTGTGACCTGCGGTACAAGAGACAGACGCTCTGCCAATGCACCAATGTCGCCCACGATAGCATAGATAAATTCACACACTCTGAAAGCTGAAGCAATTTGAGAATACTACACAGTTATAAGGATTTCTTAATGACAAGATCAGGAAATTCCAGTTTTTTTATCTTAATATGTTTGCTTATAGACTCGATCTAAATAGATTTTCTATTGACGTTTCCCAACTGATACTAATCATGTTTACGGCAAATTAAAGAGGCGTGGATAGGCTAAATAAGGTCACATATGTGACGATGTCTAAAGCCTCATTAAGGACCGGAACTTTTCGGTTCCATGCGAATAGTTCCGGCCAAGACCGATATATTCCGAGAATGACCGAATTGATCCAAAGAAAAAATGATTTTAAAAATGGGAGATTGTAGATAGATTGTACCTTTATCGCTTAGATTAATTGGTTATTTTTTCTCATGTCGAATCCAAAACTTTATGATTATTTTGTTTTTGTAGATTAATTCGAAACTACAGAGTCATTAACTAGGTCATGTAATGCCATCACTTAAAGATAATATTAGCAGTTCCTGTGACTTCTGCAGCGCCGCGAACGCCATCGTCGTATCTTCTATACACTACGGACACGTCTGTCATATATTTAACTTAGACTACCTTAATCGCTGAATTCTTATTTAACCCTTGGAATGCTGGGTTATTTTCTAAAGATGTAACTTTCTAAAACCTTAAATATATTTTTAATTCTGATCAGGAAAGATACTCAGAGTAGCAAACATGTTAGATCACAGGCCAGCCGCCAATGTACTTGGCGGCTGGCCTGTGATCTAACCTGTTTGCATAAGCATGAAGTTGGTTCCAGCACTATAAGGGTTAACAAATGCTCATCGAAGTACATTTTAAACAGAGTGTGGCGTTGCTGCGCGGACTCCCTTGTACACCTACATGTACACCATTCCCTCCTACAATAACAGAAAGACCGAAGGCGTATTTTCATTGAAACTTTCTCTATTCAACAGGATGTGATCAGACCACTTAATCTACAACAGAACTAACAGAGATAGAATCGACGATGAAATGGTACAGCTGTTTTCTAGACGAGTCAACAAATCAACGGTGTGAATGAAACATTTACCCCGAGAAATCGGACCTATCCGACATATAAAGAATAGACTCGTAGATCAAGCAGTAATCCAAGAATTCGATATGTGGAGGTGTGTAGTCAGCGGACAGTCGACGGGTATGTATTATGATAATTTTCAAATGGATTTAAAGGTGTTTACCCACGTATGTGAGGAAATTTGAAAGAAATTATTGAATCTCGTTAAAACTGCACAACAGCTGTATCAACACAAATGTGTTGTCGTTTATCCATGTCGTTTTAACCCTTTCCCAAACAATACAATAACGACATATGACTACTTTATTGCAGTCGCCTTTGGGAAACATTGTGGGAAAAGGGGAAATTGATCATATAGAGCAGTTTTTCCTTTTCCCACAAGGTTTTCTGCTCTTTTTGAAGAATATTTTCCAATTTCATTACATTTTGAAATGTCGTCTGCAAACTCTTTAAATTTTTGGACAGTCCAAAATGTGTTGTTTTCTTGGATGCATGACGGATGTGCAGAGCAGAACTGCGACCATCAGTTGTATTGGCACAGAGTCGTTGTTCACTGATTTATCTACAGAGGGCAAATATGAACTCTTTGTCGTTTGGTTCAAAGTTCGAATCGAGCCAACATCATTGCAATCCATTCGTAATGTCCTATTCACTATCTATAATCATAGCAGACCCCATTCAAAAGTATTATGAAAAAAATAAATGACTCTTGATAAACATGATTTTTATTTAGTCCGAATTATTTGAATGCTTAATCAATCAGTTTGTTAAGCAACGTGAAAAATGAGAACTTTGCTCATGATATACTTTATTACCCTTCTGCCACAGTGTTTGAATTTGATTTAGTGTAAAATGGAGTTTGCAGTTGAGATTTGTATTCGTTTTGCCAGATGCTATTTACAGCGTCTGTAGTAGGTTTTCTGTAACCCTTTCCGAAACAATAACGGCATTTGACTACTTTGTTGCAGACGCCTTTAGAAAACATTGTAGGAAAAGGAGAAATTGCTCGTGACAAGCAATTTTCCTTTTCCCACAAGGTTTTCTGCTCTATCTGAAGAATATTTTTCAATTCCATCACATTTTGAAATGTCGTCTGCAAACGCTTTCAATTTGGGACAGTCGACAATTGGTTGTCTGTGAAAGGGGTAAACAGATCCTAGAAAATAAACAATACCACAGAAATCATTCTTCTGGAATGCAAGAAACTATATAGGGTTTAACACCTTATTCAGTTATCTAAAAACTTTCGTGGGATGCACCATCAACAGTCAACAGACAATCACCAATACCTTCGAATAAAACATAGATATAAATAACTAATGTTCCATCTTATATCATTCACCAATAAACGTTAATCAACTTGCATAACTATATCGAATTCCATAAAGTAAACAAGTGCATATCAAATGCACCGAAATCAAAAGACTCTATATTAAACATTACAGGTCGGAATGTGCATTATAACGTGCATTTAAGTCGCCTTTATTTCTCTTCTCAAATGCTAATGAGTTGCGCAATTGCCCATTATAAGGGCATGGTGATCTCGGATTTTCGATATGTTTTGCCTTCTGGTTACCATATGACAGAATATCTTACTCTTACTTATCCGAAATCGCCGGTTCGTGAGCTGCGAGCTAGTTAAATATAATGGTTACCGACTAATATCCGCTAGGCGCCTGGCATAGTGATAGATGTTGGGAGGTACAGTCCAACTTGCGTTGAGCAACCACCCTTTTTAAGCAGCTAACCTGCCTTAAACAGCACGACAGAAAGATCCATTGTTAAATTTATAGTGTACACCAATTTGTGATAAGCAGCCAACCTGTCTAAAACAGCCAATTTACTCTGTCCCATAGGCTGGCTTCTTTACCCAAGTTTGACTGTACTAGGTATAATCAGTGAAATGTGTCTCATAAGCCAAACACTGGCTGGCCCTTTCACTATTGATGACACTATGATTAAATAACATTTACCTTACTTGTAAAAAGCGTTTTTCCTTTCTTTTTGTAGTTGTTCATGACATGTTTCATAATAGATATTACGTTTATCAACATAATGCATATACAATTGCCAAACGCTGGTTGTTTCAAACAGATATTGTTGCCAAATCTATAACAACAACTGATATGCCAATCCATGAATAGCATTTTATGAGACAATAGTGCGTACGACCTTGATTGAAGCAATAGTACCCCCATCCTTGCCATATGGCTGTTTGGTGGATTTGAAACGAAATTGGAGTGTTTTTCTGCGTTTCCAATTATCTCGGTGAAGATAGATCACGTTCAAGTTCTCAAAATAGGAAGCACAACAAGCCGACTGCGGTGGATAACCCTTTCCCAAACAATAACGACATTTGTCCACCTTGTCGCAGACGACTTAAGAAAACATTGTGGGAAAAGGAGAAATTGCTCGTGACGAGCAATTTTTCCTTTTCCCACAATGTTTTCTGCCCTATCTGAAAATAATTGTCCGATTTCATCACATTTTGAAATGTCGTCTGCAAACTCGTTCAATTTGGGACAGTCGAAAATGTGCTGTTTGGGAAAGGGATAAATAAAAACGTCTGGAGATAAATTGAATGCACAGAGATTAGTATCCACACACATACAAATAATCAACACTTGCCAAAAGTTGGGCGAAAAACGTTTATTCGACCGATTTCTCAGAGTGAGTTTCAAAAAGCTTGTAATAACCGTCTCTGATTGGTTGACGCGATCGTGTAGTTCCGGACCAATCGTATCTACTCGGCAATCCCCGTAGCAAGTCGGTAGATATACCTCGTAGGCAGTACATGAATACACAAGAAATCCTGGGGTAATTCGCCTTATTTCCGGCGGCTAACGCAAAATGCACACAGGCACTAAATATGTATTTAAATACACACAAATTGGTTATATATCACAATTGAATGTTTGTTTTTACCCTTTTCATTAAAGATGACCATATCAACACATCTTTGATTCATATTTTGTCAATCGTATCTACTCGGCAATCCCCGGCTTGTGTATTGTAGATACGATTGCAAACGGACATGCCCTTCGTTGCTGACCTACTTTCAAAAATGGCTCCCCATTGCCTCCGAGGTTATTTTAAGAAATAGCCGAGGTGTTCCGAATGGTTCCGGACATGTTCAGTTTAGACGGAAATACACGAAGCGAGTGGAATGTTGACTCGAATATTCAAAGCTGTAACAATAGAATGAAATATCGTCTAGATCATTCAGACTAGTAAAACGTACGCTGGTACGGAGTTGCCATTTGAGGACGATATTTGCTTTTAGCTCGTTCGTACAGTTATTCAGACGTTTTTGACGAGGAAATAAATTGTTATAACAAAGTTGCTTAGCTGTTAAAAACAAATTAGTTGACCGAGAAGATGGTTTGTTGTCTTTCGTATCAACGTGACTGAAAATGGCTAGCAGAAATGAACATTATAATACAGAATTTTCTACTTATATTATGACATATGTTGCCTAGTGTAGGCATTCATAGTCGTCATTATAAAAATATAATGACCATATTGACGCCATGATGACTTCATTGCCAACCATCGGAACTACTCGGGTATTTCCGTGAGCTGTGAAATACACCTCGGATATAAGTGTAGGGTTACAATTTTTCGGGTAAATCGGCCTCCGGCGTATAACACATTTTCTAAGCGTGCATGTTAAGTACAGTAGTTCAATGTGTATGGAAGTGTTGGACATCCTATTTAATCATTTTTTATCAATAACTCATACCAAAATACGAAATTGTTGTTGTGACATGTATAGTTGTTTCCTCAATCAAATTTAACGACTTTTTAGATTTCACATTTAAGATCTATTTTCAAAAACGAAACTTAAGTGACGTCATTCTCGAGGGAAACACTATGGCGTCATCCCTATTATTTCAGAGGTGTTTTCATTTGATAAACCCGATGTGTTCAGATTGCATTGCCAACTGTCACTTTGTCTTGTATCGGAGATGCTCGTATCTAACGGAAATGCCCGAGTAGAATAGTACGTCATGGTAAACGTCATAGTTCAACGGAATCACTGTCGAACGATCATTTCGTCGTTTCCCATTGTAAATGTCTCTGTTAATTACGGACAGATTATCTTAAACACGCATCCTTCAGAGTGCTCTACTCTTTCATGTTTAAACAAACGCATTTTAAGATGACAGTTTCAGAGGATTTCCCAAGGTTATTACAGCGTTGGGGTGACCTTGCGTCTTAATTTGAAACACAGCTTTACTCCAGTGCCTTGATCTCTGAAGCCTACCTCAAATATATGCACCAGAAGCTAAATGCCATCTTGATTTGAAAGAAATATGTCTTTTATTGCCTTAATTGCATCTTCAATTATGTGATAATGTTACACATATATATAAAGTTCTTGGTTGGTATGAAAGTTGCCTTACTAGTATATATTTATATATTACATTCTCATTCTGTTACGAATATACATGTACTAGTATATCATCAAATAACTTTCAGACATCATTTTAAGAACGAGACGTTTATTTGTGAGTGGATGTAACGCTCATGGTCGCATCCAAAACCCGGCACCTTTAAACATTTCTGCGAGGAACCCTGCTTTAAGATAATGACGTTTTAACATTCCTTCTTTCTTTATTTGAAAAGGAACCATTGCGACAAAAACGAAATTGGCAGACATGAGTAATTCAACCTGTATCTAAGATTATGTCTATAGCATGCCGTGTTACGGGTGTTTTATGAGTGGTCTTATCAAAACCGCAATTCACATGAAAGTGTTTTACTGCGTACTCAAATAAAAGCCACGGGGCCTTTCAGAGAGAAAAGAAAAGTGTTTTATGACAATCGGAAACAGGTGACTTCAGATAACATAAGGACAATTTTGAAAATTAATTATACCTTGATTTATTACAAATAGAATAAAGATCGTGCATTTTCAAGATAAGAACATCTTTGTATTCTTTGAAAATTCAAACATGTCGATATAACATTCAACGAATACAAATAAATGAAAGGATATGCAAAATATGCAAAAATGGAGATTTTGAAGATGAGTTTCATTTTGTTTTGAAGTGTCCGCAGTGTATTTATGTAAGGAAACAAATTATCTAAATGAGTTTTGTTACAGAAGACCAAACAAGTTTAAATCAATCCGGTGATAAGAATATCGCAAACTATTTAAAATTTGCTTTCAACCCTTTACCAAACGCCAAATTTTCGACTGTCCCAAATTTAAAGAGATTACAGACAACATGTCAAAATGTGATGCAATTGGAAAGTAATCTTCTGATAAAATAGAAAACATTGTGGGAAAAGAAGAAATTGCTCGTGACGAGCAATTTCTCCTTTTCCCACAGTGTTTTCCAGAGTCGTCTCCGACAAATTTGGTCAAATGTCGATATCATTTGTAATGGGTTCCTATCATTTTATCTCATGCTATAATAATTTGACAAACTATCTAAAATTAACTTTTTAAGAAAGAACATCTTTCACGCATGCTATGCCTTAGATAAAATAGGTGGTTCATCCACATTGAAATAAAACTAACAATGACTTTACACACATATGGTTGTCAAATAAAAGCCATTTATCTAACATAATGGGGAATGGGGCGGTTTTCATGCATTGCTCGAATCTGCGAGAGATATCTGTAATCACGTGTCTGGAATCATAAAACTTGAAATCATGGCGGCTGATAAAATCGGATTATGCAACAAAGTATCATGGATCGCGCAGTAGGAATTCGCAATTAATTCTCTATTCTCCTTAATTTTGTTTATTGTCTATGACGCAGTTAACAGACTGTCTTGCATTGGCAGGGAAACACTTGCTACAATCGAGTGTTCTTTAGCAAGACACTTTAGGGTCCTAGTCTAGTACTGGTGGATCCAGGAAAGCAGTGGATAAACTGAAACGTTGTTGACAATTAGTTGAGCCCGATATAAACGAACAAAGTGCGCATAATTTGGCTTTCATTGGCAAAAGTAGGTAAACAAAACAGCAAAAATACCTGTATGTTCGGAGAATAGATCGTAAACGTTGGCTACGTCATTTCCGCCGCTTGATGCAACCACTGTTGAAAATGACATACAACCAAAATCCAATCTAATCTGATCATGATTTACAGTGTTAATCAGGGCTGGGGTATCAGGGATTTGAAAAGCTTACACCATCATTAATGCTTGACAGAGAGGTATGCTAGCACATGTTGGCTGTCGGCTTGGTATTGATAATAAACACATCTAGGTAATTCTGACATAACGCGCTTTTCAAAGGAGAAGATGTGTTTTCGGGTTATAATTCGATAAAATTTGCATTAATCCTTATAATGAAATGTGCTCCTGGTTCAAATCTCTGCATACGCCCTCCATTTATACATTTATAAAGTGAGAAGCGATCAACGCTAGATCGAACCATGAGTTTATTCTCTGTACCACACGAATTAACTGGTTTGTGGCGGGTTTTTTTTTTTTTTTTTTTTTTTTTTTTCGTTTTTTTGTGCCATTATTTCTTTTACCGTTTGGTCTCATTTTCTTTATAGCGTCATACTATTTTCTTTATGACGTCAATTTTTCTTTGTGTTTCATGTGTTCTGTGTAGCCTCTTTTTTTATTTTTCTTCTTATTGTCGTCATTTTTGTCTTTTTGTCACAAATAGGCAATGCGTAAACTTCATCGTTTGTATCTATAATACATAAAGGGAATGATATTAATGCGAAAAAAATAAGAATTGGTATTTCGTTTAATGTTTATACTTTCTACACCACGTAGTAGAGCTAGTACAAGATTATAGAAATTAATCAAACTGAAAGTAGATTCAAAAAACAAAGTAAAAAAAGGAAACATTACATATTTTTTGTCTTTGATTGATTCTTGAAAAAAAAAAACATTAGCAGAGTGTGAGGAATTTATCTAAATCTGTTAGTTCCGCCTTTACACCCGTGAAGCCATGTTTCCTTTTATTTGTTGCAAAGGATTGAATCTCTACAAATGAGTTTTTTATGGAAAAAAGAAATTAACCATATCTTACCTGGATTCGATGAACCTATGGATTTGATCATAGGTAAACAACCTGCTGGCTTATTTATTGAGTGTGAGAATTTTCTGCATAGCGTCATAAGCAGTCATTTAGGAGGATTATCCTTGTTGTTAAAGGTTGAAGAGATCGCAAATGCTCAACTCATAACGACGTGATATCTAAACGTTTTTGTTGAGTCAACACAATATGATGAGATGTCTAACATGCCATTGGAGGAGGAAAATTGGCAAAGCATACTTAATAAAACGACATACTATTCAAGCGTAGTCCTCGAGGCAAAGCATCTTGTTGTGATGTCAGACATGTTATTTGTCGAGAAAGATTGCAAGTGCTGCAGCAAAAACGATATAGTATAGAGGCATACTCGTCAAGGCAAAAACATTATTTTGAGATGCCCGACATTCTATTTGGCGAGAGAGATTGCAAACACTCCACCAACAATGACATAATAATTATACGTATTTGTTGAGCAAAATCGTTATATTCTGACACCTGATTCAAGATTTCTAACATGTCATTAAAAAGAACTATGTACGAAAATTGTATATCAGTAGTCCAAAACGACCAAGCGTTTGAGGACAGTGACTTCCAATTAGCGATGTTGGATGCATCAACTTCCCCTTGTTAAAAATCTGACCCGCCCAATCTGTGATTCGAACTCTAAGGGGAAATGGTTTATTGGTTGTTACCACTTAGTCATGGAGACGAGTCTATTAGGTACCTGAGAATAGGCCTTTTCAGAAACGTGGTTTGTCTCCCTTTGAAAAATCGGGCCACATTCGGAATACCTTCACTTCCGGGTATTAATTTCGAAAGAAGAATGTGGGCAAAGGAAAAGAAAACGATCGCTATCGATCGGATTTTGAAATTTATAAGCTTCATGTACCAAAATCAGAGATTTACATACGAAAACATCAACAGAAAGATTTGTTGTTGGCTGTTGCCAAGCCTCGTTATAAAAGGAAATTAGATTAAATTGAATTTAATCAGACCCGAATAGCGCACCGCAGTTCAGTTAAAACATGACATTCCGTGTGAAAAAAAGGCAAATAAGTATATGTTTTTGTCTGAATTAAATGCTTTGACAGATCAAAAATGTGTTAATCGGCTGGTTGATGGAAGGAAAGAATGAATGGAACACATATTTCTAGAATTTTATTACAAATTTGCATTAAGTTCGATTTACGGATTTGAAATAAGATAGAACAAACATCAGCATTTTTGTCAATAATGTGTAGAGGTTTTGTTTCTCAAATAAGTATATATTTTTTCTTAAAATTGAAATTTGTCGTATAAATAAAGTACCTTAAATAGAGAATTAGTTGTTATATGAGGTTCTCTGTCAGCCTACCTTTGATGATATATCGTATCCAAATATTACGGGCTATGAAAACAGTCCCAGTCCATTTTTTTCCACCTGTTGAAACTACATTCAAATAACGCTTACTAAATAACGAGGGACACAGGGTTGTGGAGATCTTTCATATGTTTAAAGGACCTCAGATTGCCGATGGTTAATTACTCTATCTCTCGATTGGCTAAACAATAAAGGGTGTGACATATGGTGCAAACGTGGCAGATTGGTGTTAATTTGCATCAACACTCTTAATCCCTGTGATAGCCAAAGATTGTCAATTGACCCTTTGAATGTAATTAAGAAGGAAAACTGGCAACAATCCATTGAATTGGAAAGAGATTACAAATGTGTAAATTATCATTTTAATGATATATAATTACAAAACAAACTCAAACAAAAACACAATCGTTCTTGTTAAACAACAATTATAAGAGACATTTAATCAAAAGATTACTACGCAATCAATTAAAGTTCAAAGTAAGAGAAACAATATTTTCTAGCAAATCTTTGAACTATTTATCAATATGATTACAAGGCAAAAAGTCGTCAACAAAGTAAGTGAAATGTTCCAAATAAACCCTTATTGCCGAATCTGACTCTTAAGTCTGTTTAAAAGTTTACTTCAAAGACCAGGGGTGGTCCAAAGGTGCTTTTTTTTTTCGTTGCTTATAAGAAGCCTCATTTTACATAATGTATTTCTGTATTACATCGCATGAACCATAAAGTCATAACTATTTGGGGTAAAACAGAGCAAACTAAACATACATGTCGGCAGATCAAGACATACGGGTTCAACAAATATGAAACATAGTACATAGGCAAATGAATTTTCTACATAAGGACTTCCCATTTAGTCTACATCCCATAAAGGTTTCAATTCCCACGTTGTCTACAGATTAAATTGCCAAAAGATCTACAGTTTAAAGAAATATTTTCATTTCATTTTTAATTGATTAAAATATCTTTAAAAGATTTAGATTATTCTGAATCTGCATAATTTGTTAGAAGCATATTACGAGAAATAGTGTAGACCAACATAAGAAAAATATTCTTTTCTGGATCTACACTTTATACATATTTTTCTTTCCCACCAACCCTCCATAGAAAAAGTGATTATAGGTTGGATTGATTTTCTACTCAGTTAGTGTCAAAAACAACCAAATTTTTCCGTGTAGGTGAAATGGAACTTCTGTCTGAAATGGTGTGAAAATTGGTAAAATAGACTTTAGACAAAATGGGAATAAACCTTGTACATAACAAAACGACCGGACACTCAGTAACATAGGGAATTAACTCATAAAGGGTTGATGCATATTTGGTCGAATATAGAGGGTAAAAAAAGATCGTATATGTTATTTCCTACGTTATGCAGTTGACCAATAAAAGAAGCAATAAAACCCTCGACGTGAAAGATATGAATCTTTTGAAGCTTGCCGAAATACACAGGCGCGCATCACATCATGTTTCGTTGACATATAGTTGTGTGTTTTATGGCTTCGAGGCATGCCATTGGTTGCTATATAATGACGGAATCATATTTTGATTGGCGTTGCAAAGTCAGATTAGGGTAAATCGTTCTGCTTGAAGGGTCTTGGAAACAGTAATTCTAAGTAGAGTGAATGGTATGGACATGCTTTAAATCAGAGGAATCTAACGTTGACTCGGTAGGTGTAATTATTGTTAAATTGCCGATAATTAAACATGAATATAATCATTTCTATAATCTCTAATAAGTTAACATTTATTTGTCACTCTTATTGGACATAATTTGATGGAATGTCCCATAAATACGTGGAACATTTATTAAGTAGGTTTGATCAGCTTGCATCATATCATCTGTTCATTGTGTTTGCATTTACATGGTACAACATCGTTTGAAAATGTTAGATTGCAAAATGGATTTTAAATTATGTTATCATAAGTTAAGGCAATAATCAAACAGATCTTCATCATCGTATTCTATACTTTAATTAATGTTTTAGCAGAGGATCGACTCTTCTCACTAAAAATGAACCGCAACGTTGTAACCGCGTAGGTATACAGTGTTTTATCTCGGGAAACTGGGTAAATTGTCCGCTAGAGAGTAAACAGAGAGTAAGGATATACTTTGATATTTCCCATTCTCAACAATCTTTCCAATGTAGTTTTTACAAACACGACTTTCGACGGCATTGTTAAAATACCCGCAGCAGTTTATCTATGTTTCTCAATGTCAGCTGTTATTATTTAATACCCGGAAGTCTTAAACCGGAAGCTACCGAAAATTTCGTATCTCCGATTAAGAGTATTCAAGAAAAGATAACAACACTTTCTGAAAAGGCCTATTGCACGAAAGAAAACTGAGACAAGGCAAATAGTTGTACTATATAAGGAGACGGTGTAAAAAAGATGTATGGCGTTTTAATCCTATTCCTACATGTAAATGTTTTAACCCGATCCCTACATGCTAATTTGTGGGTCTCGGCCATATTGGAAATATTAGTCGACACCAATAACGATTAGAAGATCTTGTGTGTTGTATTATATTGATAAGAGTGTATTTGATAAGGAAAAACGTTTGCTGCGAACAATTTGTCCAACGAAATCGCTATTGCACGGATTGCTCTACCAAAAATTCGCTTTCATTAAGAAGATAAACAAATCGTCACTTACTATTAAGCCAAAAATAACAACAACCACGCAATTGAAATAAGGTACGAATATGTATGAGTGCGAATGTTCTCAAAGCTACATCACTGTCAAAACGATCAATTGAAATAATCAATGACGACAAAAATCTCTGATTTCTTGTGATGTAAAATAAAACCAATACAATAGAAATACATACATTTCACCTTTACTATGCATAACATTGTATTCATAACAAAATCAATGATAATATTTCAAGAAACGGTGAAACAATCCTTAGTCCGCCATTTTAGTTCGCCACTCGTGGGTCAAACTCCACTTCAGTTCGCCGAATCCACGAACGTTCGCGGAGATGTTGTCGTTAAATTTTACGACTTACTGCAATTCGCGAACTATTGACGAACATTTTCCGTATTGAACGCAAGGCAGAATCACGAACGTGGGACGATAAATCCGCGTGAGAGCCGATCATTGCCATATTAACGTTGTGTCACGCGATCCGTCCTATGTCATAATGTTAACCCTTTGAATGCTGGGTTATTTTTCTAAAAATAGATATTTGTGTCGTCTGCTTTCCAAAATCTTAAATACCTGCTTTAATCTGTCGAGGAAAGATATCCAGAGTAAAAAACAGGTTAGATCTCAGGCCAGCTGCCAATTTTATTTGCAGTTGGCCTGGATCTAACCTGTTTGCATAAGCATAAAGTTGGTTTCAGGACTATAAGGGTTACTATGGCATGTCGGCTGTATGGGGGCGGACATGTTTTACGCAGATTGATGCGTCAGAACTGAAAAAACATGCAGACGACATTTGTAGATTAGAAATCTTCTGCTTGATTGTTATTGCTTGATTTGATAAATGATTTAGTATGATTTTGTTGGTTTTATTTTATTTGACTTGAGTATGAAATCTTATGAAAAGGTAGAATTCATTATCCTTATAAGTTTCTTTTACTAAAAAGGTTTTGTAATTCGTCTGCTAAAGTTTGTCATATTAAATCATTATTTGCAAAGAAAGTCTGTCAGTTTGAAATGAAATTATGGAAGAATACCCATAATCCGCCATTTTAAAAATATTTCTGTCATCGGATTACTTCGGTTGTTCTCGGTTAACCTCGGTCAGGGTCCGGAATTATTCGGTTCAATGCGAATAGTTCCGACCCAGACCGATGTATACCCAATACGACCGAAGTAATCCGACGAAAGAAGGAGTTTCAAAATGGCGAATAAACAGAATCATTAAATGCTACATTATTGATAAAGCCAACGAATCTAATGAAATAAAGGAAAGTATTTTCATAAATGACAAATATTAGATATCAAAAAGTTTTCGATTGACGTCTTCACATAAGACGATTTGATATTTGCATTGTAGAATGATTAATCCCCTGTGCACCTAATTTTCCGCTTAATGCGCATCCTCTTATGACGTCATTTGATGTTTTGAATTCGATAAAGTCACTTGATTCTCGTAAACAACGTATTTGTTGCTAGGGACTTAAAGGTGGTACCGTTGTGATCGTCGACAGTATTTTGGACCGACCATTTCCCACGATGAAGTTAGAGTTGTCCGAAACTTATGCGGATACCTCCAAAACATTAGTGGGCAAACTATCAAGGGTGACTTTGATACGCTTATTCCAGATTCCTTCCCAATCAAACAAAACAAAACAAAAGCTCTCCGTCGGAAGCCATCGATAACATGGCCTGATATTCAAGTTATTCAAGTAAACGCAGATGAAGAACATTCTCCCCTTTTTTTCCTTTCCTCTTTTTTCTTTTTCTTTTTTCTTTTTTACCATATTCTTTACTACTGCCATCCTATTTTAAAATAAATGAATTCGGAAATCCGTTAAAGTAAAAACATTAAAATGAAAATGTGTCGTTTAGGCTTAAACCACAGTACCCCAGAAAAAACGACCGTGTTATCATTCCAAAAACAGTATTGTCTAGTGAAAATGCTTATAATACGGTCGTAATTTTGAGATAATGGGGCCAGTGGGTTAATGATAGGCGATTCCTATTGCCGAACTCATCTGTCAAAAAGAAAACGATCCAGAAAATATGTAAATTTTACGAACAAAAGAAGCTGTAACGAGGGCTTCTCTACGATTGTCTGTTGTCAGAATATTATTCAAACTTGCAGATATTTGTTATTAATGACATCTATGGCCTTCGTGGTCTAGTGGGTTAGAGTCCAGAACTTGAACACTACATGGCCCCTCTCTGTGTTGAATGTTCGTCACATGTAGGTACAGTGAAACCTCGTTTATCCGGACCCCGAATATCCGGATGTCTCGCAATCCGAAACGAAATTGTAAGGAAACGGAATTAGTGTGCAATGATTTGCTTAACCAATTGCCATACAATGGCAAGATTTGACCAGTTTTTGCAGACGACTCTCAAAAACATTGTGGGTAAAGGAGAAATTGCTCGTGAAGAGCAATTTCTCCTTTACCAACAATGTTTACTGCCATACCAAAAGATTAATTTTGAATTTCAATTTGGGACGGTCGAAAATTTGGCGTTTGGTAAAGGTTTATAAGTATACACGTGCATGTAGACCGTTTATGTCTAGATATGTTTAAGACCATGCCCTGCTTCATTAGTCCGGATTATTTGTTAATCCGGAAATTTTGTTGGGAACGGACGTGTTCGGAATAATGAGATATAACTGTGCATGTAGTCTACTGGCTGACCAACATATATTAATTAAAAAGGGTTGCTTTTTTACACTGAGACTAGAGCCAATTATTCAATATTATTGTCTACTATTGAAATGGAACTTTGCTATTAATATGTTTATATTGATATAACTCCGAAATACAGCAAACAACAATAGTACTTCATAACCTTTTAGCATGTTGCATCAAGGCAATTAATAAAAGTGACGATGGTGGTGTTGATGGTGTGTTTGTCGATACGGGTAGTTACAAAAAAAACGAATTGTGATTTTCCGCGTCTAATGATGATGCTGACACTTGTTTTGTTTGTTTGTTGTTGTTTTTCCCATTAATGTACAGGACTCAGTCTTGAGTGTTATAGTCCATGTTCCCTGGATGACTACCAGTACTAGGCTAGGAAATGTGTCTTGCCCAAGGACACTCCACGGTGAAATATTTGGCCGCCTTCGAGGATCGAACCCGGGGTCCCCGACGCTAACCATTACACCACCGCGGATCCTTATGCTTTCATGTTGATGATGCTAGTTTTAGTGACGATGATTATGATGGTGTTGGTAAAGGTAATGAAAACCATGACAAGACCTTTGGACATTGTGAAATCTTCAATGATGTAGATGATGATGACGACGATGATGTTTATGAGTATGATGATTAATGTGACGATGATGATGGTGTTGATAATGATAATGATAATGAAAATGATGACAAGACCTTTGGACATTGTGAAATCTTGAATGATGTAGATGATGATGACGACGATGACGTTTATAATTATGATAATTAATGTGACGATGATGATGATGGTGTTGATAATGATAATGAAAATGATGACAAGACATACAAACATCGTTATGTTTTAAGCGATGGAGATAATGACGTTGCTTAGTATGATGCTGATGACGATGATGATTATGATATTTGCTGATGATGAAAAAGTTAAAAAGATGACGATATCTTCTCACACATTGGTGTTCAAACAATGCTGATGTAAATGAGAATATTAATAATTGTCATCCCCCACAACATCGAAATTATCGTCCCAAGAGTTCGTGGATGGTACTCGAATGATAAAATGGATGTCCAAAATGCGTTACAGGACAATTTGAAGCAAATCAAAGTACATACGTTAATCTTCAGAAAACCAGTCAGTCATTTCCGTCTGTAGAGTAATTGCGTGGCATTTCATCGAATTCGTAATGATAACGCGACACGCATATGGCTTCTTGTAAAGATGGCGTTTCTCTTTTATGAAGGATCAACTTTCGTTGCGATTAATGCAACCTCTTCTTTCATTGTGTGGAACAGATCCAGACGATCATGTTTCATTTCTTGTGCTAAATAAATGTCTTTGGCAGTTGGCTAGAGCATAAAACTCAAACTTCCGGGTAGATATATAGTTTGTAAACCAAGAATTCAAATGCCCCATAATACCGGCAGATTTCAGCTTCCGTTGTAGTCACTTTGCCAGATCCTATCAAACGCTTTACTTAAATAAAAAACAGTATTGTTCTTACTTCTAAGCCATCGTCAATGGCCTGACAAAATGTGTTATACAGAAAGGCCAACTGATTGTCTGTTGAGTCCCCGGGAACAAAATCGGACTATGAAGTTGATAATGTAGTTGATTAAATACACATTTAAAGAAAAGTCTTCCAAACACATTCTCAAAGGTATTCAAAAATGAAATAGATCTGTAATTTACAGTCGTATCGGCGGCTGGTATCTTCAATTCATTAGTCAAATACTAGTTTCCTCTTTGTTGCTTTTAGTATTCTAGTCAAATACTTATCTTCCTTTTGTCATTTCGTTAGTTTTATATCATCATTTTATATTTTCAATAGGCACGACATCGGTACAGAGGTAGAGCGTCAGCCTCTTGTACCGATGGCCGTGGGATCATTCCCCGTTAGGCGAGGTGAAAACTGTCGAGACTAGCCCTAATAATTGGCGCCAGTTCTAGTTTAGTATCCAGGATCAAGAGGAAATTTATTTAGCTTCAAGCTTTCGTCACAATCGATGGAAAATGAATACACTATAGCCCGTTTCCAACCAATAACGAAAGTTTGTTCCAGACGACTCAGGAAACATTGTGGAGAAATGAGAAAATGCTCTGAAGGAGCAATTTCTTCTTTACCCACAATGTTTTCTGCCCTATCAGGAGTTTATTTTTCAATTTCATCACAGTTTAAAATGTCTTTGAACTTGGGACAGTCGAAATTTTGGCGTTTGGTAAATGGTTAAGGCTTGAAAAATACGTTCCTCTCCAGAAACACACAGTGTGACAAATGCAGGTCGAAAATCAGTAGCAACCATTCGTCTGACGCCAGTGTCGCGAGACAATATTTCATCTCGAAAAACAATACAAGCGTCTGTCGGATAGTAAAGGATTGGTGGCTGAAAATTGATTGTTTTTCTGGGCATTTGAAGGGAAAGAAACAAAATACAGCTTCATTGTTAATTTCAGCTGTCAATCACATTTGATTTGCATATCATTTTTAACCTCACTTCGTTTTGTGACACACGAATGGTACGTGGAAAGTGTCTGTTAGAGGCCACAATACTTGAATAATGTGGAGGACAGTGGTTCAGGGGTAGAGCATCGGCTTCTGAACACGACGGTCGTGGGTTCAAATCCCGTCAGTAGCGGAATCTGCTTTGCGATCTTTCATTAATCCACATTCGGCGCGATTACTGGTTATGTATCCAGAATCGAGAGTGATTGATCTTAGTTGTAAGAACTTATTTCACAATTGATGTGAAATAAATAAGTTTAAACTAAAAACTTGAATACTGAATATGTGCCTTGATGAATGCTTACCAAAGGTAATCGTCATTCGAGATGTTGGCTATTAGAGGTATTGAGTATTCGAAATGTTATTCGGAGTGCTGAGTATCCGAGGTTTTGAGTATATGAGGTCTTTTGTATTCGAGGTGTAAAGTATTATATTAGAGGTTTAAGAGTAAGTGAGGTCTTGCGTATCAAAATACATGATACTGTGAAGCGCTTAGTATCCGAGGCGATGAGTATCCGAGGTTTTGAGTATATGAGGTCTTTTGTATTCGAGGTGTAAAGTATTAGAGGTTTGAGCAAGTGAGTTAGTCTGTATCCAAAAACATGATAATGTGACGCGCTTAGTATCCGAGGCGGCGAGTATTTGGGATTTCGAGTATCCTATGTATTGTTTATTCTTGATGAATATTCATTCGAGGTGTTGAATATCTGAAGTGTTAAGAGTACAAGATGTTGAATGGCCAATTAATTGAGTATCCAATGTGACGAGTTTCCGAGGTGTCGTGAATCCGAGGAACTGTTTGAAGGTGTTTTAGGGGAAAAAATAGTCAAGGCCAGTAAGCGAAATCAATGCCTTTTTTCTAAGCCAAGAATCATCCCTGCTGGTGTTAACTTTTTTTTATTTCATTTTTTCGTAGGGATGATTTCGCGGAAAGTAATAGATAATGATGAAGGTGTTAGATTGCTTGAAACTTGTCATTTCCGTTTGAAATCTTCTATAACGACATCACTTTTCGTATGATTATGATTCGGTGCGTTGCTTTTTGCGAATATAAGGATGGAATTGCCAGGGTTAAGATTAATCCGATTCTAATCCGTGATTTGTTATCCTTTTGAAGGGCTTCAACCGATTATACACAAAAATCATTATTAAACCTGTCCATAATTTAGAGAAAAGTAGAGCAGAAAACATTTCAGACAAATCATCAAGTTACACACAAACTATCCCTTGACAAATGCTGCAACTTTTAACTGGAATATCTTCGACTCCCTTGTTTTAATGATTTCAACCGTTTAAATGTCAATGCATTTGTTCAAAAATATAATTTCAGATTAGGATGTTCATATCATTAACTTCTATAAATTCATATTAGTTTAAACGTATTCATTTTACACCGATTTTGAGCAAGTTCTTAAAACTAAGATTAATCACTCTCGATTCTGCTACCTGGATCCATAACCAGTACTCGCGCCGAATGTGGATTAATAAAAGGTCGCAAGGCAGATCCAGCTACTCACAGAATTCATACCAATGACCATCGAGTCCCGAGACCGACACTGTATCCCTCGAACACTGTCCACAGCAAATTCATATGAAGAAGAAAATAAAATGGAGATTTGAGAAAACATGCATTTTTTCCGATTTACTTTTTATTGAAACATTTTACATTGGATAGTGCAACATTACTCTTTTTTTTTTGACAATTATGACTTCACTAATAAAGCCTTGCGTTATACAGATTTCCTTCTAATACAGGATTTTCATCTGAATGCAATGCCTTATCGAAGCCCGCAAAGTTCTACGCATTAGAAATAGCAGGTCGAAATCGCGTTCAATCTTCCTGGATTGGAATAAAAAAGATTAAAGATAAAATCTAACTAATCAACCTCCACGTGTTCTAATCTTCGTGGCTCTCAAAGAGATTAATGTGATCCTTTACAACAGGGTGTCGTTTTGCTGGATTGTGCCAAGAATTTGCGTAAGGTCAGTTTAAACATATTTTATTGCCAATTTAACATATAATACTACTATTTAAAGTAAGACGTCCGTCCACTATTAACGTCTACGTAGAGTAGTTCAATGTAATGGAAGTGTTGAACATGGTTCAAAACCATTATTTCTGGTCGGTAACTCATACGTTATAGTTAAATCATAAGTTGTGGTATAGTGTTGTTTCTTAAATCAAATTAGATGATTGTTTGGATATTGCATTTGATTTTTTTTTGAAAAAAAAAACCGAAAGTACAACGAAAGTAGTTTTGCAAAGAAACAATATGGCGGCTTCCATATCATGCCAGAAGAGTTTTCATTGGATAAACCCAATATGTTCAGAATGCCACATTGTCAGCAGCAGCAGCAGTCAAACCTAACTCGGATGATCCAAGCTGTAACTGTGTAGAATGAAATATCCACGCTTCGCTTGGATCATTCGGACTACAGTCAAGTCCGGCTTATTGTTTGACTAAACCCTCTCGTAAAACAATCGTCTCCAAACATGTTGTTTACACACAGACCAAAAGGTCGCAATTAGCCCATGTTGACCGCTCCTCGACCTTTAATCCATCATTTGCCCTGAGATGAGGCTCGTTAATTGGATTCGAGTTTTTTAAGGTAGAATACCCATAATCCGCAATGTTGGAACCTTATTTTTTTTTCGTCGGAGTACTTCGATCGTTCTTGATATACACCGGTTTGTGCCTAACTTGGATGATTCAAGCTGTAACTGAGTAGGTAGAATGAAATGCATGTATCTACATCTGGATCATTCGAACACGTCGATGCCGGAATAATTCGCTTTAAACAGAATAATACCCATAATCCGCCGTTTTTAGTCTCTTTCTTTCGTCGGAATACTTCGGCTGTTCTCGTCATACATCGGTCGGTGCTGGAACTATTCGCTTTACACAGAATAATACCCATAATCCGCCGTTTTTAGTCTCTTTCTTTCGTTGGAATACTTCGGCTGTTCTCGGCATACATCGGTCTATGATAGAACTAATCGCTTTACACCGAACAGTTCCAGTCACGACCGATGTAACAAACGAAGAAAGAATATTAGTTTTCAAAATGGTGAATACTTCGGTCGTTGCCTGAACTATTCGCTTTTTACCAAATAGTTCCGACCGATGAATACCGAGAACGACCTAAGTAATCCGACGGAAGAATATTAGTTTTAAAAGGCGGAAACATCGGTTGGTGACAGAGCTTTTCCTTTGCATCGAATAGTTTCGGCCACGACCAATGTATACCGGGAACGTCCGAAGTATTCCGACAAAAGAACTATTTTCAAAATGGTGTATTAGGGGTATTCTACCTTAACGAAGCTTTCAAAAACGTTTCTGTTAAATCCCAGCGACGGTCTTATTCCATGCTACTTGCATTTCTGTTGTGAAAGATATCCTTTGTTAATTTTGAGCATAAAAATCTTTCATCAATATCTCGGTTAAATCCCGGTAGTATACTGAATGATTTTCCGACACCCCTAGCATCTTCGTGTGTGATTACCCGTCCAAAATGTTGCGGTACTGATACATGGTTAACTTTTAAGTGACGGCCAACATGCGAAATATTAACTTATTGCCTTACATGGTTAACTTTTAAGTGACGGCCAACATGCGAAATATTAACTTATTGCCTTACATGGTTATCTTTTAAGTGGCGGCCAACATGCGAAATATTATATTATTGCCTTACATGGTTAACTTTTAAGTGGCGGCCAACATGTAAAATATTATCGTATTGCCTTTTCCTCTAAGATATGTATATATACCTTTTCTGAGAATGAATGTACAACAACAGTACCTTAGCAATTTGATTTTTACTGTGACACGTGTACACATAAAACTACAAAGTTATCATAGGACAATTCGTCAAACCAGGTCTTATGGGCTTATAAGATATTTTCTACAATTAGAATAAACTAAAGATATCATAAGTTTATAAACAGATACTGTTAATGTCTGAGTTTTCATTGATCGTTAGAATGGAAATTTTGATATGATGTACCTTAAAGGGATTAGAACATGGAAAGTCTTGATTGTACCAAAACGATTATATCTATAATTACATAAAGCAAGCTTATAACATTGTATTTCAATTGTACGATATTGCATTGCAAGCATTTTGAATGTTATTGGCGGGAGAGAGCGTACACAGAAAATAAAAGTCTGTTAGAATAAGTGACAAGACCGTAATTGTTTATATTACACTTACGGTCTGTACAAAGGAGTGATAAAAAAGTGCTTTTTTACAAGATTTATGATAAACAACTCTTATATGATTCGTCAGATCTCTTGAAACATTAGCGTGTATCCCAAACTGAAGCACGTAGCTTATCAATTTTAACCCTTATAGTCCAGGGTACCGTTTTACTAAACAACTTACGGAAAATGTTTGCCTAAGTTATAATTGATAAACATGGATAGTATCTTCAATGAAAGTACAATGTTGCAATGTGGCACTTCATTGGAAGCGTCTCTGAGAGACGATTCCCATGATGTGTCACATTGCAATATTGCTTCGTCTAATATTGAAATAAGAGGAATTGTTGTTTTAGACTTACGCAAATCTTAAGCGTAAACTGTTTAGTAAAACTGAACCCTGGAACCAACTTCGTGCTAATGCAAACAGGTTGAATCCAGTCCAGCCGCAAAATTAGTTGGCGGCTTTCCTGTGATCTAACCTGTTTGCTACTCTGAGTATCTTGGCCATCAAGACTTAGCAAATATTTAAGATTTTGGACAGCAGACGACATAGAAATCTATTTCTAGAAAATTTCCCAGAATTCTAAGTGTTAACCCATCACCAATAACACTTTATCTGGGACCACCCGCAGCGATAGAGATTCGATTAATCGGTTGTTTACAATTAATTGTTTGACTTGTTCGCGGCCCCAGCTTGTATAAAGTTCAGCGCTTGATTATTGTTCATTCGGCACCAAACAGAGAGATCGGCAATCGATATCTAGCATCTGGTGGTTTCGATGAGTATATGTACATGTGGTGTGCTCATGATGCTTTATGGGGAGACGAAAATATCTATTAGCCCTTAAAATACTGCCTTTTTAATGATTTTCGTGCCATTTGCTTTCCAAAACCTTAAATATCTGCTTAATTTGGACGAGAAAAGATACTCAGAATACAAAACATGTGTACTATGAAGTCAAAGTTCAATACATACACTCGTTTTAACCAATTATATATCTTTCTGGTTTTCTTCCCGCTGATACAAGCATAAGGCTACAACCAAAATTCGCCAATATAGCTGGGGCCCGTTTTACTAAACAACTTATGGAAAATGTTTGCGTAAGTCATAATTGATTAACATGGATAGTATCTTCAATGAAAGTACAATATTGCAATGTGACACGTCATTGGAAGCGTCTCGGAGAGACGATTCCAATGATGTGTTACTTTGCAATATTGCTTTGCCAAATATTGAAATAAAAGGACTTGTTGTTTTAGACTTACGCAAATCTTAAGCGTAAACTGTTTAGTAAAACGGGCCCCTGGTCTTTCGCCCATGTCTGAAGTCCTCAACTCTTTCTAAACTGGCATACGCCAGGTTACTTTGGGCCTGCCTCTTGATCGTCGACCAATGGGTGTTCGTCTTAGGGCGACTCTTGGAATAGCTGAGACTCTTCCATTCTATATACATGGCCAATCCAGCGCCATCTTCTACTTTTGATCTCAATCGAGAGAGATGATGTTTCTGTTCTACGATCGAGGTCTGCATTGGTGATCGTGTTTGGTCAGAAGATTCGGAGAATCTGTCTTAGGCAACTTCTCTGAAAGACATTCAGCTTGTGACAAATGGACTTGGTGACTTTCCAGGACTCAGATCCAAACAGCAGGACCACAAGGACATTGGTCTTGGAGGTCCTTATCTTGTTTGTATAGGAAAGATTTTGAGATGTCCAAATGTTCTAGCATTTTAACATCTTCCTCTGAGTTGCCATCGCTCGTAACTTTACTCCCGAGATACACAAACTCTTTCACTTCTTCAATGACGCTGTCATTGATGATTTTAACAAACCAGCAGCATAATATTTAGTAAACAAATGCGTAAAAAATGAAAAAGGTAATGGTTACAAGCGTAACACCAGCATTTTGTTGCAATGACTTCTATCCGAAAGATTAGACCATACAACTTTCTTTCTACACAATTCGAAGCCCTCGTCTGCATTTGCGGTATTTGAAACCGTCCAAAGCCCCGTATGTAGAAGTGGATTAAGTGCAAGTTTCTCGAAGTCCCACGTGACGTGTGAAGCCATCTCAATTTATCATCTTATAAATAAGTAATTTCATCTTACATTAGTCCTCTATTCAAGTAATACAAAGTGGCGTTTATGATAAGGGAAATGTGCGTTTGAAGCCCTTTGAAAAGTGAAATTGCATTGCCACTGTCCCAGTTCGAAGAGGTCTTGTGGATTTGTCACTTGGGGAGTTGCAACCACCGCTGCTTGCTCGTTTTATGAGAGTTTCCCTCTTTGCAAAACAAGTTTGAGCCTTCAGGGACCTTTCTCACAAATATTCGTATCGCCAAGTCTTTGTTTTCGAAATGGTCGTAAGCTTTGAATATTAAATATATGACTTTTGATATCTTAAAAAGTTATTAAGGTAAAATACCATTAATTCGCCATTTTGAAACTCATTCGTTTGTCGGATTACTTCGGGAGATATCGTTAAACATCGGTCGGAATCGTAACTATTCGGTTTGGTGCGAATAGTTCCGACCGAGATGTTTAATGCGGATATTTTCGGCTCAGACCGATGTATACACAGAACGACCGAAGTAATCCGATGAAAGAATAAGTTCAAAATGGCTGATTATGGGTATTTTACCTTAATTGAATTATATAAATTGGTTTCCAAAACTGTATTTGTGTAGCGGAAATAAACTCGTACACTTACCTATTCGCACAATATCTGCAGATACCATTTAACTAAATATTTCAAGCTAAAAATGTGCGTGTGTTCAAAACAGTATTCCCCTTTATTTCATATACTGAGACCAGCCATATTTTAATGCAACACGTCATTGGAATCGTCCCTCTGAGACGCTTCCAATGAAGTGTCACATTGCAATATTGTACTTTCATTGAAAATGCAATCCATATTTATCAGTTTTGACTTACGCATATATTTTCCTTTATTTAAGTCGTTTAGTAAAACAGTACCCTGGAATATAAAATGCAAGCGTTGTAAGATAAACGAGGCTTACTAAAAATGTGCGTACATCTTTAATGAAGCTCTGCGCATTCTATTCCCAAATCGCCTATAACGCGTGTTTCGTCTTTATTCCGTTTTATAAACGGGCTCAACCAAATGCAGGAAACGGTTTAAAAACACAAGATTTGGTACTTCCATTATCTTACTTTTATAGACGGATTTGGGCAACAAGGAAAGCTGCTCACACGAAACATTTTATTTCCTTTTGTTTCTCAATTTTGAACTTTATATTCTAAAGTAGTTGGGCGATAGAAAGCGACATTGGTGTAGAGGTATAGCGCCGACCTCTTGTACCGAGGGTCCTGGGTACGATCTTCATTAGAAGTGAAAATTGCCGGAACTAAAATCCGCGCGTGCTTTAGTACTCAGGAAACAGTCTTCGAATGTGAATTCAATAAACTTCAAGATTCTGTCACAATCGATGTAAAATGGGGAAAAAACGTTTAATCTAACTAGCGTAGGTGCATATAACAATGCATCAGATTTATTGTTGCAAAGGGTAGAATTTTAATTTAAGCGCTCTTGCTATCACACCGTTCACTCCGCGAAATCCAGATTCTATCCTCAAAAGATTTGGCAGATTGGGAAGATCTGGCAATCAATTCGTTAGAAAGAAACCCGTAGGTTTCAGTTATCATTAGATACACTTAACATTGACATATCAAATCTTATTTCTTCAACAAAACATCCCCCTCCCCTTCAGCATGTTTTTATTTCACTGAATATTGCAGATTTTTGACGGCTTGGGAACGATACATAAAAATCTCTCGGAAGTTGATTAAATACACGCTCTTACAATGCTAGAGAGTAGCAAGTAAGAGAGAGCGAGAAAGAGAGAGAAAGAGAGAAAGAGAGAGAGAGAGAGAGAGAGAGAGAGAGAGAGAGAGAGAGAGAGAGAGAGAGAGAGAGAGAGAGAGAGAGAGAGAGAGAGAGATCGAGAGAGAGAGAGAGAGAGAGAGAGAGAGAGAGAGAGAGAGAGAGAGAGAGAAGGATAGAGAGAGAAAAAGAGAGAGAGAGAGAGAGAGAGAGAGAGAGAGAGAGAGAGAGAGAGAGAGAGAGAGAGAGAGAGAGAGAGAGAGAGAGAGAGAGAGAGCGAGAGAGAGAGCGAGAGCGAGAGAGAGAGAGAGAGAGAGAGAGAGAGAGAGAGAGAGAGAGAGAGAGAGAGAGAGAGAGAGAGAGAGAGAGAGAGAGAGAGAGAGAAAAGAGAAAGAGAGAGAGAGAGAGACAGACAGAGAGAGAGAAGAGAGAGGGAGAAGAGAGAAGAGAGAGAGAGAGAGAGAGAGAGAGAGAGAGAGAGAGAGAGAGAGAGAGAGAGAGGACGGGGAGAGACAGAAAGAGAAACAGAGACAGAGCCAGAGAGATAGAGTGAGATAGGGAGACAGAGAAAGACACAGAGAAAGAGAGAGAGAGAGAGACAGAAACAGAGAGACGGAGAGATGAAGAATTAAAGAATATGACAAAAATATCTGGAGAAGGACACACTCATATACATACCTGTGTACATTGTGTTCCATGTTAATTGGCATGTTTTCTGCACTACGAATTGAGTGTAATAAAGATTTTGAATAGTATTGCTCTATTACAAATATAAAATGCAATTTTATAACCGTATAGATTACTGATAATTTTCATCATAGTAATCCGAACGTTCACTCGCTGACGACGTTGGTCATTCTAAACTCATCGGGTTTTTCCAATGCAAACACCTCTGACATAATATGGAAGCCGCTAAATCTCTTCTTGCAAGACCACTTTGGTTGTACTTTTGTTTTCAATGACCATAATTTGAATTGAAGCAAGCCGTCGCTACCAAAACGTCTTTTTTATGACACGGTCCGACTTGGTTTTGAAATTACCCGCATCGGAACAAATGGCCTTTAATGTTATAATTGGTTGTGGAACTAGAGCACAAATTCAATAACCACAATTTCGTCAGATCAAAATTCCGACCTGCATTTAACCCTTCCATGATTCATCTAATGCTATCAACTGGTCTAAATTGAAAGCAAAAACGGACGAAAGAAAAAAAAACAGGGTTAATAATTTTTTGATAAAACCATCGTAATAAAAGGATGAATTGCTCATCATGATCAATTCATCCTTTTGTCACAATGGTTTTGAAAGGTTTTATCAAATGATTCAGAAAGCGAGTTTTGAAAGAGTAAGTGAATTAAATGTTATGATTTTCTATGGAACTAGGACACAAATTCAATAATGCTTATTTCATTTGATTAGAATACAGACGAAATCTATCAAACAGACTAGTGCGTAAAGGAGCATTCATCTATGGTGTTTTCCCACACTATTTTTTGTTTCATTTTATCTTATTTTTCCATATGTTTATTCCCTTGACTCTGCATATCCCATTTAATAAGGTTGGTGAGCTTTTTTCCGATGGCTCCGGGTTCGATCCTCATCAGCGACACTGACTTTGTAAGAGAGCCAATTTGCGAGACACTTCAGATCTTTGTCTAGTACTTATGTATCCAAAGAGACGTAAAGAAACTGAAAATCTTTTACATCGATTGTGACTCAATTTCTTTAAAACTTAGATAAATAAAAGCGCTGATAGCGCTGAAGGACTAAGGTGCGTTTAAAGCAAGATGATTGAGGATACATTTGAAAATTTCTTTGGGCAACATCTCGAGGAAAACAGCTGCTCCTATCACCACCATTACATGTACTATGATTATTATTTCTGTGAACAGAGACTGAACGACAGTCTATTATTCGAACATCTGGACATTTTACGATTTTTCAATGAGGCAACAGTTATTATAATAAAGAGCAAAACAAAGCGAGTAAATCCGGACTACATTCCCAGTTCCAAGAAGGTATTAGTCTGCACAGTGAAGGCGGATGTTTAATGAGTAATTGGGGTCAGACCGCTGTTTGTGTATCAATAAAGTACTGTCCCTCGAAAAGTGGTATGTAAATTCAATAGACTGCGGTGCTGACACACCCTTAGTCCAATTACTCTCGATTCTGCTTCCTGTATACATAACCAGTACTTGTGTCGAATGTGGATTGATGAACGGTTGCAATAAACCGCTTCTCATGAGAAATCTTTAGGCACAATGGTTTCTGTGCATTTTGATAGAAAAATGAATTTGTATCCTGCTTATTTGCCGTCTGCTGGTAATGAAGGTGAAGGGACCCTTTTGGATTGCGATCAAATTAATTATCTATAAATTCAAACAGTCTTACCAATAGGCTTGTTTTGATTAAGGGCACGTGGTCTTCTAGAATTACAGTCATGAAAACTACGTCTTTTATCTCAATGATAAAAACTGATGGCCTTTTGTTGTTTCATCAATAACCGGTATAACATAGTAATTTCTCGGTTACAGGGCGTTTTTATTACCATTGATAACTGTCAAGATAGTGTTACATCTTTGTTAATAAGTGAGATATCATTTTTCACTGTTTTTATTAGTATCATTATTCGTGTATTGTCTAAAGCAAGTAGTATGGTATTGTTATTTCTTATTAACTTCCTCCAAAGTCTTTTGAGCCTTTATTAAACGCCAAATATTCGACTGTCCCAAATTGAAAGAGTTTGCAAACGACATTTCAGAATGCGATGAAATTGAAAAATTATCTTCTGATATGGCAGAAAACATTGTGGGGAAAAGGAGAAATTGCTCGTTTAGAGCAATTTCTTCTTTATCCCACAACGTTTTCCAAAGTCGTCTGGAACGGACTGGTCAAATGTCGTCTTTTTTTTGGTAAGGGGTTAAGTTCAGTTGGAAGTGTTATACTACTTTGAATACAGGGGTTTTGTGTTCGAGACCAATATTGTCTCTAAAGCCTAAATGTGCTATTTCGCAGGAGAGAAACTCCAAAAGTCGAATTCAAACGTCGTTGAAACAATACAGTTTACGGGAAGCATACTCCAACTTGTATTAACTTGTTTGTCAGCAATTGCAAGATAGATACTATTCTAATCAGGCATCATTATATTACAGAAACATGTTTGACGCGATGTAAAACCTTTAGATAATATAATGCAGCAAACATCTGGTAGAAGGTAGATCAATTGTTATGGCATCAATGTATCGTTTATGTACCATAACAGAATGATTAGAGGGCGGTCATATCATCTCACAGTTAGAAAATTGCTCTTGTTAAGTAAATTTCCCTGTTCGAAAGATTAATCCACAAAGTTGTATAGGTAAATAAAAGTCAAAATTTTCTCATTTTACGGCATCAGACGATGGTTTTGGTTTCACACTGTCTCCCAAAGGCAATGTACGTATTAAATCAGTGGTATAGGGGAAGAGCCGCAGCGTCATGACAAAAAGAAATCCATGGTCGCCTCTTTGAAATCCGATCGGGCCAAATAACCTTCACAAGTCTCAGTCTCAGAATCAAACGCCTCGCAAAACAGTTCTAAATAACATCAAATAAATGTCTCTAGATAGCCTTCTTTTTTGAATTATAAGCATTCCAACCTGTACTGAGGCAACTGTTTTATTACGAAATCTTACGAAGAGAAATAATGTGGTTTATCCCTTTCCCAAACATTAACGACATTTGACCACTTTGTTGCAGACGACTTTAGAAAACATTGTCGGAAATGGAGAAATTGCTCGTCACGAGCAATTTTTCCTTTTCCCACAAGGTTTTCTGCTCTATCTGAAAAATGATTTTCAATTTCATCACATTTTGAAAAGTCGTCTGCAAACTCTTTCAATTTGGGACAGTCGAAAATGTGTTGTTTGGGAAAGGGTAAAAAGTGTTTTTTAGTGTCTGGCGACATGGATAGATAAGTAGCGGAAACTCATAAACCTTCAGGGCGCGATCAAAAAGTCGCATTGATGAGTTTTCTCTTTCTACGAGGACAAAGTATGGTAGCACCAATATCCGGGTGATCATAAACTGATAATGATTTATCGGCCCGTAAAGATAAGATTAAACAAAGCAGCGGATAAAAAGGGTACTAACGTCCACAGATGTGTTCGCCGCCCTAGAGTTAAAAGAATTGTTGTTGGTGTTGGTGATAATTATAAATAAGTCGTGAACGAATCGAAATGTGTTCATTTTTCTCCTGAATTATTAAATTAGTATTTTAGTATAACGCTGATTAATTGTGATTACTTATCATTACTGATCCACTTATTTGGTTGGAGTAACAGAAGAAACCAATCGTATCTACTCGGCAATCCCCGTAACAAGTCGGTAGACAGTACATGAATACACCAGAAATCCTGGGGTAATTCGCCTTATTTCCGGCGGATAACGCAAAATGCACACAGGCACTAAATATGTATTTGAATACACACAAATTGGTTATTTATCACAATTGAATGGGTTTTTTACCCTTTTCATTAAAGATGATCATATCAACACATCTTTGTTTCATATTTTGTCAATCGGCTCTTTTCGGCAATCCCCGGCTTGTTACGGGGATTGCCGAGTAGATACGATTGGCCCTTCGTTGCTGACCTACTTTCAAAAATGGCTCCCCATTACCTCCGAGGTTATTTTAAGAAATGGCCGAGATGTTCCGAATGAGAAGAAACGGGCAGAGGTGGAGTCTGGCGGGAAAAAATCAGAAGCTGCCGATTGACAAATTAATGTATCCTTCCACCTATTTATTTTTTGCATCATTGTAAATGTTGAATGTGAAGGAATCGTGGTCAATCTGTAGCGTAAAGGAAGGGGTTTGCATTGAATCAAACGCGGCGTGCAACAGTGTATATATAGTTTGTTTAGTAATGCAATTGGCAAGTAGCAATTTAATTTCACTTTCTTGCATTAAACTGGTGTTTTCTGTTTGTATCTTCTGTTTGTATCTTTTTTTGTTGTTGTTGTTTTCTTTTTTTCAAATCTTAAACAACGTCACATATAATAATTTGCTGAGGTGTTTCTTTTTTTAGTATCTATCCGCTATTTATATACGTTTTTCTGTTTTCTTTTTATTTGAAAATATACAAGATCGATTATTTCTCTCTCTGTATCTGGACTAATGTTGAAAGTCACAAATAGATTTTTTTATGCTCATCTTCCAGTGTCTGTTGACACCCCAATGATAACATTGGGCCTTAATGTCGGTGGTAGAGACATTGGGAGATGAGGAAGTAGACATATGAATCTATCCTTTATTGCAGTAATTGTTTTTCCCATTTACTTTACTTTCTTATCTGTTAACACCTAAATATCTTAAAATTCAAAGGCATATCTCTATATATTATCGTTTTTTTCCCTACTACATTACGTATAACTTTGGCCCTTAATATGAATTGTTTTATACCTCATGCTGTACATATTGTACCTGAGAGATTAAAGAAATGTTCTGTTCTGTTCTGTTCTGTTCAACAGTATTTATTTATTAGTAGTGCTCTTCTTATTCAGCATAATGACTAGTAAATAATTATTGATTGATTGAGGCGCATGGATTCATTAAAACGTCATTCGGTAGCCTCGAACGTTTTCCCGCCAAGCATTAAAGTCAGTCCACTTCGTCTGTCACTCCAATCAAATAAGTGAAAACATAATGATATCTAAACACAGTTAAATCAGCGTTATACTAAAAACTGTAACATCCATGTAAGTCATCAATTTTCTTTCAACTTTTTACTATAAGCCGTAAGAATAAGAGGAGCAAGGATACACTAATACGTCATTCGGCAGCCTCTAACGTTTCCCCGCCAGACATGAAATGTAGTTCGCTTCGTCTGCCTCTCCCATGGATAAGTACAGATTGATTTTTGATGTCGATTTCACGGTGCGGCAAATCAAATTAACACTGTTCCTGTGGCACAGATTCGGTCTCTCCGTCGTTAGGAAAATATTTCTATGAATATTTTGTCTGGCGTATTTTTGTATCTATTGTGTTATAAGGTCAACATAGTCTTGCCTATATCCGGCAATGTTTTAACCCTTTCCCAAACAATAACGACATTTGACGACTTTGATGCAGACGACTTTAGAAAACAATGTGGGAAAAGGAGAAATTGCTCGTCACGAGCAATTTCTCCTTTTCCCACAATGTTTTCTGCGCTATCAGAACATTATGTTCAAATTTCAATTTGGGACAGTCGAAAAATTGTTGTTTGGGAAAGGGTTAATATGTATCCTCGCGGGGAATTGGTAAAACGTTTGGATTGAAAACGCGAGCAGATGGTAAAGTACATAGTTACTTAACGACATGTTCTATTATGTAATTAAGGAAAATACCATTCTGACAAAAAATGAAACTATGCCTCACGAAAAGTCTACATTCGCTACATCAATACCATTTTAATGAGCGTTCGTTCTCGCGGGATTTTGAAAAGTTTCGATTGATAACCAGAGCGGATGGAAAAGTACATTGTCACAAAAGTATGTTTTCTGTGTATTGTCAAGGGAAAGGCTATTGTAACAAAGAGAGAAACCATTCGTCACGAAAATTCTTCACTCCCTACATCAATAACATTGATTTCATGAGAGTTCATTCTCGCGGGATTTTGGAAAAGTATCGATTGAAAACCAAAGCGGATGGAAAAAAACATAGTCACACAATAACGCTTTCTGTATATGGTCAAGGGAAAGGTCATTATGACAAAAAGAAAAAATCATTGGCCATGGATAATTTACAATCGCTACATGTACAACAATAACATTGATTTAAAGAGTTTTATGAATATCAGGGTACTGTTTTACTAAACAACTTATGGAAAATATTTGCGTAAGTCATAATTGATGAACATGGATAGTATCTTCAATGAAAGTACAATATTGCAATGTGACACGTCATTGAAAACGTCTCGGAGAGACGATTCCAATGATGTGTTACTTTGCAATATTGCTTTGCCAAATATTGAAATAAGAGGAGTTGTTGTTTTAGACTTACGCAAATCTTAAGCGTAAACTGTTTAGTAAAACGGTACCCACATCAACAGTCTTTCAGCCAATAAACAAAGAGAACATATTCAGAATGTTTATTACGTGTATTTGTGCAACTCATATACATGTATGGAGTGTATTGTAATGTATTCAGCCCTCATATCTAATCTCTGTCGGAGATGCCATTTTGTTATCATTTTTCATTTGTCAACGAAGTGAGCCCATCATATCAATTGAATTTCAACCATTTTTCTTTGTCTGCTTTATTTACAATTTTCTAATCGCGAAAAACTGATTTATTTTCAGGGAATCGGTTTTGAAATTTTTGCTCCAAAAGGAATTATGCCTATCAGAAATAATATTCAATTTTAGCTCTGCCTGTAAAGTACTTATAGAATAAGCTTTGCTCCAATTTGGTAGTTACGGCCCGCTATTTTCAAACCGTTGGTTTTAAATGAATATTCGATCGGCACATTCTCACAGATAAAATGAGCATGTATTTCCATATCACCTTCACATGTAAAAACGCATTTATACCCGATTAATGATAGATGCATGGATAATAAAACAAATAAATAAAAATGTCGTTCAACGGTATGCTTCAATAAGCCTATTAAATATGAAAACATGTGTTTATCGCAAATACTTAATCTTTTTCAGATGGCGTCCATGAATACCAGACGTTCTAGCGTACTGTAACTCCTAATAAAGAGTCTTACAAACACATCAACAAAAACAACAACAACAACAATATAACTCTTGTCAAAGAGTCTAACAAACCATGAACAAAATACCAAGAACAACAACAACATGTTATATAAGTCTTAGCAAAGAGTCTAACAAACGCCAAAAAAGAAACAACAACCACAATAACAACATGTCCTACAACTCTTAACAAAGAGTCTAGCAAACCTCTCAAAAACAAACATCATCAACAACAACAACAACACTAATAGCAACACAATCATCATGGGACCAAACGACACCGAGTCAGACGTCTCGATGGCGGACGGCAAGGATTCGTCGGCACTGATGCAGCTGGGGTCATGGTACTCCTCGATCCACGGCTATCTCAGCATCATCGTCTGCCTCTTCGGCATCTTCACCAACATCATCAACATCACGGTTTTGGCGCGCAAGGACATGCGCAATCCCACCAATGCGCTGCTCACCTGGGTGGCCGTGTCGGACGTTCTAACTATGATCCCGTACGTTCCGTTTGTGATACACTTCTACTGTGCCTTTCCCCCCGAAGACGTTTCGCCCGATAAGTATTCGTACCACTGGGTCGTCTACATGTTGTTTCTGATCAATTTCGCCGCTACCACGCACACGATCTCAATATGGCTTGGCGTCTCGCTGGCCGTGTTCCGGTTTATCCAGCTGCGTTCGACGTCTAAGGGAACGCTTGTGAAGAAGAAGCTATACGCGACGATAAAGAAAGTGATCGCGATAGTGTACGTGGGATCGGCAGTAATTCTGATCCCGAATTATTTGACGAACGAAATCGACGAGTTCCCGCAGCCGGATAACACGACGCTCTACGCCATCAAGGATCTAAATTTAGCGACCAATGAAACGCGGCCAATCGTGCTGGCCAATGTGATAACGTACGCCGTCTCGGCGAAACTGGTTCCCTGCATGTTGATGATCGTGTTCAGTGGAAGCTTGCTGATCAGTTTGAACGTTCGCGGCCGGAAGCGTCGGAGACGCTTGTCAAGCGCCTCGAACAACTTCCGGCGAGAGAGTCGGCAGGCGAAGACGACGCGTATGCTCTTGGTGGTGATTATACTGTTTCTTATAACGGAACTTCCGCAAGGCATCTTAATCGTTCTAAGTGCCACTGTGCCGGAGTTCTTTCACAAGGTTTACATGCCGCTCGGTGATCTGATGGATTTTATCGCGCTTGTCAATAACGCTATCAACTTTGCCTTGTATTGTGTCATGAGTACTCAATTCCGGACCAAGTTCCTACAGATGTACTTTAATCGGGACTCGCCCCTGAAGAATCTTGAGCGTATGAATCTGACAACGTCGTTTAATAAGACTACGTTAACGTCGCCGGATTGACGTTAAAACAACGTCGAGATTTGTGTTATCGTCCAATAATTGAGTCCTTTAATGGGCCGCACGAGGTTTGGGGATTCGTCAAAGTTTTGACATTAAACAGCGCATGAACTTGGGTTCTCGTCCAACGTTTGAACCCAAAACACAGTGAAGACTTGTGTTGGCGTCGTAGAATAAGATAAAAAACATTGCTTGAATTTGGTTTATCATCCAAGCCATCCAAGGTTTGGCCTAAAACACTGTACAAACGTTCGCTATCGTCTACAAATTTAGCCAAAACGCCGTATGAATTTGGACTATTATCAAAGGTTTGACCCAAAATTATGAGATTTACTAATGTTATATTACATGGGAAAATGAATCCTTTATACCACATTGACATAGTTTATCGTCAAAGGTCTGACAGGAAACTGCGAATGAACTTGGGTTCCAGTCCAAGATATGAATCCAAAACACCGTGGTGGCTCATGCCGATGTCGAAGAATAAGGCCAAAAGCACTGCATAGGTTTTGGCCAATGTCAACTTCGGCTATTATCCAAGGGTTTGTTTAACACAATGACCAAACTCTTGGGTTATCATCCATAAAAGTTAAGTCCAAAGCACCGTGGATAAATTTGAGTTCGTTAAAGAAAGAACAGTCTTGATACAGTGCAACAGTACTATAGGTTATGGATTAAGCGATTCCATCAAAGGTAATTTTGGATTTCGTCTATGAAATGACAAGTAACAGTGCGTGAGCTTTTGGTATCGTCCATGGAGAGGCCTGCAGTAGTAAGAATGTGCAATAAATTTGTTTGCATTTGAATTTGGTTATTCGGACGAAAAGGACATGGCCTTAGCAGAATTTTGGCAAAAATTGCTTGAATTGATGTGTGTGATGAGATGACATGATAATGTGATATGTTACAGTTATGAAGTTTTAGATAGGTTCCAGATATTGAAACTAAAAAACACACAATTTGGCAAATAATGTTTGAAGTAATGCGTTTGTAAACTTTGTTGAGATCCACAGGGAAGGGAGATGTGGAAGATCGGGAGTTTTATTTTTGTTCTAATTGTTGAGGCAGAAGAGAACTTTCAATACTAAAGAATATGGAGATGTATTTTTTGAAACCTAAATGGTTAGTGTAATATGTAAGAGATAGAGAGTTTCAGATTGGTTCCAGATATTGAAACAAAAACGTACACGCAATCCTAAAGAATAGAGTCATCTAAGAGACATCTTGGCAATCCTTCTCCAACTAGGTACTGCAATGCTGAAGTAGATATGTTACTGCAATCGGAACTACTCGGGTATTTCCGTGAGCTGTGAAATACACCTCGGATATAAGTGTAGGGTTACAATTTTTCGGGTAAATCGGCATCCAGCAATTGACACATTTTCTAAGCGCGCACGTTAAGTAATTCAATGTGTATGGTAGTGTTGGACATCCTTTTAAATCATTTTTTATCAGTAACTCATACGAAATGGCAAAATTGATGTTGAGACATGAAAGTTGTTTCCTCAATCAGATTTAACGACTTTTAAGATTTCACATTTAAGATCTATTTTTAAAAACGAAAGAAAAGTGACGTCATTCTCGCGGAAAACAATATGGCGTCATCCCTATTATTTCAGAGGTGTTTTCATTGGATAAACCCGATGTGTGTGTTTTCATTGGATAAACCCGATGTGTTCAGATTGATGTTACTGCTGAAAGAAGTGACATGTACGACAAATGTGTACCACTTTTATAGAAAATAATTATATAAACATGTTTTGATAACTCGGCCTTCAACTCAAAGCTTTTTATGTGAATGCAGTTTCTAACTTAAAACACTCTTAAATTCATTATGACCATGAATTTTCTGGAAAACAGGGAATAAAATTAAAGAACCTCCTATTAGTAAGTTCCCTTTTCGTCACATTGTCTCTTTCTAGCGATAAGTACGACAAATATTGTGAATGATCATAATTATTGGGTACTGGGACATATATTATCAACGATTTGAGTAGCACAATGGCTCTCTCCAGTTTCGCAAAGTTAAGTATTGACTTATGTAGTTTTCTTCATTCATTATCTACTCTGGTAGACAAAATCGAATATCCTATAATCGGAGAAGTTTAAGACTGCATAAAAAAGTTTATATACAGTACAACTCACCTCTTGGGAATGAGGGTTTGAATTGATATTCAGGAAGCTTTAACCCTCAGAATGCTGGATAACTTTCTAAAAAAAGTCTGTGTCGTCTGCTTTCAAAATCTCTAAAAGATTTTGAGGAAAGATACACAGAGTAGCAAATAGGTTAGATCACAGGCCAGTCGCCATTTTAATTGGCGACTGGCCTGGATCCAACCTGTTTGCATGAGAATGAAGTCGGTTCCAACACTATAAGGGTTAAAGAACTGAAGAACTTGTTAAAGCGATGCTTAACACCTAGAAATAAGGATTTGCATTGCATTTATGTACAGTGAACCCTCGTTTATCCGGACCCCGATTATCCGGATGTCTCGCAATCCGAACATAATTGTAAGGGAACGGAATGATTGGACCAGTTTATTGCAGACGACTTTGGAAAACATTGTGGGTAAAGGAGAAATTGCTCGTGACGAGCAATTTCTCCTTTTCCCACAATGTTTTCTGCCATATCAGGAGATTATCTTTGAATTTCATCACGTTTTGATATGTCTTCTGCAAACTCATTCAATTTGGGACGGTCGACAATTTGGCGTTTGCTAAAGAGTTATAAGTAAACACCGCTCATACAGACCGTTTATGTCTTAATGTAAATAAGAACATGCTCTGCTTCGTTAGTCCGGATTATTCGGTAAACCGGACATTTTGTTGGGAACGGACCTGTTCGGATAAACGAGGGTTCACTGTAACTCATTTGCCATAATGAATGAACTTGGACCAACCTCGAAACATTACTATCTCACCTACTGGCTGCATGTAACCCAGTGCTTATATAACTCCCTTTGAAAATGCGGTTATCTGCTTGTTATCGCGCAAACCTGCCTTTTCGTTTAACCTTGTGATAACCCCGACCATGTTATCCAAGAGACCTCGCCCTAAAAGGCTATTAAGGTGTGGTCTTTTTAAGATGCTGTTTCTGTTTTTGTTTCATGACATTCCATTTTCAAAAGAGCCATAAAGTGCTCGTGGTAAATCGTTTCTTGAATGATATCTGGTAACCGACTTCTGACCGAATTAAGATGCATAGACAAAGCCATTTAGTAACTGAAATATTCGTAATTCAGTGTTAAAGCAAGTCCTTTTTAAAATGGAACCTGGTAACTGCTTTCTAACCGATCTTTGCATCATAGTCGAAGCCACTTAGGAGCTAGAATGTCATTTTACAGTCACACTCGTGAATAAATTAAGATCTATTTAAAAAATACTTATTCGGGTAACAAATCAATGTACACCTGGTCAGTTTAGTTTCGATCAAGCGTACTGTTGTTGCAAAGCATATCCATTTACCCATTTTCAACAATATTTCGGTTAACCAACAGCGGACTAATTTGTAAGTTATTCCTAGACATTGGTCACTTTACTCACAATTAAGCATTCGATACTTCGTATCAAGGAACAGTCCTTATTTTCTACAAAGCCGTGAACAAAATATTTTGCTGCAAATTGGTTTCATAAGTATCTCAGATGATTGATTCATCAAAAACATGTCTCTAAATGCTTACCAGATCAGTTAAACAAGGAAAGCTTCCATGATAAAACACAATTAAAAACGTTAGATGATATATATTTGGGACATTGCATGAAATACAGATATGTTAATTGAATTGTTATGTAAGTTATTGATTAGATAGTGATACGTTGAGTTTGTAAGATAAATTGTGTTAATATATGAATAAAGGTGGCAAGTCTAAAGTTGTTACAGTTTTTGCCTATCGGAGTTACCGGATTTGATCCGTACCACAAACATGTTCACAGACGTTGATTTATTGTGTGTGTTACGTGTACATGTAGGGTTTTTACATCACGTCAATGATCAACCAGTTTTATTGTAATGCCTGCTTCAATTCAGTGGAACAAGTTCACCAGTTCTAGGTAAGGTTCTCGAAGTGGCTTGCCAGAGGACACTCTAGGGGAAAGCGGCGGTCCAAACAGGGTCATCAAGCACGTGGGCAATCGTATCTACCCGGCAATCCCCGTAACAAGCCAGTAGATATACCTCGTAGGCAGTACATGAATACATCAGAGATCCGGGGGTAGTTCGCCTTATTTCCGGCGGATAACGCAAAATGCACACAGGCACTAAATATGTATTTAAATACACACAAATTGGTTATATATCACAATTGAATGGGTTTTTTTTACCCTTTTCATTGAAGATGATCATGTCAACATATCTTTGTTTCGTATTTTGTCAATCGGCTCTTTTCCACAATCCACGGCTTATGCCGGGGAATTACGAGTAGATATGATTGCAAACGGACATGCCCTTTATTGCTGACCTACTTTCAAAAATGGCTCCCCATTACCTCCGAGGTTATTTTAAGAAATGGCCGATGTGTTCCGAATGGCACGTGGGTAGAACCCAATCGGAACTACTAGGGTATTTCCGTGAACTGTGAAATACACATTTTTCATTGGATAAACCCGATGTGTTCAGATTGGGAACCATCGACATTCCGGCCGAAAGCCAGGAGATCGCCTTATGGTAATCCGATGTCTGGGTGTTCGGATTAATGGCGAAATTTACACCGTTTTTAACAGTATTTCATTAATATCACAGCAGTCGGCGCATCTATTCATGGTCGAAGTATTTTCCCTGCTGGACAATATTGCTGCCATCCTTTGAGGACAGTGGTTCAATGAACCGTTTTACTAAACGACTTACGGAAAATATTTGCGTAAGTAAAAACAGATATACATAGATAGCATTATAAGTAAAATATTGTAATGTAACACATTATTGGAAGCGTCTCGGAGAGACGATTCCAATGATGTGTTACATTGCAATATTGCTTATCTCACTATTGAAATACGGGGGAATGTTGTTTTGAACTTATGCAAGATTTTAGCCGCTGGACAGTTTGTTTAGTAAAACACTACCTAAGGGCAGAGTGTCGCCCTTTTGGCTTTAGGGTCGTGGGTTCGAATCATTGGAGAAGCAGGGGTCTACTTTGTAACCTTTCAATAATCCACATTCGGCGCGATTACTGGTTATGTATCCAGGACGAAGAATTGAGAGTGATCAATCAAAGTTGTAAAAACTAAATGTTTCACATCGACATAAAATGAATAATAAATAAGTTTAAACGAAACTATTGTTTCCCTTGAGTTCATTAAAAGTTCGTAAATGGCAAAAAAGATATATTATTCAACCAGCACATGGTTCGCTATGTAAGACATTTATGCAAATACTTCTTCCATTGGAACATGGGAATTAACTCTTCTTCTAAGAAAAAGTATTTTAAAGCCCAGTTATAATTCGTTGACTAATATCGCCCCAAATTATGAGGATGATGAACTCAAAGAGAGGGAGTTCAAAGCATCGAATATATAATAGTTTTACAATGTTGTAGCAAGACATAGATATATACTAATACATAATTCATCAAAAGAAAAGAACTTGCATGACATACAGATATGTATGATTTTGCGTATTCATTTGATTAAATAAAAAGGACAAATGCAATGAAATACATTGTACATGTATAAACTTTGCACAGCATTTTACAATCGGAACTACTCGGGTATTTCCGTGAGCTGTGAAATACACCTCGGATATAAGTGTAGGGTTACAATTTTTCGGGTAAATAGGCACCCGCCAATTAACACCTTTTCTAAGCGTGCACGTTAAGTAGTTCAATGTATATGGAAGTGTTGGATATCTTTTTTAATCATTCTTTATCGGTAACTCATACGAAATAGCGAAATTATAAGTTGTGACATACATAGTTATTTCATTAATCAAATTAAACGACTTTTACGATTTCACATTTAAGATCTATTTTTAACAACGAAAGTGAAGTGACGTCATTTCCGCGGGAACCAATATGGCGTCATCTCTATTATTTCAGAGGTGTTTTCATTGGATAAACCCGATGTGTTCAGATTGAGCATTTTATTTACGCAAACAATTATGAATGATAGTGCATATAAGATCAAATGTTTTATCAAACTCCTTTCTTAAAAATACCTTATATGCGTATGTGGAAATATATTAATGGTCCGAAATAAAACGAATATATCAGCAGATAAAAACTTTAACATGTTAAAAGAGTAGAAAAGGTATTTTGTAATTCAGTGTATTGGAAATAAAACATAGTGACAAAAAAGAGAAATTGCACATAAGACAATGGAATCATCAATCTTATCCCTCGTGCATTTAATTGAGTTAATGAATATAAAAGAAATACGAAGCCAAATGTGAAAAGGGGGGTCCAGTAGTTCGTCAACACTCGGTGAAAAAAAAGTTTTGTTATCCATATTTCTTCTAACGGCTGTACATCAAGTATTCGTACACTGCGATCGGACGCTGGGGATGTTGCAGATTTGTAGCAGCTTTAACGTTGTAGTGCGCCTAGATCTGAAATTGGATTGATGTGAGTGTTTATATTGGGTTTAACGACGTGTCAACAATTATACGTTTATGTGACGGCTTTCCAGGATTAAACAGTAACAGGTTATTAAGCAGAAATGAAAAAAGGACCTGTTTTAACAATTTTCTCGTATTGAAAATTGTCATTTGTCTAAAACTTCTCGTATCAAACCAATAGTTCAGGGCCCGGCCGGTGTATACCGAGAACAAACGAAGAAATCCTGCGGAAGAAAATGTTTCAAAATGGCGGATTATATGTATCCTACATTAATAAACCATGACAAAAGGTTATATTGCTTGTATTAAGTAATAATTTGTTCATTCCTCACAATGATTTCTACCACATACCACATTAAGTGAGTTTTTTCGCGTCATGTTATGCTGTCTGGTGGTCCAATACGTATTGTTTAAACACTTCCATGTGTGGAATGGGTTTAACCCTTAAAGTGCTAGAACCGACTTCATGCTTATGCAAACAGGTTAGATCCAGGCCAGCAGCCAAGTAAATTGGCGGTAGGCCTGTTATACAACCCGTTTGCTCCTCTGAGTATCTTTCCTCGACAAAATTAAGCAGATATTTAATGTTTTGGAAGGCAGACGACACAAACATCTGTTTTAGGAAAAATACCCATCATTCCAAAGTTTACAGAAGTTAATATAAATAACACACTTTTCTACAAATGTCCCAGACTTACCTGTGAGCAGTCGAATATATTCTTTGACAGAGAGAACATAGTGTTATCATTCTGGTCTGTGTACGGCTGCTGATGGGGTCTGTAGTATAAAAAATAATGACTCATTTTAGTATTAGCATGATAGGAGAAATAGCCAATCAAAACGCAGAGACAGCAAGAGAGGCTTTTGATTGGCTAAATGAGGCGTACACAACCGGAAAGTTTACAAAACAAGGTTTGGTTCGATTTGTTGAAAGAAAGCTGTTTATTTATCGTATGTGGTTTGGCTTTCTTCGTTTCCACCAGATAAGCTTCTACTACAATCGATGTGAAATCAGTTTAAACTAATTAAGGACCTTAATAACGGGATGAGGGGGGTTCCGTGATCTAGTGGTTACAGTACAGAACTTAAAATCATTTGGGTTCAATTCACGAAGGTTCAAATCCCGATGACAGCATTTGGATCTTCATGAGAGGTAGTCTCCCAACTGTCTTACGGAATGCCGATGGTTCAACTCGGCTTGACCTGCCCTAATGGGTGGTTGAGTAGGGGGTATTTCTCCATCATTTAGAGTCAGACATTGCAACATATTTGAAATAATGTTCACGATGTAAAATCCGTCAAACCTGTCAAACGTGTCGAATTCCCGTTTTCAGTTACAATACCTTCATTGAGGGAAGATCTGTCCGGCAATTCGGCCTCAATCTCTGTCGAAACTTCATTCTCTCTGTCCAAGAGGTCATTCAGTCGTCTTAGCTTCAAAAGCAAGTCGATTTCTTTCAACCTCTCTTCTACACGTTTAGAGTAGTCTTCCGCTGAACCTGTTGTGGTTGAAAAGTGAGAGGTGTATTGTTCTCATTATGTCATTATGTTTTATCGCTTTTTCAACTTGATCTTTTATCACGATGGCAGTTCACCTATCAATGTTTCATGGATGACTAACCAGCGCTAAGTTGTAAAATATGATAAACTAAACACCACAGGCTAGTCCATGTTCTCTAACATTTGATGAAAGTTAATGAAAGCTGCATTCAAATGATTTTTAAGAAATGCATACGAGCTATTCACCGTACAGTTTATTTCTCCAAATACGCAATTCGACATACATCAGTATAGCTATTCGCCGTAAACAACTAAGTATGCTTAAATTCGAATAAATCCTCCTAAAGTTTACACAGAGTAACCATTTTTGGTACACAGAATTAAACATTCATAGCCTTAAAGTGGTGGCTCACCTGTGTTTGAATATATGCATTTGTTTATAAACAAGAATCAAATTTCAAACAAATTTGCATTTCCATCGGTACCAGGACTCGTTCTACATGTCAAGTCTAACGACTTTGCAACATAGTGTAAGGTTTGCACTGGGTGAAATAAGTAAATACCATTTTTGTTTTACATCGATTGTGAAGGAAGCTTAAAGCTTGTTCAAAAACACTCTCGATGACTGCTTCCTGGATACTTAACCAGTACTCGCGCCGGTTTGTGGGTTAGTCCCGGAAAATTACACCTCGCCTAATGGGGTTTCGAGCCCGGGACCCTCGGTACAAGAGGCCGACGCTCTACCACTGCACCAACGCGCTCTCCAATGGACTCATTCAAACATTTTTTGTAGTAGTCACGTTATTACGAATTTGGGGAAAAATGACAGAATTCCACACATGTATCATTGGTTTTCTTCGCTTCGCTTGGTAGCTATTTCCGGTGTCGTTGATATAAGGTGTAAATATAAAGAGGTCAAAAAATACCTTAACCCATTACCGAACATTAACGACATTCAACCACTTTGTTGCAGACAACTCTGTAAAACACCGTGGGAAAAGGAGATATTGCTCGTAACAAGCAATTTCTCCTTTTCCCGCAATGTTTTCTACCCTATCAGATGATTATTTTTCAGTTTCATCACATTTTGAAATGTTGTCTGCAAACTCTTTCAATTTGTGACAGTTGAAAATTTGGCGTTTGGTACAGGGTTAAAGAAAACCGTTGGATTGGATGTGAACGTAACGTGAGTCCTACCCGTAAAATCTTTATCAAACTTTCTTGTAACTGGTTTATTTTACATTTACAAAATCGAGGTATATTTGTAATTCATGGGTAAGGACAATTTTGTAAACATAATCAAACGTTAATTTACGAATCATTTTGAGAGAGACAAACCCCCTTTTGGATTTATTTTGAAATCGCAATTTTCACAGATGTAGTCTCATGACTAACAAACAATAAGCAGATGGTTCTCCCAAGCTTAACTAGCCCTTTTGGACAGTTAACATTTTTACTCCTAACGCCATATCATTGCGGTTTTTTTAGCAGACGACTTTCAAAAACCATTGTGGCAAAAGGATGATTTACTTTTCACAATGCTTTTTGAATCTATTCACATATACCAACAGCAGAAGTGATGGGTTGTTGGCATGATTACGAGGCTTTTCTAAAGTCGTCTGCTCCATGTAAAGAAAATGTCGTCGACAGGTAATAAAGAGTTAAGTTAACCCTTTCTAAAAAAATAACGACATTTGACTTCCTTGTTTCCCTTAACGAGCAATTTTTCCTTTTCCCTCAATGTTTTCTGCTCTATCACATTTTGAAATGTCGTCTGCAAACTCTTTCAATTTGGGACAGTCGACAATTTGTTGTTTGGGAAAGGGAGTTAAGGAGAATTGATGATGCAAATCTAAAATGTAAGAAAAAAAAAACATCGAGGAAACAGAATTGCCAGAGATCAATAAAAATTGATAGAACTTGTTTCAAAATGATTAAGGTTACGTTTCAAATTATAATTGGTCGAAAGGGATGATGTTAGTTAGTATAACGGATGTTGACAGAAATATTCCCTTTTATGCATACGATATGTTATGATTACAGTGGTTAAAAGTTGAAAAAATTCAAAAGCCTGAAATCTGTAATTCATTATCCTGAAAAGCCATGTTTGCTATAGCATTGTATAGGAACCAAAAGTCTCAAAAACCTAAAATTCAGGAATAATCACTGAACACTTTTTCACGATAAAAAGATATTAAACAAGAACAAAATATCGTTACAAAGGTGAACACAATGTGTCGTTCGCGTTTGATTTTAATGTTAGCGTATTAGCGTTAAAATCCTAAAAAAGTTCAAGGACACTATAAATATATAGCATATAAGCCTATTTTATACGAGAACACTCAATAAATCAAATACGTTAAGCCTAAAACGACAATCATAAGAAAACAAGAGCTTGTTAATAAAATTTCGGAATTTAAAACATAAAGTAGAAACGTAGAAAAGTAGTTCAAAAACTTACACGCCTCATGCAGGCACAGCAAACAGACGAACAGACAAACCGCCTTGATAGGACAATGTAGCGCCATGTTTAGTTATGAATGTTCTACAAGTGAACACGGATGTTATATTAAACCTTCCCCGTCATGCACGATGCAGAGTGGTTAATGGGTAGAAAAATATTCGCACATATCTAATAACAGTCGCGGTGCTTTTAAGATATCATCTTTCATGGGATGTAACGCCATAGTAAAAGGGTTTTCATATAACTTGTATTACATCTCTCTTGAATTCTTATTGGTTCCAACCGCTTATGGGAAAAGTTTCGGTTGTGAAATCGTGGAATTGGCTTAGACTTCATAATTTTAGACCTCGCCAAAGGAACTTTAAGATACATTCTCCCGATACCCCATTCGCCAAACCAGTTAAGATATAATGCAATTTGCCATGTAATGTCAAGGTAAATAGATGTTCTGATAAATAATGATACTCAAAACTACAAGGTGGTAAACTTTGCTGCACAATCGGTTTGTTTTGGATAGGTTATCGCAACTTTCGAATTACAATTTTGAATTACGTTGGCGAGGAAAAAATACTAAAAACTTAGTCTATTCCACGAGTTCAAAACTGGAACTTTATCGTTAGGCGGTTGGATTCTATCAGCCTTGAATCATGATTTTAGATTACTTGTCTGAAAATGCAGAACAATAGTAAAATTATAGCCTAAAACGCTAAACCGGACTTTGCGCAACTATACTGTAAATAGTTGTAAATTCACACGTGTGTGTCTTTTATGTTTCAATGTCTCTTTTAATTCTAAATGAATTATCATGTACCTGTTTTATATGTTTTAAGTTATTTGTATAAATGTTTGCTATTGTACATGAATGAGACACAAATAAAATAAGTTAAATAAAAAACATGTGTACGCGGAAGTTTTGATAAACTTACCCGTCATGCAGGATGCACGGTGTTTAATGGGTAGTAAAATGTTCGTATACATTTAATTACAGTCGCAATGCTTTTTAGAATATTTTCTACTTAACCCTTATAGGTCTAGGTGATTCTCTAAAAACAGATTTTTGTGTCGACTGCTTTTCAAAACTTTTTAAATATCTTCTTAATTTGTATGAGGAAAGAACCCAGAGTTGCAAACGGGTTAGATCACAGGCCAGCCGCCAATTCACTTGGCGGCTGGCCTGGATCTAACATGTTTGCATAAGCATGAAGTCGGTTCCAGCACTATAAGGGTTAAAATGCATTTTAGCTTTACATGCATCTTTCACGGGATTTGTCACCATAAGGAAAAGTTTTACAGTTATAGTTTCATCAAACTTACCAGTACTAGGCTAGGGCACTGTTGTGTCCTTAAGCAAGACACTGTAGAGAACTTATTATATATTGTTGAATCCACAGAAAGCCATTATAAAACGTTCATAAATTCGTTGAAAATGTTTGGAACAAAGAAATTGTGCTATGACGCGATTGTTACATTTGTCCTTTTGGTTTCGTTCTTCCCAATACAGAATCAGACACTCGCTTTGTGTAATATGTAATTATCGTCCGCAAATTATTTCAATTTATACTCATCACTAAAGATTTGAATAAGATCACGTTTTTACCTACAACAGCACGCTTGACTGTTCGACAAAATGTTGGAGATGGCAGTAGAGAGTCATTTGTAAGATATGAAGTTGTACACAAAATGTTTACCAAAATATTCCATTAAAGGTACATGCTGTATAATTTGCCTCGAACCCATAATAAAGTTAAGGGACTTTGTTACGAAATAAGGTTATGACAGCAAGTAGACGTGTAAAGTTTCAACACATTCCCTTCAGAAATTATTGAAAAACCAACTTGCACGTAAAAGTTAATGAAGGATTTTCCTGGCCACAAAAAGGTGCATATTTTAATTGCTTATTCATTTAATATCGATTGTGAAACAAATTCTGGCAACTTAAATTGATCACTCTTGATTCTGATTCCTAGAAACATAAACAGTACTTGCGTCAAATGTGAATTTGAGAAAGGTCGGAAGTCGGAACCCGCAACTCACGGGATTCGAACCCACGACTCTCGTGTCCGGAGGCCGACACTCTAACTCTGGCCCATTATCCTACACCAGATGCATGGTACTTGCTCAATATAATAAAGAAGGCATTTCATTTTTTTTTGTTTGATTTAATAAACTTAAACTGTGAGAAAGTCATCACACAACCACTGCACATGATATTGAAGTATAAGTACTGACGATATGGGTTAATGACTTTTCAACAGTTTTCCACTTATATCACTGCAACAGTATTTTTCTACTTATAGACACAGGTACCAGTAACAAACAAAACCCAAATATCACATATTCAACAAATATTTATTTGCAATTTTTAACAAAATAAAAAGCATTTTCTCTATACTCTCATCCATTGACTAGATCGTAGAAATTTTCCATCGTATCAAGAAGCATCTCATACATCTGAAAATATATATAAAAAAAAAATAGAATATCAAATTTAAAGTGAATACCTTTAAATGTACTGCATGAAAGCACTCTGTGGCGACCAGAACCCACCATTATGCTTTCCAATTCGCTGACTGCTTTCCCATATGAACATATATGGATATGTAGGGAGAGGAGAAAGAATTGTGTCGTACTTTCTACATTCACAATCAGAAAGAATATTGACCAAGCCTGGTTACTATGGACGATTGGCTTCCATAATGTCTTAATCGCAGTCTGAAACAAGCTGAGGCTGGTGCAGCTTGAGACTCACCCAACAAAATATATTTATATATTGCCTTGTTAAAAATGTGCTTAATATCAAATTACCTCTTGTTTTCTGTAACATGAACTTAGTGAAATAAAGGGAATTGAATTTTAATAACTAGCTTGGTATTTAGTATCTTTGGGTACAAATCCATGCATATACATCCCACACCGTAAGCCTAGTATACATATGGGCCAGGAGGAATACTATGTAATCAGAGGACTCTTGTATTCGAACCTGAACAAGCTACCAATTAAGCTATTGAGACTTTTCGTGCAGGCATTTTACTACAGTATGATATTGAAACATACCATTAAAAAAGTAACAAACAAATAGCACAACTAGTAGAAAATAAGAAGGTAAAAACTTGTAACAAACGTTCAAAAGACCAAAGTTGATAAGGTCTCGGGGCCCGTTTTACTAAACAGTTTACGCTTAAGATTTGCGTAAGTCTAAAACAACAAGTCCTTTTATTTCAATATTTGGCAAAGCAATATTGCAAAGTAACACATCATTGGAACCGTCTCTCCGAGACGCTTCCAATGATGTGTCACATTGCAATAGTGTACGTTCTTTGAAGATATTATCCATGTTAATCAATTTTGACTTACGCAAACATTTTCCGTAAGTTGTTTAGTAAAACGGGCCCTTGGTGAAAACCTCTAGATATAGTAGCTCCTCTTAGGTCTTTGGACATTCTGATGTTTGGTTCAAAACCAAACTGCACCGCCTTGTATAAGCATAATAATCGAACAAAGTATGCATAGCAAGATGTTAACAATCACCATAAGCTTCCAATTTAGATTTATGTATTCTCCCTAGCCCTTACTGAGCCATATCTGTTGCTGAAGCATCGAATGAAAGGAAATTGATAATACATTGCCATTACAGTCAAACTTGTGTTAAGAGGCCAGCCTATGGGACAATGTAAATTGGCTGTTTAAGACAGGTTGGCTGCTTAACACAAATTGATGTACACTATAAATCTAACAATGGGACTTTCTCTAGTGGCTGTTTAAGGCAGGTTGGCTGCTTAAAAGGGTGGCTGCTTAACACAAGTTAGACTGTATGTACAGTGAATCAAAAGACATTCATAACATGTTACCATTTTATGCAGTGAATCGAGAAATTTGAAACATACCATGATATAAGTCCTCTCTTCATATTTATCGAAAGACGCGCCACAGGAACCATGTGCATTGGTTTGCCTGTATTTGGCGACAGGGGAAAACTGCGAAACTTCGTTGGCATCTTCATTGCCGTTTGACACAGGTCTTGTTGCATATTCTTGCGTAGGAGAGGCTTCTTTGGAGTCTTTGGCCTTGCTTTTGATGGACTCTGTTGTCTGGAAAGATAAATAGGACTTAGTTCAAGTCTATATCGAGACTTTTAAACATTGTAATGGTGTTTTTATTAGGTAAATGAATGAGGCCAAGTGTGGGGAAATATGTGTCTTATCAGACTATAAAGTATAGCATTCTTTTCATTTTACAGTGAAATGCTCCTAAAACAGGATTACTCAAGCCATTTTTGAAGAAAAAAAAATGTTTTTTTCAAAATGTGTCGGTAAAAACAGTGTTAAAGTTGAAAACGACTGAAATCGATCAATTGGTTGTGGTATTAAGAAATGTATCATAATGGCCATAATGAGACATTGGTGAGTAAAAAGACTGTAACATAGGAAGGAATGGGTCTACAAAAAAAAAGATTATTAAAATGGAATTGATAGGGGCTTTCCATAGCTTCCTTCTTCCTTTTACAATGCACCTCTTCTTTTATAGACAGGTTACCCTTCCATACCCATTTTACACTATGGCCTAAACATGTAATTTTCAGCAGAGAAAAAGGAAGCATAAATAAACTGCTAAACCAAAAGCAATACAGGGGTGGTAAAAGCAAAATGTCACTTTTGCCCATCTTGTCCAAAAGCCCTAACGGAGAAAAGAAAGTAAATTAACTGACTTTACCGTATAGCTATACAGTGAACCCTCGTTTATCCGAACACGTCTGTTCCCAACAAAATGTCCGGTTTACCGAATAATCCGGACTAATGAAGCAGAGCATGTTCTTATTCACATTAAGACTTAAACGGTCTGTATGAGCGGTGTGTAGTTATAACCCTTTAGCAAACGCCAAATTGTCGACCGTCCCAAATTGAAAGAGTTTGCAGAAGACATATATGTGATGAAATTCAAAGATAATCTTCTGATATTGCAGAAAACATTGTGGGAAAAGGAGAAATTGCTCGTCACGAGCAATTTCTCCTTTACCCACAATGTTTTCAAAAGTCGTCTGCAATAAACTGGTCCAATAATTCCGTTCCCTTACAATTTTGTTCGGATTGCGAGACATCCGGATAATCGGTGTCCGGATTAACGAGGGTTCACTGTATATTAAATGGACAGTTGCAAAAAAAGATTTGGCTTTTTTTCTAGCAAATAAATCAAAGGTTGCCACCCCTGCATTAATTGCTCATAACGAACATATATGTGTTTTTCAAAGCCTTGATTAAATGTAGTAGATACTTTTTGCAGGGAATCAAATATGGTAGTAAACCTTGAAAAGTCGGAAATAACAGTATTCAGAAATAAAGGTCCTCTTCGGAAATACGAACATTGGCAGTATAGAGGTGAAACTATAAAGGTTACATCTGTTTACAAATATATGGGTTTATTGCTTACACCAAAACTCTCAAGGTATACTGAAAAACTTAAGCTTGCAGCACAAGCACGTAAATCCATTCATCAAATTAAACAGTTCCAAGTCCCAAGTTCCATTTGGCAAATTTTCGTTCGATGAATATTTCAAAATTTTTGATGCGATGGTAACACCAATTTTAACGTATGGAGCTGAAAACTGGGGAGACGAATTCTCAGGAAATATTGAACAAATCCCTTACAAATTTTTAGGAGTTAATACATATACAAATAATACAATGGCTATAGGGGAATATGAGATATTACCCTTAGCAATTAGCAACATTAAGTTTATTAAATACTGGATTAGACTTCTTGAAATAAGCTCAAACAGACAACCTAAACAGTGTTATTCAATGCTTAAAGCATACAATGACATAGGACGAAAGTAAGAGAGTTTTTAATTACAAATGGTTTTGGTTATGCCTGGATCTCGCAAGAAATTTGGAATACATCTTTTTTAAAGCAAATAAAGCAAAGATTAAAAGATTGTTACAGCCAGACATGGCACAAAGATATAGAAAATTCGTCCAGATCTAGTTTTTATTGTAATTGTAAATCTTTACTTAACACTGAGAGATACATTAAACTTGAGCTTCCGTTTTATTATAAATGAGCTTTAGCAAGGTTTAGATGCTCGAACCACAAGCTTAACATTGAAGTAGGACGACATTTTAACACTCAGAAGGAAGATAGAGTATGTCTATACTGCCTTCTTAACAAAGACATTACAGTGATCGAGGACGAATTTCATGCATTCTTCATTTGTGAAAAATATAGTGAAATCAGAAAAATCTATCTCAATTCATGGTAGACATCTTATCCTTCCAGGCAAAATCCATACACCATTCTACAAAATGATAACAAATTTATTATACAAAAGCTTTCAATTTATGTTAATCATCTTTTAGAAGCAGTATGATATGCACATCAAACTTACTTTTATGTTATTATTGACTTTGTATGATTGTATTGTGGGCCGGTGGCCTATTTACTTCAAATAAACTTTTGTATTTGTATTTATATTTGATCACTTACTGTTTCAACACATATCTTAACCCTTATAGTGCTGGAATCACGTTCATGCTTATGCAAACAGGTTGAATCCAGGCCAACCACCAAGTAAATTGGCGACCAGGCTGTAAGCTAACCTGTTTGATTCTCTAAGTACCTATCCTTATCAAAATTAAGCCAATTTTTAAGGTTTTGGAAAGCATATAAAACACAATTCTTGCCTGTGATCTAACCTGTTTGCTTCTCTTAGTACTTTTCCTTATTGAAATTAAGCAGATAGTTAAGGTTTTGGAAAGCAGACAACACAAAAAACCTATTTTGAAAAAATACCCAGCATTCTAAGGGTTAAGGTTTATGTTAACGAGCCCTGGCTTAATCATTTACCTTTGACCTCAATCTCTGACTCCCGCTTCTGGTAGTCTTGTGTTTGATCCCCGCTGGTGCAATGTCAAACGACTTCTCCACCACAACAAGATGGAGGGTCTCTGCTAATCTGTATGCCTGGCTGGTGAACCTGTCTAGTCCAGTTTGAAGGAGGGTGTGCCTAAAATTTATATGTAACCAAAGTGAGAAAAACATGTAGCCACATTTGAACCTGGGACCTCCGTAAACAGTGAGAACACTCTACCGACAGAGCTTTTGCATAAGCCTGAAGTCGGTTCAATCACAATAATGGTTAAACTTCAATTCCAAACTCATTATATATGGAAGTAGCGCCATCTCATATCTTCTTGCAATGTAATAATAAAGGGAGAGTAATGCGTTCTGACTGTCAAGTAATGATAGAGTTACCTCCCCTGCTACAACTCAATAGTTGGAATTTGGGACTTTGATTTACTTACATGACCAACTGTTTTTTGCTTCCATGTGAAGGCCTTGGAGTCAAAGGACGAAATGAAAGCTGCTCCATATTCCTACAGAACTTGTTAAAGAGATCATTTGTCTGGTCATAATGATCGTCATCATCTTCTTCGACAGAATGCTCAATTGGGAAGTTTACAATCATCTGAAATTATACATGAGACTTTTTGACTGTCTTTAACGCCACATATTAATGAATATATGGGGGAAAAAATAATAATACAGGGATAAAGGCAACGGGCTCTTCATTACATTGTTTGGCCAAAAATAAGAAATTATGTTGTCAAATATTAACTTTGAAATCCTTTGAAATGAAAGATTCCTAAAGACCCTTATCAAGCTCTTTCTGAGAGACAACTTGCAAAGCTTTGCTAACCCTTAGGATGCTGGGTAATTTTATAAAAATATATTTTTGTGTCATCTGCTTTCCAAAACCTTAAAAATATCTGCTTAATTTCTTTGAGGAAAGATACTCATAGAAGCGAACAGATTAGATTACAGCCCAGCCGCAAATTTACTTGGGGCCTGGCCTGGATCTAGTCTGTTTGCATAAGCATGAAGTCGGTCATCATCATCATTATCATCATCATCAACATTATCATTATCCACTTGATATTATAATTAATGGCCATAAAACAAACTATGCAAAACAAAAAATCTTAAGTATCCAAGCAACTCACGTCTCTCAGTTGAGAAACACACAGAACTTTATCTTGTGTCTTTGTTGTGCTGGTATCCTTGGAAACGATGTCGAATATTACCCAGAGATCTTTGATGACGTTTCCATGGTGATAAAACTGGAAAATTGAAAAAAAATGTTAAGTTTCCTTCATAATGACATTTTATGAAAGCTTTGTGGTGATGAGCTGAATAGCATTTTGAAAACCCATGCTTTATAACAGCTTTATGTCTAATACTCGACAGAGAAATCGCAGTCGAAGACTGACTGTTTTGGACATACGCGTCCATCGACAGTGATTTCTCTACCAAGCATTAGACATACCTCCTTTATAAAGCATGGCTTATCATATTATATACCACTAGAATCGGAAAGTTGATGGTCAACTCATGCGGAGTACACAATTATGTGTCTTTCAATGCGAAAATAGGTGAAAAAATAAAAAAATACATGGGCGCGACTATCTTGTTCGGACATAACATAAAAATATTGGTCAAGTGATTCCCCCTCCTGGTTAAAATTATAATGATGTGAAATTTCTTTTTTTTTGTCACAATGATTTCAATGTTCCTCCGCTGTTCTCTCAACTACAAATATTATTTCCATTGTCTTTGTTTTGTCTTCCAGGAAACTTCTTTAGCCCTGTAGGCTAGTAAATCCCTCTACATGTCCTCTTCAGTATGCTCTCCAACTCCAATCCAATAAACAGAAAATGAAAAGGACTTTCTTTCCGATACTTTTATGATTGCTTGAAACATGTGGGTTCTTTTTCTCACCGTGAACTAGACAAAAGAGAAATCACAATCTGGCCGATAGTTTGCCAGAGGTTTTCCTGATCCCTGTTTGTATATCAAGGGCTCAATGCAAGACTATAGTAAGTGCTTCACAAACATGAAGCACTTACTATACTATGGCATTAAACCCTCGATATACATGATATAACATACCCCTGGGTTGGCCTCCTCAAACATTGCTTCTCCCGTCATACAAATGGGCTCTTCTGGGAGTCTCTCTGAATCATAACAAGCTTTCGAAATGGCCGAGTCCAAGATGAACTTAGCCTCAAGGTGACAAAGGGTTTCAACTTGCTTGCGTCTGATGTACTCCTGTAAAATAAATCAATGAGTTTATGCATAAAAACTTACAAACAGTCAATAGCAGGAAGGAAGGACAGATTTTTTTTTCTAATTGGGGTTTTAATTCAATTCAGCAGGTGTTCAGTTATAATATGGGATTCTTGGGATTCACCAGTACTAGGCTAGGGTTCTGGGGTCTTGCCAAAGGACACTCCCACTGAACAATCAAAAAACATCATTTCACCTCAATTTCCATCCTCCCCCTTGTTAGGTCCCTCACTTCTCTGGCAACGCCCTTCAGTGTAAACTTGATCTTAGCCCCGTTCTCCAGAATGGGAACCGTATCCAACAGCCAAGATTCTGTGAAGTAGCCTGGTACCAGGCTTCTGAACAGTACTGGCACATGGATTATCTCCCCTGGTAGAATAGATCCTGTAATAACATAGCATAAATATATTTGCATTTAACATTACACTTTTATAGCCAGGTAATTTTACATACAAATAGTGAAACATAAGAAAAAGTGGAGGACAGTGGTCCAGGGGTAGAGTGCCAGCTTCTGGATTAGAGGGTCGTGGGTTTGCATCCCTTGAGTAGCAGGATCTACTTTGCAAACTTTCAGTAATCCACATTCGGCGCAAATACTGGTTTTGTGTCCAGGAAGCAGAATCGAGAGTGATTAATCTAAGTTGTAAGAACTTGTTTCACAATCAATGTAAAATAAATAAGTTTAAACTTTAAGAAAAAGAAAAGAATTTCCCAAGTGGAACAGTCTAAATACGTATAGAAAAGGAAATATATAAATAAAGTTAGCTTAACATCTAATCTGTTTTGGAAGTATTTTTAAATTTGAATATGCTTATGATGTATTCAGAGACACGAAGGATAGTACGCTGTTTATATTTTCAAATTTTTGTTAAGTTGGCCATCTACAAAAATATGTTTTTTTTAGGTAGCAAAATCTTATTTTGTGATAATGCTGACAAAAATTGGGGTAACAAGAAATGGTAAGGATCTTCAATTACTTCCATATTACACTCTGTACATAGGCGATGATTTTGATCTTGATTCTGATATCTTCCAGGTTTTTTTATTGTAAGGTTATATGATTATAGCCAAAATTTTGAACGACATTTAATCTCAGGATCGACCCCTGTTTTCCAAGTTGTATTCGCTACCAATTAAGCTAATGAGGTTTGGTCTTTTAAAACATGTTTAACTTACCAGCATCATCAAAACAATAGAATGGGCGACGAATTTGGCGCCTGATTGGCAAGGGATGAAACACAGGTTCTTTCTGATGACAGGTGATTTAGAACAGAATGGAAAAGAGGAACAGAGAGAGAATAGAAACAAAGGAATGAAGCATTGAAGTTTTGTGAGAGAGACAAAAACAGACAAAACAGAAGTGAAAAAGAGAAACAGGCAGAGTAGAAACATAAAGAAATACATGTATGCTGTACAAAAAGGAAAAGTTTAGAAATTGATACAAAAAGTTATAACGTTTGATAGTACCTTTAGTTTTTATAGATATTTTATAAACTTTCGTATTTTCATTCTTAATTCACACCAACATAAAAGCATTTTTAACAGACAGCATTTAAATCATTGTAACAAAATCTAATTCTGCATACCATTGAAAAAAGAAACTCACATTGCCTTTCTAAGTAATGATAAGTTTAAATTGTTTCAATTTGGCTTAAAACATCGGAATGAAAGGAAAAATTGAAATTTCCTATGTGAAGCAATTTCTCACTTGGTTACAATGTTAAAGTTAATATAGAGCTATAAATTACAATCTATTCTCATTAGGTCATACACCTGTTACTTTTGAGATATTGAATTCCCATTGACTCCAATGTTAAATCAGCTATTTTCAAGACTCTGCTGAATGAAGAATAGTGTTTTTTACGCTTAGCTATATACAGGAACATCAAGTTTGTCCATTCAACTCTCAGAAACTGTAATAAAATGGACACCTCAATCGTCTCATTTTTTTTCTACGGAGCAAAGTGTATTAGTACCGTCCGAAAATCAGTGCACTAGCTGTCAAATCTAGCCGAGGTACCGGCATTTGTGTTCATACATCCCAAACAAATAGTCCTGCAATAAGCAATCAAAACAAACTTTGGGAGCATTGCAGGACTATAATCTATACAGGAAACACTTCAGTGTTCTGCCAGCTCATCTCTTACCAGCAAAACTATGCACCAGAAGTTGAAACTCAAAATTTCTAAATGGGACTACTTTTGGGTACTACAACCCGGAAGTACTCCGTAACAGGTGCGAGACCGTGAGGGAAAAGGTCTGAGTGCCTGTATAATAGTTCAACATTTTGCTGAAATTTGGGGATATAATTGCTTCACAAAAGTTATTATGGTTAAGTCTTACAATCTTCCAAAAGTGTTGGTCTCTTATACCAAGGGTTCCAAGTTTGATCCTTATTAGGCATGATTAAAATTGTCGGGACTAGCCCTAAAATCGGCGCAAGTACTGGTTTAGTATCCAGGAAGCACTCAGCAAGAGTGAATTCAATGAGCTTGAATCTTCCATCACAATCAACGTAAAATAAATAAGATTAAACTAAAACCAGAACGTCATTGTGTATTTCAAATGTTATGAGAAATACATACCTTCCAAAAGTACTTAAACAAGATTGGTCCATTATTTTCCAAAGTCATGTGACTTTTTACGATCTCCCCGACATTGGCCTCAATAAGTACAAAGGTTTCCATGGCGATTCTAGCCCCCTCATTCTCAGTGTTCCCTTTCCAACTGAATGTTGCTCCATCTATGCACAGAGATGGGCCAAGTATCCGGCTGAAAAAAGATGTTAGAGAGAGGGAGTTATATAGATATAGAGAGTGAACCAATCTTGCAAACAGTTTTGTAGTATTCAAAGTGTTACGTAACCGCCTCACTCTCTACAGCATAGCAACAATCAATCAGGCCAAGATGTAACCTCTGCGTTACTGAGCCGACTCTTTAGCTCAGTGGTTATGTTTTGGACTGTCACCGGGAGCACCGCGATCGAATCCTCATAGGGGACATAAAATTCAAAGTGGATTTTTCTAGCTATGCTTCGTTGCGGACATTGTTCGTAAGATGGGGGCTTGTCCGGGATTGGCCATTGAGCCATTAATTTGTCCGAAATTGACTTACAAGCCGAAATGACTTACATGTCATCATAAATGATGACTTCTATAAGAGGGGGTGTGTTACATAACCGCCTCACTCTTTACAGCATAGAACAATCAATCAGGACAAGATGTAACCTCTGCGTTACTGAGCCGACTCTTTAGCTCAGTGGTTATGTCTTAGACTGTCACCTGGAATCCTCACAGGGGACATAAAATCCAAAGTGGATTTTTCTAGCTATGCTTTGCTGCGGACATTGTTCGTAAGAAAAGCAACAAAACAAAGTTAACCAATAATAATTATTACTATTATTATCTAAAATTTAACACATTTACCATAAGTGTTCACGTTAAGAAGTTCGATGTATATGGATAATAGAATTGTTGAACATCATTTTAAGTTATCATTATTGATTGGTAACTCATACATAATACTAAATAGTTAAATTATAAGTTATGATATATGTATAAATGTTTCCTTTATCAAATAAAATGACTATTTAGATTTTAAATTTTAGATTTATATTTGAAACTAATGAATGAAGTCTCGCGAGAAGCAATATCGCAGCTTCCATATTACTTTGGAGGTGTTTTCATTGTATATTAAACCCAATGAGTTCAGACTGTTTCGATATACCTGTCTCTTTAATAAAATCAAATGATTATTTAGACTTCACATTTCATAGTTATATTTGAAACCCAAAGTTTAATGAAAGAAGTTTTGTGAGAAACAATATGGTGGCTTCAAATATTACACCAGATGTGTTTTCATTGTGTAACTAGATGATTCAGATCGTATTTTGCCCGTGTTTTAGCATAACTCTTGTTTGTTTAATATTTCCCGCGTTTATCATGTGACCGATTTGATGGTCATGTGATAAAGTTGCAACGTAGTCAGTTCACCATTGTCATTTGAAGGTGCAGGTACTAAAGAAGTGGAACGAGTTTATTTGTATCAGCCCCGTATGAGTCCGTGTAAGTCCCGAGTGCCCATAGAATTACCACACATCCAATTCCATAAATTGGTTGTATGTATTTGTTATTTGGAATGGTTGAGTGGAAATGTATCGAAACAAGAGACCAAAATAGATAGCTACTCCCACTACGTTACTTTATCATGCCCGGTCCATCAATGAACCCCAATTACCTAATCTTGAGAGAAGAGACGGTTACAATTGGATAAACCCAATGAGTTCAGATTGATTCAATACATGAATTACATGTATAATCAAAATACTTTACCCAGAATCCTCTTTCTCCATGTTTGTACTATCTTGATCATCTTTGGATGAGGCGTCATCTGTTATTAACTTTGTCTGATAAGGTGGGAGGGCTGCATGACCAATGACTTCAAGTTTTTTGAATAACTGTATAACAATTAAACAAGTTTATTATCTAAGATATAGTTATTTTACATCGATTGTGATGCAAGCTCATAAAGCTTATTAAATTCACTCTCGATGACTGCTTCCTGGATGATAAACCAGTATTCATGCCAATTGAGGTCTAATCCCAGTGATTTTCACCTCACCTTTCGGGGATCAAACCCGGGACCCTTAGTACAAGAGGCTGGCACTTTACCACAGCACCACTGTCGCCACAAAGATTTCAAAACCAATTAAAAGAAATAATTATAACACATATCAGATGAGTAAATCAGTATCTTATTTATGCAATAAAAGAAAGCAATTTCCATTTTTGCAATGAAAAATGTTGAAGCTTTTGGTTTGTTAATCAATTCCCCACTTATGGATATTTGTAAATGGTCCAAGTTGAAAGCATTAGCAGATTAGAATGGCATGCAAAATCACCATTTTGCTGAGAATAATGGACAGAAGCAAATTTGACGAAAGAGTTATTTGTTCATTTGGAGCGGTAAATTCTTTTTCACAATGGTTGCAAAAATCTTTTTGTAACAGCCTCGTAAAAATGAAGTATTATAAAGTTGAAATTGTCTGGAACATTCACCTAATGGTTTCCCGCAATTTCAGAGTTAGGGAAGCTATAAAGAATTTAGCAATGATTTTACACTCAGTCCATCTCAATCTATTGAACAAAATACAATTAACCCTTTTGTTCTAGGAGGACTATGACATATATAACTTACCTCATAATTGGCAATATGAATAATTCCACTATTTCTGACATGTTTACTCTTTAAATAATCCGTCTCATGCCACGAACTCACAGATTGTCCTTTACAATAAAAATAAAATGAAAATCTCATATCTTTCTAAAAGTCTGATTGGATTTAACATTGTTTAACCCTTTACCTTACCCAAAGTTTTCAACTGTCCAAAATTAAAAGAGTTTGCAGACTACATTTCAAAATGTGATAAAATTGGAAAATAATCTTCTGATAGGGCAGAAAACATTGTGTGAAAATGAAAAATTGCTCATCATGAGCAATTTCTCATTTTCCCACAATTTTTTCCAGAGTCGTCTTCAATAATGTGTTAAATGTCTTTATTATTTGGTAATGGTTCAAACAATATTCAAGTTATGTTACATTGTGTTGAGCCTCTAAAAGGATAAAAGACAACTTAAATCCGCGTACGTAAGCCCTTATTTTACGTTTATTCCATCTTCTTTTATTTAGGGTCGATGGTCCTGCATTGCCAGCTAGGTGGTTAAGGTGGATGATTTAGAATTCAGGGGTCTTGGGTTCAAACCCCACCAACACATCTGGGAGTATCCTTTGGCAAGTCAGTTCAGAGCCCTAACCTTTAGTACTGGTAGATCTAGAAATGCTGTAACATATCTGACAAATTTCTGACACTGCATTAAACACAATAAAAAGATTAATTCAAAACAACCCCATTACATTACCTTTCTCTTCAATCATTCTTTCACCATCCCCATATAACACTGGTGTGCGTCTTATTCCTCTCTCAGTCTTGGTTAGGGTTCTCCTAATAGACAAATGATACAGTCTTAAGGTAGAATACCCAAAATCTGCCGTTTTGAAACATATTTCTTTCGTCACATTACTTTGGTCTTTCTCAGTTTACATCAGTCAGAGCCAGAACTATTCGTACTAAACTGAAGATTTCTGGCCTCGACCAGTGTATGCCCAGAAGGATCAAAGTAATTTGACAAAAGAAAATGTTTCAAAATGGTGAAAGGGTATTCTACCTTAATAACTCGGCCCATACCAGAGCCATGGGTATCCCAATACTCTCTTCATTGGTAAATGTCACATTTTCATTACATTAACCACCATGATCACAAATGTCATTTGATCCTTACACTATATTCCATGCAAATCATCATGTGGAATACAAAAAATTTTGTTACGTCAATAACCTCTATCAACCAAATTTTTGTCTTTTATTCATCTTATGTTGTGACTTGAGTTGCTAATGTTTAAAAGATATAAAAAAAAAATAATGAATCAGAACAAAATGTCACACATGGAAAAATGAATTTAGGAAACCTATAAAAAGGGGTATACTAGTACATTATCTGCTGGCTTCCAAAACTCGGCGGTTGGGTCCAAAAACATGCTTCTGAGTGAGCTTTGTCATCCACCATTTTGTTTGCGTATTCCTCCATATTCTGTCTTCGAAACAGATCGACTCTTGCCATCAGCAAGGATTGGGCAGGGCGCTTCAGGATTTCCGTTAAACGACTTTGCTCCATCTTTCGGTTTCGCATTTTGAGATTCCAATTTGCTAGAGCTCTTTCCTCTCTTGGTGGCGGGTATAAGCCAAGGGAAAGGCCTCCTTCTTGGTTATCTGTTCTTAGCTTTAGGAATTGTAGGTCCTTGTTTCTTTTTGTTTTCTTTGGAAAGAGAAATCAGACTTTTTGCTTCTTTTGTTCACAAAAAGACAATACATGTATGTTGTTCCTTTACTCGATTTTTGGGACTAGTTCAAACTTCAATTGTCATCACTTGATCACAACATCAATGCCTGCCTTAAAGGACTAACATAAAGATGTGTGGTTTGGGAGTAATAGATGTAAACAATATAAAATGGACAATCTGCTAAATGCAGCTAAACCAAAGACCAATTTCAATTTCTTTCCTTCTAAGTTGCTAGAATTGCTAAAATCCTGTTCTTTCGTTTAACAATGTGGAGTGAGCTTTCGCGTCTGACAGTGCTTCAACAGGAAAGTCAGTTTATAGATAGACGCAGGAATTCAATAGATTTTGCCACCTCTTGTCGACCGCATGACACTGAATAGCAGATGGACAGAAACCAATGACAATAAAGACCAGGGAAAAGTAATTTTAAGGTAGAATACCCATAATCTGTATACATTGGTCTAGGTCAGAACTATTTGCATTAAATGTTGGTCTCGGGCGGAACTATTTGTATCAAACCGAATAATTTCGGTTCTGACCAATGTTTGCCAAGAACAACCTAAGTAATCCGATGAAAGAATTAGTTTTAAAGTGGTGGATTATGGGTAATGTGCCTTAATCAGTTCATCTTATCATAAGTATAAAACCAGAGGTACTACCTGCAATAGTTCTGGTATATTTGTCTCTGTCAGAAATCCGTTCATTTCACGCAAAATACTGTGTGTTGGCTTGTTTCCTTTTAAACCAATTATAGGACCTGATAAATGAGACATAAAATCAGTGTTTTAGATAAAGTACTAGGACCTGGGAAAAATTTACGTAAGACCAAAACAATTAACAGTCCCTCTTATCTAAATATTTGGTTAAGCAATAATGCAAAGCAACACATCATTGGAATCGTCTCTCCAAGATGCTTTCAATGATGTACATGTCACATTGCAATATTGTACTTTTATTTAAGAACCTATCCATATTTATCCGTTTTGACTTACGTAGATATTTTCCTTATAAAGTTATATTGTAACATCCGAGCAAATGAACCTCTCAAAGACACAAACACATCTGGTCAAAGAAAAACACTGTCATACACTGAGCAGTTGTGTTGTCTATATATATAACAGCATGTTCTCTCAAACAATGCATTAGTCCCTAATTTGCATAAACATTCAACAAACATTACATATTTCCCACTTCTGAGAAGACTCGTCCCGAGCATCAAAGAGTAAACTTTACCTCCTTTTAAAAGGTCTGTAAGAAAATTTTAAAGGCACATAAAAGGAGAATAATGCTATATCAAACAATACTATTTGGTAAACTTTTTGTCAGATTCAAATAGTTATCACCAAAAAACCCCATTGGCACAACTAAAACGTGAAAGCCAACCAGAAATAACCCAGATTAGCAAGTTTGATAATTCAGATTGGTCACCTCTGACCTTGACAGTTGATATGCAAATTTTTGAACCGACCAATCAGAATTCGTTATTTTGAATATGTAAACAATGAGGTTGTTGATAAACATGATTGAATTGGAGACAACTATTTTTCAAGCACAAAATAACTTATGTTAAAGGATTCTATTTAATAGGGTCTCAATGTGTTTGTAAATTAATTCTCATGACTTTTATGAACATAATAAAATAACTCCATATATTTTTTCAATAATTCATTTGTACTCATCTCCTTTTATGTGCCTTTAGAGAAAGCAACTTGACAAAAAAAGAAAAAATTGCCCTCAATGAGCAATCTTTCCTTCCATCAAAATGCTTTTTTCACAATATCGCATAGAATTTTATTAACCCTTTACCAAACGTCAAATTTACGACTGGCTTAATTGAAAGAGTTTGCAGACGACATTTCAAAATGTGATGAAAATGAAAAATGATCTTCTGATAGGGCAGAAAACATTTAGAGAAAAGGAGAAACTGCTCAATAAGAGCAATTTCTCCTTTTCCCACAATGTTTTCCATAGTAGTCTGTAAAAAAACGGTCAAATGTCGTTGTTGTTTGGTAATGGGTTAACAGTGCATTATTTTGATATATTGTCTGCTGCCTCTCTCAATTTGGGTCATTCAAAATAATCCATATGAAGGATGGCATTTATTTAATCATCACCCTCCAAAATCTTTCAATGGCTTTCTAAAGGCTATACATTTTAGGTTAAATTAATGCTACACTTGAAAAATATAATTGGCTGGTTAAATCAAATGTTATACATTTTTTTGAAAGTTAAAACATGTACACCTGGAAGCTTGGGTGGGTTAAGGTATAAACATGTTGTGTGATCTGTTAATAAGAATTGATATCAATTTGATTGGAGTACACACACATCTTAAAAATATAAACCGGTTGTAAAGATCAGGTGATCAATATGGGGTTTACATGCCTTTTGATGGTTTTTTGGACTGAGGGTGCGTCAGCACCTTAGTCCATTGAATTTACATACCACTTTTTGAGGGACGGTACCTTATCGATACATAAACAGCGGTCTGACCCCAATTATTCATTAAACATCCGCCTTCACTGTGCGGACTAATTAATACCTTCTTTGAACTAGGAATGTAGTCCGAATTTATTCGCTTTGTTTTGCTCTATATTATTATAACTGTTGCCTCATGGGAAATCATAGAATGCCCAGATGTTCGAAAAATAGACTATCGTTCAGTCTCTGTGAACAGAAATAATAATTATAGTAATGGTGGTAAAAGGAGCAGCTGTTTTCCTCGAGATGTTGCCCAAAGAAATTTTCAAATGTATTCTCAATCATCTTGCTTTAAACGCATCTTAGTCCTTCAGCGCTATCAGTGCTTTGATTTTTTTACCATTTTGACATGATGATGCACATTATAGATCAGTATTAAGTAATTTTGGTAAAGTCAGGTCCATTTGGAAGTTAAAATAAGTCATTGCTGGTTACAGACCGGTATTAAAGAATAGTGTGTTTTTTTTCACTCCAATAATTGATTAGCAATGTGCCAAGGAAACAATAAGAATTAAGTGTTAATTGGTTGCGGCAAAATCAGGTCCATTTGGCACTCAAAATAAGTCATTGCTTAAGTTTAAGCTCATTTTTTTACATCAATTTTGAAACAAGATCTTACAACTTAGATTAAACAGAATCGAGAATTTCATTTCACTCTAATTATAGATTAGATTAACATCATTCAAAGGAAAAAAGAAGACTGGATGCATTTGAAAAAGTTACTTCATACAATGGTCATGAACACAAGGGCTTGAATCAATGCATAACTCTGAAATCCATGTATATATATTTACTATAAAAGATATCTTATAAAGTATATACATGGATTTGGGAGTTATGCATTGATTCAGATTAGCTGTACTTACTTTTTGTAAAGATATGATTGGGTTCAAGTGGGTCAGCGGGTCGCAGTACACCAAACCTTTTCCTAGCAAAAAAATATAAGTAATTCAATCCAAGTTGAGAAAAAACATGCAGCCACAACAGTACTTCAACCTCAGACTCCCTTAAACATTGAAATACCAAACATTATAATTACTCTAAATATAGATAAGGTGGTTTGGCAGTGTGCAGCATCAGTAAAGGTACTTTGTAAGAAAAATGTTCTACTGACTGAGCTATTATGCTCCCTTCAAAATTTAACCCTACCTTGTTAATCTTGACTGCTTCTATATATTTCCAAACAAAATTTCAACACAACTGAAATATGTCTAAAATTTCTTGAAAACAGCATTGGATTGTTAAAAGAATCTGGAGTATCCAATATATACAATGTATCTCTCGTGGGTTGTAAGCATTGGGCACCAATTTAGCCATGGTGTGAAAAAACAACTAGAACAGGACTCAAACCCGAACCTCTGCAAGACATGTGTAAATACTCTATTAACTGAACTATCTGGCCCGCTTACATGTAGCAGTCATATGAAGGAATTGGTAAAGAATGGTGGAATGTTACCTTTTAGCTTTCCTGTTTGGTTGCTCTTTTTGAACCATAACATGCCTTAGAGGGCGTAGTGGCTTCCTTATTCTCACATGCCTTTTGATATTCATTTCACGAAGCATCTAAAATGAAAAAGTTTACGTTAATTGACTTGAAAGATGACAATATCTTCAAAAATGTTTCAGTCATATCATATAGTATTATTAGAAAGCAAAATATAGTAGAGTTCTGCATTGCTCAGTGGTAACGGTGGTGGATTTAGAACAAGTGAGTTGCTAGTTCGAGCCCCATTGACACCTTTGGTTTCATGGGAGTGACCTTTGGCATTAGTTGCTCGCTGAATCCAAGAAAGCCGTAGGGGTCACAGGCTCAGACCTTTATCTTGTACCAAAAGGTAAACACTGTGGGTCTGTTTCTATACATGCTCTTGGTAATTCCTCACTAGTGTAACAAACTGAGCAAATTGACCCCCAAAAGAGACAATCACATCCGATCAGTGAAAAATATGTGTCGTCCATTGATCAGTTGTGTTGTCTATTTGTACACCCCCATGCTCTCTATAACAATGCATAAGGTTTAAATTTCCTTATGTGCATAAACGTTCCGAAAACATTAAACTTGCAATGCTTGGTATTCTTACCAAGCCACTCACTGCTTTCTCACAGCTTCTACATTGTACAATGGTGAGAGTCAAGTAAATCATTTACCATTGGCCTAATTGAAGTTTCAGGAGAGAATGATTATTTATAGATGTAAATTTTGTTTCTCAAAAACAGTAAAAGGCTAGGAAATGTGTCTTGCCAGAGGATACTCAACTTTGAAATAATTGAACAGAGCGGGGAATCGAACCTGGGCTGTCCAGTCTCTGATCCCAGCCACTAACAACTATGCCACCGCAGATCCCCAGGGTTGTCATTATGAGCCGGCTGTTGGCAAATTAGACTGCTTCAATTGACTTTTTGGTCAGCTCAAAAAATAATTATAAAGGCGGTCATAAGAAGTAGTTATAACACCTAATTTGTGTGGGGTGTTTGCTTCATTAGCCTCCTCAAATGAAATTTAGCCTCTTACTCCCTAGTCCAGATTTCTGGTCTCCAAGGCTATCGCTATATTGACCGACACGTAGCGAAGCATGATTAATGTCCAAATGTTGAAAAAAGCTTTGTTCACGGATCATTATTGAGACTACTTACTCCAAAAATTAATGACAACCGTGGATCCCTAATGTTTATAGTTACTCATACCTCCAATTCACACTTATCCTTCAAACTCAACATCTTCAGAGAGCATTTTTCCTTCAGAATCACAGCGTCAGGTAATACAGGTGCTGGCTGGGTAGGTTGGGTAGGAGACGGGGTGTTCTTCACAATTTTGATGAACTTTTTGAGTGCATCTGACTTCGGCATTGGTCCTCCTGTTAAATTAAAACACTTACATTGGCTAAAGCTGTACAATATGAAAGTAGTTATGCTGCTATGTTACAATAAATGGCGTATTTATATGGCTAGCTTCTTCATTACCTCTTTAAACCAAATTGTACAGTTACATTCAGGAACCAGAAAATTCTTATTTAACCAAATAGGATTTTTGAACAATTTCTTGAGACCTTCTAAAAAGTCCGGATCAGGCTCCCTTTTGTTTAGACTAAGACCCTAGTCAAAATAATTTGATGTGTAGATTGTTGTTGTTTTTTCTGATGGTGCAATCTAACGTCGAATTTTCGAGGGATCCAGATACTGTCGGACTTTTGAAATTATGATTTTCGGATTTTGACACAATTCGACTTATTTAAGTTATTTAAGGTTTTTTTACTTTAACTTACCATTCATTTTTGCACTGATAGGTTTTTTACAGGATTCCATCCTCTTTTTCAGGTGTCCGCTTAAAATGACCTCGGACTTATTTAAATAATTTGAAAATAATTTTTGCTCTCAAAGATCACATAAATGTCATAACAGTTCGTATCTTCCCGCCATACGTCACAATAGGAGACTGGTCTTAAAATCTGAAAATAACCAGTCTAAAATTATTTGAGGAAAAACGCTGAGTATATCGAAACGAATTGCTGCGCATGCGCTCGTCCTTCTGCCGGCTTCCATCGATCTGAGGTGAGTGTTTCTCGCAGATTTATTTCTTTTAATTCGTTTTTCTGTTGCAAATACAGCAATGACAACTGCTAAATTGATTCATGTGTATCTCCTTATATCACATGTTTTACGTTAAAACTTGTTTTGTACGAATGCTTGTTTAACTGGCAAATTTGATCTATTTTTTCCGCTTGGTTTGTGAGGAACGACTGAGTTGGAAAGCAGATTCAGTTTGACAACGGTTTGGAAGGCAAAGTAGTTTTGTTCTTCAACTAGTCATGCTTACAACATATTTTAATGATGTGTGAAAATTGCTCGCTTTTGCTTTGTAAGCATACTTATAATTGATGTCGTCTGATTTCCGCACCGAGGACGACCTTCAAGGAAATACCTTTAATCCAAGGTCAAGGTCAAATTTGAGTAACACTGTCTGAATTGATGCTAATGACATGTAATGCTTTTCCAGCAAGCAATTACATGAAAGTCAATAATATCAGGCATTTATACCGGCTTCTTTCAAATTCTTCAACATTTTTTGAAGACCTAAAGATGTATTTAACATTTGAAACTAGGGTTTAATTTTGCCAAATATGTAGACTTCATAAGAAAATGTTGACTGGGGATTCTTTACATGAGAGCAAGGGCAACCCAAAGTGACTTTGGTGTATCAGGAAATTTTTTGTAGTAAACTAATGACATGCAGTATGAATTGGAATATGTGTTAACAAAGTACTGTGAACTTTGGTACATGTTAAGACATTTCCTTAGATTGACATTAGTTTGTCTGTAGAAAAATGCGGATGAGTATTTCAAATATGGTCTCGAAGACTATTGCTGTATTGACTGACTCCTTGAATATAGAAGCACGATACATATCCAAATGTTGAAAAAAGCTTCATTCACAGCTCATTATTGGGACTATCAAAATGTCAGCTTTAGGTGAATTTGATCAAACTCATTTTAAGAGAAAAAAAAATCTGTCTATTATGCAGTTATATATTCGTCATCTCTGTTGTGGTGCCTTAATGCTTGTGCATTTTGTCCAAAAAGAAAAGGATCTTAATTTCTGCTTGTACAACATTTATTGAGTCAATTTGGATTTAGATTGCCCTTGCAGTGATAATTTTTGGCCCCCAAAAATGTCATAAAGTTTCCCAAAAGCTCATTACTTTCACTCATTTTAATAATTTTTCTATAAAAAAAAAACCATTGACTTTTAAGTTTTGATCCCATTGATAATAGAATTTAGAAAAAAATCACTGCCCTTGAAGTTTCCTCTCACAGCAATATCAATGAATCTATTTGCTATTATAGTATTTACCTGACAAAAAAAGGAAAAGCTATTGGGACAACTGAGTATAAGTCATGAAGAATCTCATGGTTCCGCATTACAGGTAGATGTAATAATTGCCCTTGAGTTTTGGCAATCTGACAAAACATAGTGTAGGAGGCTGAGGTAGTGCAAATAGATGATCAGAGGTAATGGCATTAACTATGCTATAGCCATATGCGTGTAGGCTCCAACTGCTTGTTACATGTAATTCAGTCTGGCACGATCAGCTTTGGATTGTGCTTAGAGTGAGAAGGATCTAGTGTATGACCTTGTGCATATAGTTTTAGAGGGGCCAACATTTTAATCGTCGGTGGTAATTATTATAAAGTATGGAGAATTATATTATATTTTTGATATCTTTGTTATATTGAAAAAGTAATTTTGCTAGAGGGAATTGTTTTGAATTGTATCTGTTATTTTGAAATCACAAATACTTCAACTTGTCTTTGCTTTTATTACCTCCGTCTTATTTCTGTAGGACTAACAATTAGTTTTTCTAGTATATTTATAATCTAGTGATGAAAGGTTTATTTTAACTAGAAAATGATCAGTTTGGTCAATAGAAAATGGAATCATCTTTGAAAAAGAAACTTCTGAAACATTTTTTTTTCTCTTTGCAATCGCCCGCATCCACAACTCCCTTATCTTAAAACACAAAGAAAGTATTCTAAAAAGATGAGTTAATCAAAAATGAAGTCCAATATTTGACACACTTTCTGAAATAGGATTACAGCTACCCATTGTTTGAGTTTAATAGTGTAATCTTCAATTTTATCATTTAATACCAAAGATGTCTGCAGGTGCTCCCAATTGTGATCTGCCCAAAGTGCCATTTGTGAAGATTATATTGTAACTGATATTTCTATTTCTCATCTTTTTCAGTTTAAAAAGACACACATATTTCTCACAATGGTTAACGTAGGAATCAACGGGTAAGTACAATTTATGAGTCTTAAGTGTTCTTCATTAAACAAAGCTCTTAACCCTTTCCATAACAACAAATTTTCGACTGTCCCAAATTGAAAGAGTTTGCAGACGACATTTCAAAATGTGATGAAATTGGAAAATAATCTTCTGATAGAGCAGAAAACCTTGTGGGAAAAGGAAAAATTGCTCGTTACGAGCAATTTCTCCTTTTCACACAATGTTTTCTAAAGTCATCTGCAACAAAGTAGTCAACTGTCATATTGTTTGGGAAAGGGTTAAAGGTCTTTCTAAACCAAATGATAAGTGTAAGGATACTTAAAGTAAAGTGACACAATGTAATCTATAAGTCTTATGAGAAAATAGCGTTGTAATTAGGGATGGGAACGAATATTCGAATAGCGGGGTCGAATATTCGAATAGCAAAATAGTATTCGAATATTCGATTCTGATGAACCCATATTACTGTATGTTTACCATAAATTTTATTCAAAAATAATGTTGTTTTATTTTCTTTTTCTTCCTCTAAACCGATCCCAAATATCGAAGAACGTGCCTAGCTCCCAGGACCTGGTGCAGTTACGATGTTTTTACAACGTATGTCACACAGTAAAACACCTGTGACAAATTACCACATCTTTTGACAGTTTGCAAAACGATTAATTCCTAAGTGTGAAAATAGTCGATTTTAAGCCGCTAAATCTAACACCTTAATGATCTGCACTTGCTCCTTATTATCCAAAACAAGTCAATCACGCTAATTGACAATTGTCAGTGTCAACCAATCACGTAACTTGTTTGTCGTGAAATTAAACAATTACTCTTTCAATAACCAATCGTAATCATGATTGCATATGCACGAAGACCAATCAAATAATGTGTTAGAAAGTATATTTTTCTTCAGAATAATTTGTCAAACTTATCTCCATTCTAATTTCTACATCTATTCGATAAACATCACAATGTTTCCATCACGTGTCTGCAATTACTTCACATGTTCTGCCGACAAGTCGAAGGCGACCTGTAACCTGTGTAACCAGGACTTTGTATTCAAGAATACAACATCCAACCTACTGAATCACTTGAATGGCAAGCATCCATCCGTTTTGACGTCCGAACTGTAAAACAGACGACCATGAACGAAATAATGGTTATTACTGCTTTGATATTGCATGCACGTACATGTATACAGATATCGGCTATACACAAAAGGTTTGAACAGAGGACTAGTGTACTAGTATTCGGACATGAAGACATTCGGACATCAAAACGAATTCTAAATTCGAATATATTCGAATAGTTCTAGTCGAATATTCGAATAGTAATTTCACTATTCGTACCCATCCCTAGTTGTAATGGACTTAGAAATATTGTAATGGACTGAGAAAATAGCATTGTAATGGACTGAGAAAATAGCATTGTAATGGACTGAGAAATATTGTAATGGACTGAGAAAATAGCATTGTAATGGACTGAGAAATATTGTAATGGACTGAGAAAATAGCATTGTAATGGACTGAGAAATAGTGTAATGGACTGAGAAATATTGTAATGGACTGAGAAAATAGCATTGTAATGGACTGAGAAATATTGTAATGGACTGAGAAAATAGCATTGTAATGGACTGAGAAAATAGCATTGTAATGGACTGATAAAATAGCATTGTAATGGACTGAGAAAATAGCATTGTAATGGACTGAGAAATAGTGTAATGGACTGAGAAAATATTGTAATGGACTGAGAAAATATTGTAATGGACTGAGAAATATTGTAATGGACTGAGAAAATAGCATTGTAATGGACTGAGAAAATAGCATTGTAATGGACTGAGAAAATAGCATTGTAATGGACTGAGAAAATATTGTAATGGACTGAGAAAAATTGTAATGGACTGAGAAAATAGCATTGTAATGGACTGAGAAAATATTGTAATGGACTGAGAAAAATTGTAATGGACTGAGAAAATAGCATTGTAATGGACTGAGAAAATAGCATTGTAATGGACTGAGATTATAGCATTGCCGTAAACTGCTTCATGAAATCAATTTTCATATATAAAACTGGCCCCTACCATTCTCCTCAATACTATCCACAACACAGGATGATGACCAGTGATTTTTTTTCTAAATTAAATCAATGTTGTTTTTTTTACCAAAAATTACAAATCAATAGGCTTTTCTATAGAAAAATGATTAGAATGAATGAAAGTAATGAGTTTTCGGGAAATTTTATGAGATTTTTTGGGTAAAAAATTATCACTGGATGACCATTGTGTTAGAATTGGAATAACGTTGAAAGGTGAAGAAACTCGAAACATTACTGTAGCACTGAAATTGTTTCCAGTTAAGCTTTAAGATTGATCTATTGTCTCCCATATTTTTTTAAAAAAAAAAACATCATGGTTTTGAATATTTTTTTTTTTCAGATTTGGGCGTATTGGACGTCTCGTAGCCAGAGCTGCCTTCGAAAAGGAGAACTCCGGCATCAAGGTAGTGGCTATCAATGATCCCTTCATTGATCTGGACTACATGGTAAGTAACTGATTTCCTTAATCTACTGCCTTTACGAGAATTTCATTATCTTCATCATTGTGATGCAGGGTAAATGACTTTTTTTGTGGGTGTACCTCAAAACCAAATTCATTTATCATTAGATGAATTTGTTTCCTTTCCTTAATGTTTCTAACAAAAGACAACCAAAACATGAAAAAAGGAATTTCTTTCGGTATTTAATTGGGTTGAAACCATTGTGACAAAATGATGAATTGATCTTGATACTAGAAAATTTTAAGAAAATGGATTAATTAGTTTTGGTTAACCATTAACTCAAAAAGGTTAACCATTAACTTAATAGCCAATGGAGAAGTGCAATTCAATATTTTCTTTAATACAATGACCTTGATAATGTCTGCTCATACAAGGTCATGAAATTAGCATCAGATATGATATATAGCTAATTCAAGAAGACTTCCTTATTGAAAGTCACAATTTCACCTTTGTCACAATATTTTTAAATGTGAAATTTATCCATTGAAAGGCCAATTGAAGAGTTGAAAGGGGATGCATATAATCATTTATCATTTAAATCATTAAGAATTTCTGATTGTATTGTAGGTCTACATGTTCAAATACGACACAACCCACGGCCGATTCAAGGGCTCCGTCGAGATGAAAGATGGCAACCTCGTCATCAACGGCCAATCTATCAAGGTTTTCTCCTGGTGAGTGTCAGTTTCCAGCCAATACTTTTTTGTGTCTTGCATACTTAATCCTGATTTTATTTGTCATGTACTGTGGGTGTCCCAGTCACCTGGATGGGCAGCAGGCGGTTAGATGTTATGATATCAAATCTCAAGTTGTGTTTATTGGGACTACAATGACAAGGTTGCATTCCTTCCTGTCAAAACAATGCAGTCTTGATTTTAGAGTAATTTCCAATCTGGAAATCTTTTATGGGCAACAAGTATATACCATGGGAAGCTCTGATGCATTGTTTGAAAATTCATTTTAAATAAATTTCATTTTAATGGTACTTGGTACAATCATTTTAACAAGACAGCTCTGGATTCTAATCAGTACCAAAATAAAGGGTTTAGAGAAGAACAACTCCAACAAATTATCTTGCACTGATTTCTGGAATATTTAGGCTACGCTGCATAGAACAACTATATGAAAAAGACAACACTAAAATAACAATTAAAGTCTCAGCTAACTCTGATCCATAGCTGACAGCATCATGAATATTAATCTAAATAAGACTAGACGATATTGGAATGCAACTAAAATGTTTAAATGAATTCTTTTTCAGCATGAATGCCGCTGATATCGCATGGAAATCTGCTGATGCCAAATATGTAGTTGACTCCACTGGTGTCTACACCACCCTTGATAAGGCCCAGGTAAGCTAGTTAACACTTAAAATGCTGGGTACTTTTCTAAAAATAGATTTTTGTGTTGTCTCCTTTCCTAAACCTTAGATATCTCTTTACTTTTGATGAGGCAAGATACTCAGGGTAGCAAAACCGGTCAGATCACAGGTCAGCCACCAATTTTCTTGTACTATAAGGGTTAAGAAGACAAACTTTTTGTTTAGATTGAAATTTAGGGTTTGTTTCTGCTTTGTGGCCTTGATTAATGAGTGTTTAGAGTACAAAACTTGAATTAAAATGGCCCCTCTATATGTGGGTTTAAATCCAAGCCATAATTTGGGGTCTCCGTCTATTGTTATGAGCTGAACATAACAGAAGTAATGTTGATGCGAGGTAAAACCAATAAGAAACTAATTATTTTTCATTTAATTGTGCTAAAATCAAAATGAAATTAGTAATTTGTAACAGGTAAAGAATTGTGTGATAAGTACAGTGAGACCAAGATTGATGTCTGTGAAATCCACAAATCATACTCATCATGTTGGTCTGCTTTTGCTTCATCAGAGCCCTACCTGGTACTGGTGAATCCAGGAAAACTTAAAAAGTGTTGATATGGTATTAAACTTCACATTAACAATAGCATGTTTGCATTATGTATCAAATATGTGACAAGCTGTAATATTTGGAGCTAAGCAACCATTACTATTCATTTGGGTTAAAACAAACTGAACTGAGAACCATTACCTTTCCATTGTAGGAGCACTTCAAGGGAGGTGCCGAAAAGGTGATCATTTCTGCCCCATCTGCAGATGCCCCCATGTTTGTGATGGGTGTCAACCAGGAAAAGTACAAGAAGACAGATACCGTTGTCAGGTAAATAGATGAGTTCTTGGGTTTAGTGAAAAGTAATGATAACGTGAAGCCCTTCTCTTTAATGGAAAACTTGCTCTGGACCAGTTATTATATCCCTGCCTGACGCTGGAGGTGATTTGCAATAAATGATCTAGTCTATTGAAATTATTTGTGAGCAAGATGCTTAAACCATTCCATCGGTTTAACTGCCATGAATAGTTCTATACCACAGGACCGCATATTCTGTCTAATAGCAAAAAAGAAACATTTAGAAATTTATTTTCCGGCTTCAAATAGTATTTTTTTAAATACTGTGTATACTGTCCTTATCTTCTCCATGATCTATACTTCTGATGATATAATATGTAAACATAAATATTTCAGCAACGCATCCTGTACCACCAACTGCTTGGCTCCCCTGGCCAAGGTGGTCAACGATAAATTCGGCATAGTTGAGGGTCTGATGACCACTGTGCACGCTTTCACCGCCACCCAGAAGGTCGTGGATGGACCCAGCAAGAAGGACTGGAGGGGAGGAAGGACCGCCTCACAGAACATCATCCCATCATCCACTGGCGCAGCCAAGGCTGTCGGCAAGGTTATCCCAGAATTGAACGGGTAAGAGTTTGTATAGACTTGGTATCTTTCTTATAAGTGGGTTCAAATTGTTATAATTAACTTCAAACAGTGTGATATGTAATCTCCTGGTAACATATGGAATGCTGATTGTTTGACTTTTTTATTGTATTTCTTTGTATTTTTTCACTTGTTTATGTGGTGTATACCAATAGCTTTTGATAATACATGAAACATTACTAAAACAACATAATCCAATCAAGGTAGCAGCCTCCTGGCTGATTAATTGATGGCTGATGGCCCAACAAGCCATATAGATATATCCCTTATTGGCAGAAAAGAAATGGGTCTTCCTCCTTAAAGTATGAACTTGGCACCGCGAAACAACAGAAATGCTGTCTTTTGGTAAAGTATAAAACAAAAAAAGTTTGTAGAGGCTTTTTAACCTTCTTGGTTTGTGAGGTGGCACATGGGGCAATCTCTCCCTTCTTGCTGACATCCGAAAAGTAGGTTGTATTTATAAGCATATTCCCCTTATGTACTATGATTTCAAATGTTTCCATCTATAAAATGTTTGGAAAAGGTGAGATGGCCTTGGTGGCCCTGTGCATAATGTTGTGAATTTATAACTTTGGGTTCCAAGCTCAATCCCTGAGGGGAAGATTATTTTGTGTGAGAGTTTCCATTTGAAGGACTTGTTAGAATCCGGGGGAAATCAAAAACAGATGACTCAGCTTATATTCCCATGCAAAAAGATATTGAATTGGTTTTTAATAAATTTCAGCATTATTTTAAATATACTGTTATGTTTTGTTTGTTTTCAGGAAACTAACTGGAATGGCTTTCCGAGTCCCAGTCCAGGATGTATCTGTTGTAGATCTGACCTGCCGACTCCAGAAAGGGGTAAGGATATTATTGCTTATTGATTTAAACCCTTTCCCAAACAACAAATTTTTGACTGTCCCAAATTGAAAGAGTTGGCAGACGACATTTCAAAACGTGATGAAATTGAACAATATTCTTCAGATAGAGCAGAAAACCTTGTGGGAAAAGGAAAAATTGCTCAATACGAGCAATTTCCACTTTTCCCACAATGTTTTCTAAAGTCGTCTGCAACAAAGTCATAAAATGTCGTAATTGTTTTGGAAACGGTTAACTTTCTCATACAGATATATTATGCCCATAATGAAATTAAGTTTGATTTGCCTTTACCGACCAACCCACTTAGACATTGAACTGTAATCAATTTTATTCTAAGACGATTTTTAAAAGCATCAACATACTGGTTCTAGTCATTATGCCTGCTCAATAAACTTTGCTGTCAATGCCCTGAACAATCCATTTTATTAGTTCAAGTCAGGGATTGAGGTTGGTCCTTTTCGGTCAGATCCCTAACTGAACGTGGCTATTTTATTGCAAGTTTTGGTATATTACCCAGGGAGCATGTCTAAGTGAATTGTAGTGATATTTTGAGGTGAAATATTGTTGGAAATTCACAATTGTGTTTAAAACTCCAATTTTTATTTCATTTTTACAGGCCAGCTACGATGCCATCAAAGCCGCGATCAAATCCGCCTCTGAAAACGAGATGAAGGGTATTTTGGGATATACCGAGGACAAGGTCGTATCCAGCGACTTCATCGGAGACACCAACAGCAGCATTTTCGATGCTGGAGCCGGAATCTCCCTCAACGATAACTTTGTCAAGCTCGTATCCTGGTGAGTAATATAGTTGATTTGAATTTCTTAACTCAACAGTCAACATATGTCTTTTGAAATTCCTTTGAGGTTTCTGAGATCATTAAATCAAAGTAAAAACTTCTTGTTTACCAATAATCTGTGTCTAAGGGGACCTGTGTGCCCTGATGGTGAAAGTTACAGACTTTGAACTTAGGGATCTTGGGTTCCAGCCACACTGACACCTATGGTTTTGTGGGAGTAGCCCTTGGCAAGTCACTTCAAAACCCTAGCCTAGTACTGGTGGATCCATCAAAGTCATATAACTGAACAATTGTTTACAAGGCTTTGAACACCATTCCAAAGAAGAAGAGAAAAAATAGTTTGTTTTTTTCAATTTGATTTAAATCAATGATAGCAATCAATATATTAATTCCTTTGATTTTGATGATTTTTCATTAAAAGAGGTGTACTAATTGATTTCTTCTTGATCTTCACAGTGATTTTATGAATTCTTTACCTTCCTTTTTGTACATTTCAGGTATGACAATGAATTTGGATACAGTTGCCGTGTTGTAGACCTTATTGCACATATGGCCAAGGTCGACAGTGCTTAAAGACAATGTGTACAAACTGAATCGTGTTGGGGGTCAAATTCCATATTATTGTGAATTTAACGTCTCACATGCTTTTGTTTTAGGTATTTTCCGCATATTTAAACCTTTTCTGTTTTTAGGGAAATGAATCTATCAATGTTGTTGACTGCCCCTCAGTTTCTCAATAATGACATGAATATGTATCTTTAATTTATTTCAATGCACAATTAAAGGTAATTGTATGAGAAACTTCACAGTGCGGCCATTCCAACTTTTGCATTTATTTTTATCCCATGCATTAAATTAAGCACATTATCATCTAAATGAACAGTAATTGGATAGCTCTAGCAGATACATCCTTCAAATCTTAGTGCTATTTGTAAATTTAAATGAGATTTGCCAGTGACAATTTTTCTTTTACTGATGCTTGAAATACAGGAGTGAAAAAAGAAAATTAATGATGACATTTTATGGTTTCTTGTTATGAGTGGTATTTTTGGTTTTGTGTTGTTGATACATAGTTGGTTGGATTGTATGAAAATTGAGGAATGATTTGATAAAAGGTGCATTTAAGCCCAACCCTAATGACATAATCTACAGTATTCTTGAATGATTTTCTTATGAAAATTAGTACGCAAGTGGAAAATCCAGCAATTGGAAATCTACACACAAGAAATACAGATTAGCCTCGAATAATATCACAAGCTTTAATGTTTGGAATTGTGAAATTTAGCCTTAATCATCTTTAATCAAAACACGACTCAATTTACCCTTTTACCAAAATACAAATGTTGCAGACAATTGTTGCCTGTATATGATACATTAATACAAGGGAATACTTAAAGGGTTATTGGAATATGTGGTTAACTTAAAAATGTAAAATGAAGCCTTTTTAGACTTCACCCCAGACAAACAATAGTGCTATATTGAATTGTTGATCCTATTCTTGTACAACATAGGACGGACTTGACGTAATTATTGTGAACAAATATTTTTAATCAATGTTACTTTAGGTTCATGTTGTACTTGGATGGGGTTTCGTGTGTTTGTTGTGAATGGATGTTTAGTATTTTCTCCTTAAATCTTTACATAGCAGTTGTAATTCTGAAAAGTTATAACATCTTGTATTCTTTTTTTCTGTGTAAAATGACGGTGTACAACAAAATACTCATTTGGCATAATGTTTTGGACATAGCTATTGGTCAAGAATAATCATTGAATTATCGGAGAAGTGCTGATGTACAGTTTCTTAGAAATAAGTGAATTTGAAATGGAAATATTAAAACATGGTAAATCTCATCATATTATTTGTTCTTTTAGTAATCCCGTGGATTATAGCTCTCATCTAAATGTATCAATTACATAATCCATGGGTGAAAGTGTTCAGGATTATTCCTGAATTTCAGGTTTTTCAGACTTTCTGTCCCTATATAATTCTATAGCAAACATGCCTTTTCAGGATAATGAATTGCAGATTTCAGGTTTTTGCAATTTTTCAACTTTCACCCATGATAATCAATCACTGCTTTGGATGGATTTGGGTCAAAAGCAGCAAGAATTTCGCCTTTCCATGCTCTGGATAGTATCTAAAGTCTGTCGCAAGATATTGTCCCCCTAACTACTGGCTGCTTTTCTACATGAACATCGGTTTCGAGTGAAATGCAATTAGACCATGTTTAATTGACTTGATGTTAATTCAGATTGAATATCGGCCAAGTCAAGAGTTTTTTATTTTATAACTCTGGGGGGTCTTGCATTGCCTAGTTGTTGTGGTGTAGGAATTTTTAGATGCAGGGGTCTTCGTGTTCAATCCTCACCAGCTGCACTGAGGTTTTTTGTCAGAGTGTCCTTGGGCAAGACACAACACCACAAAGCCTCGTCCAGCACTGGTGAAATCATGGGGAGCTGGAAGAACGTTGACAAACCCCTCTAATACAAGACTGGTTTCCTATCAACTGAGCTTTTGAAGAATCCCTGAAAACTAAAGGAATATGCCAGTAAACATGGATGGGAAGTTGTTGATTCAAAACCCCACTGTACCACACCATAGACAGTTTGGTTTGATTATATGGGGTCTAGAACGCTGTGTCACTGGCATTTCAGTTATTTTGAGAATGTCTTAGATTTCACTAGTAAGCTGTGCAGTGACTGGACTCTTGAAACCAAACACAGTAAAACAATCTTAGAAACGGCTGTCTTTCAAGGCTAACTTGGTCATTACATAGGGTCATGACAGTAAACTGCAGAAAAATACAAATTGTTGAAAGGAGGAATACATCAAAAACCAGTTAGAAAAAGAGCCCCATGGCAAAGAGCAGAATGATGTGAAGTGTCCACCTTTGGAAGTTGATGGTTCAAACCCTATTATGTCATACCAATGACAAGAAAACTAGAAATGGCTACCTTCCATGGCATAATGGCTTATTTGGATAGCATCACAACGGGCAATGGCAGAAAGACGGTTCAATGTAGAAAAAAGTCTAATCCTTGGAATGCTGGGTATTTTTGCTAGAAGTAGAGTTTTGTGTCGCCTGCTTTACCAAACCTTAAATTTCTGCTTAGTTTTGTTGAGGAAAGATACTCAGAATAGCAAACAGGTTAGATCACAGGCAGGCCGCCAATTCACTTGGTAGCTGGCCTGGATTTTACCTATTTGCATAAGCATAAAGTCTGTTCCAGCACTTTAAGTGTTAAAAATTGGGTTTTTGGATGTGATTGGGCAAAAATTGTTTGAAAACAAAATGAAAAAACAGGCAAATTGGTAAACATTCAAATAATTTCTTTTTGCATAGACAATTTCATTACAAACAATCAAAATGAATAAAAATAATCAAGTGGTTAAAATAACATGACTTGGCCAACAAGGAAAAAAAGTGTACATGTATACATATGGATGTGTTGTAGAAACAATGTTTTGCTAAAATCGTTTTAAAATCAATGGCTTAAAAATGTGAGACTAAAACATCTTAATAGAGAAACACTGTGACAAAAGAAGAAATTCTTCAGACATCCAAGATTTTTTTTATTATTTTCATACCTTATCATTGTCGTCTGCTGTTGCTTTAAATTTGGACAAGTCTAAAAATCCCATATGGGGGAATGAATGAGTTAAGAAAGTCACCAATAGTTTTCATTATTACAATGTCCTTTGACAAGTCACTTCAGAGCCCGAGCCTAGTACTAGTTATCCAGGAAAGCCTTAACATAAATAAAAGATTTAACCCATTACCAAACAATACAACATTTGACAAGTTTGTTGCAGACGACTCTGCAAAACATCGAGGGAAAAGGAGAAATAACTCTTAACGAGCAATTTCTCCTTTTCCCTCAATGTTTTCTGCCCTATCAGAAGATTATTTTTAAATTTCATCACATTTTGAAATGTCGTCTGCAAACTCCATCAATTTGGGAGTCGAAAATTTGGTGTTTGGTAAAGGGTTAAACACTAAACAAACATTATAGCAAGGGTTTTTTTTCTTAAACCCCTAAAAATATTTGAGATGTGCCCAAATTAAATCGTAAGTAAATGACTATGATTAAGAATAGAAAATTACATTGGCTAGAAAACAATGTGCCAAAAAAAAGAAAATTGGTTGTCATATCCATATTATCTTTTTGTCGCACTCACAAGCGTGCAATTTCCTTACTTGTCAAAATGAGACAAATCAATCTCAAAGGCAGTATTTCCTAGTGAAATTTAAAAGAAACAATTTTGTCAAAAGGAGAAATTGGCTTTTATTTTAGTGCAAAGGAAAAAATTACTCATTGCAATTAGGTGGGTCTAGTTATCCTGGGGTTTGTACTGTTCAGTATATTATATAGTAGTGACCCCAGGATAGCTATAGACCCCTTTAACTGCAATGAGAAATTTCTCCTTTTGTCATAATTGTTTTGAAAGTCTCTTGCTGCTTTTACACCAAAGAGTCACAAATATGAAGTACAGTACATGTACTTAAAATAGTCTTGCACTTTACCCTGGATTTCATTAAAACGTAAAAGTGCACTCTAAAACATGAGACAGGCATCCAAGAGCTATGGCATTTTTCTTTGTAGATACAATTTCGTTACATCTTGTGGCTGATATTTGGTTGGCTACCGACTCAGAACACGGCCAGTAGTAACATTACTTCTAATTTATCGGTAAGTCTTAGAACTTCGTCCTTTGTCTTTAACATGTACATTGTTATAGCATAAAAATCATCTGCAACTAATGATCAAATATGATAAAGTATTTTACCTGAGCCTGACATTCAGTACTGCATAAATAAATATTAATCAAATGCATAATAAAAAGGCATTAAACAATAAAGGCACTTGTGTATATTTTTGTTACACTGACATTAAACAAAGTACTTCTGAAACAAGTGCGACAAAAGGAGAAATGCTTTTACGGAGCAATTAACCTTTTTTGCCACAATCGTTAAAACTTACAACTCATGATCACCAAGAACATATGGGCCGCGTCACGCGAAAAGGGGCACTCGGACATAAATAAAAACCGCTGACTCAGCTCTTTCTTAGCGCTATTATTCCAGCATCTAGTCACGACAGTTATCATTTGTATTCATTTAAAGGTAGAACTTGATGTCCTCCAAGATGGCAAACAGTGTAACCCCAGACCAGCCGCCACGTCAGTGACGTGGCGGCTGGCCTGGGGCTACACTGTTTGCTATGTCCGAGTGCCCCTTTTCCTGTGACGTGGCCCATATAATTAAGAATCCTCAGGCCCGTTATTGGTTAGGAATGCTCAAGCCTGAAAACCATTGGTTGAAGCCTGAGTTAGAAGGATTAAGAGCTATGGTACATCTGTTCGTTGTTCTACAGATAGCATGACGCCTTTCTCTGTCCGCAACACAATACCCATTCTCTGTTTTATCTCATGGTCACCTTTGAGGGTCAGCTTGTACCTGAAACAACAATTACTTTAACCCATAGAATGTTAAGTAATTCATAAAATAGATTTTAGTGTCTTCTGCTTTCCAAAACTTTAAATATCTGCTTAATGTTGATGAGGAAAGATACCCAGAGTAGCAAACAGGTTAGATCACAGGGCAGCTACCAATTTACTTGGCTGCTGGCCTGGATCTCACCTGTTTGCATAAGCATGAAGTCAGTTCCAGCACTGTAAAGGTCAAAAGTGCTTGTTCACAAATGTGAGGAAATTTGGAAGTTAGAAATAACTTTCTTTAAAACTGCATAACAGCTGTAACTGTTTTATGAAATGCTCTGAAGAAAAGTCATAAGAAGAAGAATAAGATCATTTTCAATTCTTTAAAGTGTGTATACAGTAAATTAACATCTATTCTAATCCAAAAGCATCACATTGCTTTTGAGATCAACAGCATACAGACTGTACATATTTAGATAAGTTGACACTTTCTGAAATAATAATGCCTTCAAAAGCTATCTTTAATTGTATATCAAACAACAATACAAAAGCAGTTTTGTTTTAACCAAACTTTATTCTGACTTTTCTCTTCTGTGAACAAGAACCTTTATCTTGGGTCAGGAAAATGCCAGTTTTGTTGGTTTTGGAACAATTTTGATTATACCCCAGTTTCTAGTTGGGATTTGTTGCTATGGCATTCTTTTGTCAGATTTCATTGGTCGTTCTCAGTATACATTGGTTTGCCTTAGCATTAAACATGGGTCTTGGCTGGAAGTATTTGCACGAAACCGAATAGAATCTGTTCAGACGGATGTTACAAGAACTAAAGTAATTTGACGAAAGAATAAGTTTCAAAATGGCAATTTATGGGTATTGTACCATTAATTCCTTTTTGAGGATTGTCAATTTGTTTTTAGAGCATGTGAATACACTTACCTTCTTAAAGTCCTAGCTGCTATCACTTTAATCTCATTCATGGCGAAGTGCTGACCAATACAATTTCTACAAATATAATATATGCTAAAGATAATGACATGTAATTTGGTCTAACCTATGCCGTCAGGTCTTGGTTAAAAAAGAAAAGCCAAGACGTTTAATCAAAATCTTTATTTAAAGCTCTAATATAGTGTAAGTATTAGTAATATTTACTGTTTAGTTTTGAAGCATCTTCAGCAGTAAACTCTGTATGAATTACATTAATAGGGTGCTTGTGTTTGAACTGTAGTTAATTAATATGCAGTTTGAATACGATGCCATTGTACATCTTATGACGAAAGTATGACGTTTGTATTTGCAAATTGTACTTTTTTATTATCATGTTGTTTGAATCACTAATATGGTGATTATGTTTTAACTCTAGTTAATACACAGTTCGAGTATGATTCTGTTGTGTATCTTCACGAAAGTTTGACATATTGAGCATTTACCCTCAGTGTGCATAGCTGTTTATATGGCAATGTCATGCTGAGCGTACATGATTCTGCAAATAACATTTTTTTTTCCATATGGGTTTTACATAACATCAACATTTTTTCATTTATGTAGCGATGCCCGACTCTTAATGATGGAGGAAAGACCCCATACTCAACTGCCCATAAGGGCTGGTCAAGGCGGGTAGAACCATCGGCATTCCGTAAGTCAGTCGGGAGACTGCCTCTCATTAAAATTCATATCCCTCTCAGGATTTGAACCCACGGGGAGAGGAGCCATGTGATTTCAAGTTCTCTACTCTAACCACTTTACTTAATTACTAATGTTTGTATTTGCAAATTATACTATTGTGTTATTGTGTTGTTCAAATTACTAAAAGGGTGTTTGTGTTTGAACTCCAGTTAATTTGCAGTTCGAATATGATTCTGTTGTGTATCTTCACGAAAGTTTGACATATTGAACATTTACCCTCAGTATGCATAGCTGTATAAATGTATATAGCTATGTCATGCTGAGCATAGATGATTCTGTAAATAACATTTACTTTATTACTAATGTTTGTATTTGCAAATTGTACTATTGTATTATTATGTTGTTCAAATCACTGTTAAAGTGGAACTAAATCAGTAAATAAATAAACCTGCATCAGAAGTCTTGAAAACAATAATTGTGACAAATCAACAAATTGCTCACAATGATTTATACCAGTGACAAGATACTACATGAGGGATAGAATCCGTCCATCAAAATGATGACAAATAATTACATACAATTTGTATATTTGTATCACACTACGTTTATGACACAAGAAATATTGATTGATTTAGGTTTTTTATAGTCTTATAAAAGTATTTCAGTCATATCTCCGTGGTCAGCATACCTATCCATGCTCCAGGTTATTCCTAACTTTTATTGCACAATATTCATTAAAACCCATTGTCTGCTTTCCCAATGAACATAATTGATCAGTGATGAAAGAAATAAAGATCTTGTCACATCCTCTTCCTTTACCGTCAGAAAGAACAATTGCCGAGCCAAGTCTCAAACCTTGGACCTCCCGAGCTTACCTGGCTCCTGCACTGAAGGGGATAAACTGGAATGGATGCATCTTGGCAACGTTGTCTGGCGTAAACCTGTCCGGTTTGAATTCCTCCGCATCCGAACCCCAAACAACGGGATTATGATGTAAATTATAGATGTTTAAACCGATGTTAGTCTTTGCTGGAATGTCGTAACCATCGACCGTTATGGGTTCGGTGTTCTGACGTGATATGAAGAATACCGGCGAGTGTAATCGGAGCGCTTCCTTTATACATTGGGTGAGGTATGGAAGCTTGTTAAGGTCTTTCCTGAAATGTTGATCAAATGTGCATGTTCACAGATTCACCATAATCTACCATTCACCATCGATTTTACATCGATTGTGAAAGAAGATTAAAGCTTGTTCAAAGCCACTCTCGATGACTGCTTCCTGGATACTAAACCAGTAATCACGCCGGTTTGTGGGTTAGTTCCCGAAATTTTCACCTCACCTAATGGGGATTTGAACCCAGGACCCGGTACAAGAGCCGAACGTTCTACCCCTGCACCAATATCGCCCTAAAATGTCACCAGATGTCTGGATTTGGAAGTTAGAAGTTTATTTCTTTAAAAACCGTACAACAGCTGTACTGTTGTATAATACACAATGGAAAATATCAATTTGAAGCAAAATATGTTCATATTTAAGTATCTAGAGCCTGTATTCAGTAACTTATATATATTTTAGTCGAAAAGCGTTGCAATGATTTTAAGATTTACCACATATAGACTGTACATGCTTAGATTTATTGATGCCTCCTGAACTGATTTAGCTTTCTATAGCTATTTCTACTTGTTTATAATATAACATTAAAAAACTTGTTTTGTTTTAACGGCATTTCATTTCCAATCTCAATTGTTCATACTGTACATTAGTTTGTGTATTTTACTTTGGTGTTTCTTTCAGTAATTTTGCAATGCCTGTATCATTGATTGAGGAAGACATCCAACTTAAATGAGTTTGAGAGGTGATCAACCAGAATAGAGCCATTAGCATTAGGTAAAACAGGAGATTTGTTGAATTGAAACCAAAATCTCACGAAAAACAATCTACGTTGCAATATTGAGTATAAAACCTTTCGAAAAAATGCTGAATTGCTTGTTCTTAACACTGTCTCCTTTAACCAAAGCAATTTCTTATAGTTTTTATCTATGATAGACAAAACTAGTACATGTATTCATATGAATTCAAATCATTAACACAACTCTTGTCAATATAAGGCAATTATGACAATGTACCATTCCACGTAATCATTCTCCCTGTTTCCCAGAACACTATCCACTTCCTGTCTACATCGTTCCTGTATATCAGGATGTTTGGCCAGTTCAACCAGAAGAAAACTCGTGGCTGATGTGGTTGTATCATGACCTGCAAAGAAAATAAGTGCTATGTAAATCATGGATCCGTATTCTCAAAGAATAACAACAGTGACTTAAACTTAAACACTAACTTACATTTAAGTAAGTTCACCACAATCTGCTGGGTAAGATAATGTCAGGTTTCTTCTTGATATTGCTTTTGGCATTTGTTTTCCACTTCAATTGAGATAGTGTTTGACTTAAAATCATTGCTTAAACTGAAGTTGGAGCAAGAATGTTGAACACTAATTCATTACTAGATCACCACTTGACATTGATGCTTGTATTCAAACTCAAAGTTGAGCAAGAATTTTGAGTTTTAGCGAGATATCATACTAAGGTATGTTTAAAGAACACGGTCCCTTATGTTTGTTGTTTTTGTATTTCCATAAATGTACAAGCTCACTCTTGAGCATTATTGTTCATGATCTATGGATAACCTACTTGTCAGCACTAGGCTAGAAAATGCGTCTTGTCAAAGGACAGTCCATGGTGAAATAATTCCTTGCAATTGAAAATTGAACCCAAGCTGGTTGGTCTCTAGTCCCCGATACTAACCATTTGGCCACTGCAGATCCTATAATTTACCTATTCTTTTGTTTGTGTGTCAAGGGAAGGCCTTATAGCTGTTTCTCTTTGTTTTTCATTGTATATTTTATATTCAAGTTGTTATGTCTACTATTGGTGCTACTTTAAAAGCTACTTTAACAAGAAATATAAAAAAATCCTTTTATTGCATGGTGTCAAACCAATACAAAGACCTAAAAAAAGAAAGTCTTTGCCCAATATAAGAAAGACATTACTGTTTTGCTAAGGTTATAATCGGTGCCTATCACTTTTTTTTTTAATTCAGACCAAGGTTAGAAATTGCGCATACTACTTGTTCAAATTTTGACCAATCACAGAATCCAATAAGGGGGAATAGGTTATTTTTACCTTCAAACAGGAAAGTATCAACTTCATCCCTGATCTCAGTGTCTGTTAATCCTTTGCCTTCCTCATCCTTTGCCGTGAGAATGATGTCGAGAAAATCAAGGCTTCGTTTCTTATCTTCTTTCTCCTCTTTAAGGGGAAGCCCTTCTCTCTCCTGGGAGTACAATTCAAGATTGTCAAGATTTACATGAAAGGGTAATGAAAACAAAACACAAAATCGGGGGTTCAGTGCAAGACTATAGTATTTGCTTCATAAACTTGAAGCACTTACTATAGTTTTGCACTGAACCCTCGAAATGGTGAAACAAAATGGAAAATCAGAACCGACAGGTATGTGCAGCAATAACATGATCTAGTGACTGATATCAAAATTGAAATACGGCAATCTGTTATTGGTCCAAAAATTGCTCTGGTGACAGGATGAACAGGAATATCTATACCTCAATCTTCCCATTGTCAAACTTTTTCTACCAATCCAAATTGTAAATGAAAATAATGTTTTACTAACTTGTCAGTATGGTTTTGTTCTTCTTACTATTGTATATATCGGAGAAAGTGTTCGCCCACCAAACTTACCAATGTTTCTCGACGTTTTGTGATGATATCTTCGGCTACTTTGTGTACCAAATGACAAAGTCTCACAAACTCTCGACCATCGGAGGTAAAATTGAAGTAGAACCAATCAAAAATCATCGTTGGATCTCTGAAAACAAAAATGGCCATCAAATTTGTTAGTTTGATACAGAGCTTAAATCTTTTCAGGAAAGGTGGGCAAAATTGGCTAATGATGCAACAGAATGATTGGACGTTTTCTGAAATGATTGGCCAAAACCTGTAACGTAAGTGATTTACTTTGTCTAAAATGACCCTGTCAGCCAAACTCTGTACTTTGTAAATGTGAAGCCCTGCTCATGATGAGTAAACTTCCCTTTTGGTCACAATCATTTCAAATAGTATCTCTTACAAAAAAATCTGTTTTGGAAAAGAGTTTCTAACAAATGTACCATTATCAAGGGTATATCACATTCAACTTACGAGTATTAACTTACTTAAACATATGTACAGTCAAATATTGTATTAAGCAACTTTAGTAAAAGGAGTCAGATCCATGGTGTAAAAGACAAGTTAAAGCTTAATGTGTCTTGTATTAAGAAAGCCCAATAACCTTTCATGCACAATTCAAGAGTGGTCGCTTAAACCAAGATTGGCTGTATTCAATAATTCCATTTAACAAGATTTGGCTATGCAATAGACAGATGTCATAATATCTTTTATCACATGCTTCAACAATTTTACGAAGATTTGACTCTGCAACGAACAGATAATTTGCCAATTTTACGGGATTTAACAAGGATACATGTATAGTGATGTACTTACAATGTTCTATTAACCCAGAGATCCTGTAACCGAAGAACAGCTTGTACGTATGGATTCTCTTCTCTAATAATGAGACAAATTAAGAATAAAATGTCCATATTAATACCATATTGAAAATCTTTTTTTTTTGTTAGAAATATAATTTATGTGCTTTGACCGTGAATTGAATGCTCAAAGATAAGGCGTAAAAAGCTTGATTCTTGCAATAAATTATAAATCAAGAGCAGACAATATAGAAGGCAAATGTCTTCATGATGATCTTATATGATTGAGCATAAATAAAATCTTCTAAAAATGAGAAAAAAAAATGTAAAGAAAAAAATGTTATCATGAAAGCAAAAAAAAAAAGAAAAAAATCTTTTCTGTAAGTGAGCTCGAATCAAAACTCTCATACAGATCCAAATGTACCGATATTCAAATTTGAACACACACACAAAGAGGGGTCTGACCGTTATAAAATTGCAAAGGAAGGAGTAAACCCTTTCCCAAACAACAAATTTCGGACTGTCCCAAATTCAAAGAGTTTGCAGACGACATTTCAAAATGTGATGAAATTGAAAAATATTCTTCAGATAGAGCAGAAATCCTTGTGGGCAGGGAGAAATTGCTCTTTACGAGCAATTTCTCCTTTTCCCACAATGCTTTCTAAAGTTGTCTGCAACAAAGTAGTCAAAAGTCATTATTGTTTGGGAAAGGGTTAAAGAGGTAAAATATATTTACCCTTGCGCTTGGCAGTTAGATTGGTACGAAAAGGCACAGGTTGCGATGATATCCAGTGAACACAGGCATACGTGTTGGAACACATCAAATTCTGTCTTACTTGCCGTAGAACCTGCTAGTTTGTCCTGTCAATTGTACAGAAAGTAGGAATTGAAAACATTACAATTTAATAATTTTTGTTTCTTGATATCTCTTTTACTCATCTTTGTAAGACAAAGGCAGAGATAAAAGGAAAAATTACTTGAGACACAAAAAAGCTATATGTGTTAAAAACGCGTTGAACAATAACAGAAAATATAGAACTTTGAGATCTCTTTGAATGTTTGAAGTACAACAGACAAAAAATACTGTGATAGGGTCATATTTCTATGTAACATTGATAGATACACTTGAAATTCAAAATAAACATTTATTCATTTGTTTTCACTAATTAAGGGTCTGATGGTCTGATATCTTTCTAAATAAAGACACAAATCTTCACTTAAGTATAGAATTTAAATATAGATATATATCTTCACTTAAGCATAGAATTACTATCTCTCTCATATAATATCATATAACCCATAAATGTTAATATTTTGAATAACAAACACCCGGCCATATATGATATAAAACTTTAAAAAATAAATAAAAGATTAATTAACTGATAAACTGATAAATGAGCAAACAAAGCAACATACTCTTGAAAGAGCGCATTTCAAAGGTTCAATGCAAGACTATCAAGTAAGTGCTTTACACACAATGAAAGCACAATATAGTGTGACATAAACCCTTTACCAAACGCAAAATGTTTGTATGTCCGAAATTGAAAGAATTTGCAGACGAAATTTCAAAATGTGATGCAATTGAAAAACATCTTCTGATATGACAGAAAATATTGTGGGAAAAGGAGAAATTGCTTTTAAGAGCAATTTCTCCTTATCCCACAATGTTTTCCAAAGTTGTCTGCAACAAACTGGTCAAATGCCATTATTGTTTGGTAATGTGTTAAACTTTTGACTTACCAACAGGATGTCTGTTCTCTGGTTTATGATTCCCAGATAGGGTTGCAGGATGTCATAGTGGAAAGCTGGCGTGAGAAGTTTCCTGTTTCGCGCCCACCTCTGACCATTGGCTATCAGTAATCCCTCCCCAAGCCACTTAATACCGACCTCATACACCGTACCTGGCCCACGGGTTTTTGGTACTAATTCAGCTGAAATTAAGTTGCAATGGCTTGGAGTTTAATTCCATTCTAAATATCATTTCAGTCATATAACAGTAATTTTAAGAGCTTTATACCACCCTTGTATACAATGCATTGACCGCAGGTCTTTGGCACTAATTCGCCGAAATTAAGTTGCAATGGCTTGGAGTTTAATTCCATTCTAAATATCATTCCAGTCATATAACAGTAATTTTAAGAGCTTTATACCACCCTTGTATACAATGCATTGACCGCGGGTCTTTGGCACTAATTCGCCTGAAATTAAGTTGAATCAATATCCATTTTTGATAAAATACCAGTCATAAAACAGTACAGTGAACCCTCGTTTATCCGAACACGTCCGTTCCCAACAAAATGTCCGGTTTACCGAATAATCCGGACTAATGAAGCAGAGCATGTTCTTATTCACATTAAGACATAAACGGTCTGTATGAGCGGTGTATAGTTATAACCCTTTAGTAAACGCCAAATTGTTGACCGTCCCAAATTGAAAGAGTTTGCAGAAGACATATCGAAACGAGATGAAATTCAAAGATAATCTTCTGATATGGCAGAAAACATTGTGGGAAAAGGAGAAATTGCTCGTCACGAGCAATTTCTCCTTTACCCACAATGTTTTCAAAAGTCGTCTGCAATAAACTGTTCCAATAATTCCGCTCCCTTACAATTTTGTTCGGATTGCGAGACATCCGGATAATCGGTGTCCGGATAAACGAGGGTTCACTGTAATTCTATTTACTTTATACTGAGCTTGTATACCATTACCTGGAGACTGTGTTTTGTTTTTTTACAACAATTGGACTGAAATCAAGTTGTGATGCCGTTGAGTTTAATTCCATTTTCAATAATATTTCAGTCATACGTAACAGTAATTTCCATGCTGTACTTCTACAAACCAGTTAATGATTATCCTGGGCTCAACACAATGTAACATACTATTGTATATTACATAGTATTGACTCCAGGATAACCATAGACCCCTTTGGTGTTCTACAGTATGTCAGTCATATATCAATCAGTTTCAGTGGTGGCTAAATCCAATTTCAATTTACTTGTCTATCAATGCCATATCTTTTTCTACAACGGCTATTCTCTAATGGCTATTCCCCAGTACGTCTGAAACAACAGTACAGCTGCTATATAGTTTTAGAAAGAACTTTAATATCCAACTTTCCTCATATCTGTGAACAAGCCCCTTTAACCCTTAGCTTAGAATGCTGGATAATTTTCTAAAAATAAATTTTTATGTTGTCTGCTATCAAAACCTTAAAATATCTGCTTTATATTGATGAGGAAAGATACTCAAAGTAGCAGACAGGTTCGATCACAGGCAAGCCACCAATTACTTGGTGGCTGGCCTGGATCCAACCTGTTTGCATAAGCATGAAGTCAGTCCCAGCACTTTAAGGATTATAACATATCAATCAAAGAAATCTAATATAAATACCTGAAGCATTGAGTATTTGTCGCATGGTGTCAGGATGATGCACAACAACAATGCAGTCAACGTTTCCGAACCAGAATTTATGAATGCGGGGAAACTGTCTACAATACTCCATCTGGAAGTCTAAACCAATTTGCCCTGGACCAGGATGCTGCGGAAAATTCAAACCATTTTAACCCTTAGAATGTTGGGCAATATTTTACTAATAGGTTTTTGTGTCATCTGCTTTCCAATACCTTAAATATCTGCCTAATTTTGATGATGACAGATACTCAAAGTAGAAGACAGGTAAGATCACAGGCCAGCCGCCAATTGATAAGGATCAATGAAAGGGGGAACTACAGTCAAACTTGTGTTCAGAGGCCAGCCTATGGGACAGAGAAAATTGGCTGTTTAAGACAGGTTGGCTGCTTAACACAAATTCATTTACACTATAAATCTAACAATGGGACTTTCTGTCGTGGCTGTTTAAGACAGGTTGGCTGCTTAAAAGGGTGGCTGCTTAACACAAGTTAGACTGTACTAACCCACATTTGGCCCAGGTACTGCTTCCAGGAAGTAGAATCGAGAGTGAGTAATCTAAGTTGTAAACACTTTTTTCACAATGGATGTAAAAAGAATAAGTTTAAACTAAACTTGTTTCATTTGCAATTGGTTAGAGATTTATTGATTGGATTTTCTTGTTTCACTGAAACAATGTTGACCAATGAAGCCAGCTTCTTGAACATTGGCAGGGTTGTCATTAAAAGCCAGCTGCTGCAAATTTGACCGCTTCATATTGTTCTATATTTAACCCAACAGTATAGCGACTTGTAGCCAGTCTACAAATAGCCACTAGTCACGTGACCCTTAATGAGTCCGACCTCAGCCCGCTCTGGCATCAGAGCTGGAGTTAGTTTAGATATACAATAGAATGTAGACGCATATGTTACCTGCTGTAAATATGTATATTAAAGAATAGATTAGACTATATAATTGTTACACATGTGTTGACATCTATACAGAAAGCAACAATACAACAAATGACTTTTTGGTCGGCTCAAATAACAAAAAATATGATAGCTGGCTGTTAGTAATGCATAACTGTTTGTTAGGTGATTTCTTCATCTTCATTGGCTTCCTCAAATCAAAAGTTGGCCTCTTACTCCAAAAATTAATGACAACCCTGTTAAACTTTCGTTGAACGTTTATGCAAATTAGGAACCTAATGCACTGTTGTAGAGAACATGCTGGTATATATATATAGACAACACAACCGCTCCGTGTACAACAGTGTTTTTCACTGATCGGATGTGTTTGTGTCTTTGAGAGGTTCATTTGCTCAGTTTGTAACACCTGATAGGGACTTACCTCATGAACGTGACCCCAAAACCAATGGACCTCCTTCCGTGACGGAATCTTGTCAAAGAGGGCCACCCTCTGTCTGCGGCGCCAGTACCATCTGGTCAGTTTATAGGCCAGAAAACTGACCAATACTGACCATACAAGGAAGGAAAGGGAAGGCTGACCTAACCCAATGTCCATCTCTTCAAACATTGTGTCTATCGATGTATTGAGGTTAGTTCATTAACATCTTACCTGTGAAAAAATATTATAATGTTCTCAGAATATTTATGCAAATTAGGAACCTAATGCATTGTAATAGAGATTATATGGGTATACAAATAGACCACACAACTGATCAGTGGATGAAAGTGTTTTTCTTTGATCAGATGTGATTGTCTCTGAGAGGTTTCAGAATAATTTTAGGTTTGGAGTTTCTGTTTGTTTTTGGTTTAATGTTGTGTCAACACTTTTTCTGTTATATCAAAGCTTTCTTAAAGTTCACCAGGTTAGGCTAGGCCTCTCAAGTGTCAAGGGCACTCCCACAACAGAAGCAGCACTGGTTTGACTCGAACCCTAGAAACCTGGGGGTTAAAAGTCCACAAACTTAAGTTAACCACTAAGCCACACAGTACCCACAAAATGATTAGGGGGCCTTTTGCATGATGATATTGAAACAGTCTGGGCAAAGGAGCACTCATTGCACAAACTCACTTAATCCTTAGAATGCTGGGTAAGTTTCTAAAAATAGATTTCTTTGTCGTCTGCTTTCCAAAACCTTAAATTATAAAATATCAGTTTAATTTTGATGAGCAAAGATACTCAGACAGAGTAGCAAACAGGTTAGATTACATGCCTGTGGTCTAATTACTTGACAGTTGGTCTGAATCTAACCTGTTTGCATTTAAGCACAGGTGCTTGAAACAATCTTTGATTATATCCCAATATATGCTCTATATACTATATAAGATAATATAGTATATAGAGCATATATTGGGATATCATCGAAGATTGTTTCAAGCACCTGTGCATTTAAGCATGAAGTTGGTTCCAGCACTAATAAGGGTTAATTATCTGTCATTCACTAATTTCAATCCCATAAAAGGGAGATCACTGCAACAGGGTCAGTAGGTCAAGAATTATAACGAATCGCCGTTTCCTTCAGTGCCAAGACCTTCAAAACTACGTGGACTCGTAGAATAGTTAGACTGCTTTCGGAATAGTGACTATACATAGTCATATATAGTCATTACCCACAAAAGACTCCTTATACGAGTCACTGTGTTTAAAACTCTGTTCTAGATGTCATTAGGCTTTAAAAGCACCATGAAATTAAACTTGGCCGCTTGTTTAAGTCCATTAGCGGTCGATCGCTTTCCATATAATTCTAAAACAACGTACATTAACACGACTTACCCCCAACATAGTTGTTTAAAGTGACAAGTTTAGTACAAAATTCAAGTACCAATGTTAACACGATATCCCTTATCGTTTAACCTTTCGTATATCTGCATAGATTGCATATAAATCTAAGGGAGATAACGAGTACTAATGTTAAATCGTAAGCTACATGAGTTATCTCGCTTATATTGTTTATTATTGTCTGTATCTTTGATGGGATCAATGTACACACCAAACGCCACGCTCTTGTGACAGAAGTATTACGGAAGCCTTAAAATGACACTTTGAAAGGTTTATAGATTGAAATATAAGTTTTTGTTTACAAAAAAGCCTGAAGCAATACACTTTTAGTTCTATTTTTCATTAAACATGAATTCGAACTGAACGAGTACCTTTCTCTAAACTCGGAATGCGTTTGTACGTTTTTAACTTTAAAATACGTAACTACTTGCTGTATTCTGTAAGTAAACTTGTTTATGCAGAGAAAATTAATCACATGGTTGACCAAAAATATATTAGGTGTGTGGTTAATCAAGACGGACCTGTACATGCGCGTAGCTGGGCTTCCGCACGAACGCACGTGCGCAATTTTTTTTTTTTTTTTTTTTTTTTTTGCAAACCCTTTTACCATGAAACCATCGATATGCATGTCGACCGGTTATTATGTCTCACTTGCGTCAAATTGTGAATAAAATCGTGTCCAAACTGGTCGAAAATAATGGGCCCCTTAAAATATGCTGATGTATTAGCAATGCATTTCATCGCTTTTTATTTCATGAAATATTTATAAAATAGCACAAATTGCACCTAGATCGAAACATCGAATTAAAATTCCAGTATGCCACGGACCCCCTCGTTCAATTGCGTAAACTTGAAATTGTCACAGCCTTTTTAATGTGTCAAATTGTTAATCTAAGAGGCGATGATCAATGTTCACATAATAAGAGCAAACGAATAATACATGCTAAATGTTGCCTGACATTTATGGAGGATTCGAAGATCAGGTCCTGTTTTCTCGAAAGTTAACACTTTCGTAATTAAACCTTAACCCACGGCAATCTTTATTCAGTTCATTAATGATACTCAAATGGTTAAGATAGATTTGTCGTGTTCTCGACTTCGTTTTTAAGGTGGAATACCCATAATCCGCCATTTTGAAACTAATTCTGATGTTTACATTATGCGTTTGAATCATTCGGACTATACAAAATGGCGTCACAAAATGGGGCTTTATAGGCAGAAAGCCCGTGTGAATCAATAGTTGAAAAAGCTTTATTTGGAAGACACCATGACAAAGGGAAGCTTTTATAATTACTCATTAATTTAAAAAAATTCAGATATTCTCAAAACCCCATAGCCGGTGGACGAAATTTCTTCTTTTTCAATTTGTTTGTCGGAGGTTTGTCCACGCCCACGCGTGTAGCCTGGCTTACAAGCATGTATGTTCGGGCGTATTTTGCGAAACATTTTACCGTGAAATCCTCGATATGTATATTGGTATATTCGTTCAAAGAGGTGTTTATAAGGTCTTTGATTTTGTCTACTAATTTTTACATCTTGCTTTTCGTGAAATCTGGTCTTAACGGATGAGAAATTGTGTGATCCTTGAAATATCATCATGTGTTAGCAATGTATTTCATGTCTTTTTTTTCATGAAAAAGTCATTGAACAGAACTGAATGGAGAAAAAAATCAAGACAGCATACCACGGACCCCCTTTAGTTCAATTTAACCGTTATTTTAAAATGGTCTCAACTATGCACCTGACGCATGACGTAAGAAATATTCATGGTAGTGCAGCTTTTGACAGATCAATTATGATAAGATATCATCATTATATATAAACACATATACTATCAGGAGCGTAGCTACCTGTATGCAGAGTATGCATAGGTCTGCGTACACATTGTCCATACAAAATGAAAGACTAAGATCTACATTGAGCGTCCTATATCCATTTCATTATTTTTACCCAGCTTTTCTATGTATACACGTATCCCCTCGTTCGTAACATCATTATTTTGCACAAGATGGAGCATAGGAAATGAAATATTCCACCATCCATGCAAAATGCCTTAGCTACACCACTGTCTTTGTTTAACTCACAGGTTTTGAATCAATCTTCGATTATATCCCAATATATGTACTAGATACTATATAGTATATAGTGCATATATTGGGATATAATCGAAAATTGTTTCAAGCACCTGTGGTTTAACTGTATATATTACATGAACCCTTATTAGTATAGTTTCTAATCATTCAGGTCTAAAAGATAGGCACAAAAAATGCATGTTAAATATTAATGGACTTACAAATTGGGTTATCTGTAGATGTCATTTCAACCTAAAAGTCCTACATGATTCTGCACACGTGACCGTTATTATCAAAACGTGCAATAGGTCGATTATCATGCACCTTCATAGTTACGCTGTGATAAGTTGTGAAACCACTTCTATACATGTGGACAGATATTTTCCGTGCCGTTACAAAAATACAGGAAATGAGAAATGGCTGTGTGGACAGTCTACCGGAAGTGTAGTTTGGACGACGACGTGTACCGGGTGAATTTTGACAAATTCTAGAAAATAAACGGGTTTTACTGATGAAATACCACGTCAAATAACTGTTTAAAACATAGACCAATAGATGTAACCTAATCCTTTCGGGATTTACTACTGTAGTGAGGTAATACGCCTTCGATCTCGCGTTATCACAAGCCAAATTTTGTGGGTGGGGAAAAAAGATGTCAAAAACTCGATTAGAAAACGAAATTAGTATGGGCTTTTGTTATTTGCGCTGTCCTCATTGCTTTAATTAAGACGTCACAATATATATGTGATATTTCATCGTTTCGGAAGTTATTCTTCAAGAACAAACTGTATTCAACAACCCAGTGTAAAGCATTGATAGGCAATATTTTGTTATGATTTTATTTTGTAAAGCTTTGGTTTGCATAATTTGTTATGCTTTTGAACTGTGTCTCAAAACAATGTTCACATGTCATGACATATTGAATCTATTTAGGATCGCTAGTTTTTAATTCTGATTTTTACGCGTTATTCAATCGAAAAGGCAAAATAAACCCTGTATTTTCTTTTAACACTATCTTCTATTCCATTTTTTCTCTTTTATTTCGATTCCAGGTTACAAGTCAAAACAGACAATGGCTGACCTAGATTCAGCGCCCCCTAGACCCAATGTGGTCATGCTGTTCTTTAAACGAGTTGGAGAAGTAAGACTTATTTGTTTTTCTTTATTATTTTTATACAATATGAATTATTGTATGAACTTCAGCATTGTTACAAAAATTGAACACTTTATGAATATAAATGTGTCTATCATAGATATTTGTATTGATGCAGGACCCCTTGATTTACGCTATTGGGGGACTTTTGACTCCTAAGTTAGAAAGGCGTAAAAAGATAGTTCAGCCGTAATAATGAGATAACTAAGTCATTAAGTATGTCGTAATAGCATGGTTATTAAGTCGTTATAACAAGTAGGTAAGTCGCAAGAATGAGATAATCAACCAATCGGAACCTGCTAGTGACAGGGCGCATTATGCGAGACATGAATCATTTCAGCAAATTTATGTGCAATTGTGCCATGGCTGAATGATTCAATTGTAGCTAATTGTTTATTTAAGTAATAGTTACAAAACAAATGTTTTTTGGGTTTTTTTTATCTAATCTTCTCAGGATTTTATCTTGTGCAGAAAATTAAATGTATTTTGTAAATTTATGCTTTTTCAATCCATTACCAAACAATAATGACATTTGACCAGTTTGTTTCAGACAAGCAATTAGGTGCATCAGACAAGCAATTTCTCCTTTTCTCACAATGTTTTCTGCTCTAACAGAAGATTATTTTCCAATTTCATCACATCTTGAAGTGTCGTCTGCAAACTCATTCAATTTCTGACAGTGGGAAATTTGGCGTTTGGTTTAGGCCAGGGTGAATGAAGAACAACTTAAAGATCCTCCATAATGCAAGATGTCTTAAAACTGCATTTGTTTATTTCAGATTCAACAAGGGTTGTTGGACAAGTCTACGCCCCACATGGCACTGAGGTGGATAGGGACAGCTTGTCTATTTGTGTTTTATTTTATCAGAGTTTATCTACTACAGGTAAGAGAAAAATCAATTGCCATCATGAGTATTTGTATAACTGTCTTTCACCTCTTTCCAAACAATTGATTGGTCCTTTCCAAAAGTTTGTCACTGTTGATTTCTCAATATTAAAGAGGTGATGGAAGCAATATTGATGTTTGTAAGTGCATAAATTTGTTGGAGATGTGTACCTTAATTTCATTAGTGAAACCATTATGAACACTCATTTTGAGGCATTTTGTGGACTGGTCAATTATTTTTATCCAAATTAGAAAATTAGAAAAAACAGTAAATGGGAAACAATGAATTAAAAGAACACTTTAGAAGATATTCTTCAGAAGGGATAGAATATTCTTTTTTGAAAGAGGAGCAAATTCTACTCCTAGATTTAACCTCTGAAGTTGACTATCCAACTCTTTTTTATAAATCTTTAGAAAAAAAAATTGAATGACTACATGACTTGCTTTACATATAAGAAATCAGCAATACTATTTGTTTCTGAAATGTGAAGCTCTGTGTGGTTAAGTGGTTAAACGTACAGACTTGTTAATCACAGAGCCCCTTTCAGCATTGGATTCAAATTATGGTTTTCATAAAAGGTAGTCTCATGGCAGAGTATCAAAGTTAATTTAAACAATATGTCTCTTTACTTATCTGAATATGTTTTAACAGTCCTTTTCTCTTTACTTTCAGGGATGGTATATAGTGACATATGCATTAGGAATATATTTACTTAACTTATTCATTGGCTTTCTCACTCCAAAGATTGATCCTGCCTTAAATATGGACAGTGATGGTGAGTGCTTTAGGATTTTCTTACAAAAAAATGTATGCTATTTATCATTTTATAACAGATACCTGCAATTTTCTCCAAAAATTATCCAATTTTTACTACATAAGAAAGGATATCGGAGTGAAAAAAGGGCTGCCGTTTGTTATATTTTTTATTATGCCTTTTTTGCATTATATAACAGAGGCCTATAAAAAGCACCTTTGTAGTGGGAAATTACTTTAAAGTCATCAGTTTTCCCAAAAACATCAAGTCACATCAGCCTTTCGGTTTCCAAATTCATCAATATTAGCATTTAAGCTTCCCAAAATGAATAGTCCTTTGCACCTTCCCAATTCATGGAGAAGAATACCATGTTAATACAATATAATTTGCCATAACAACATGGCATCGTAAGCAAACATGGTTTTTGATTGAGTAAAATCATTGCTATTTAATTCTGCAGTTTTACATTATTTCTTGCGTGTATCATTACTTTACATGCTTTCTATGGGTATAAATTGCTTGAAAAAGGATAGTTCTCTTCAGCTTTATATGTGCGATCCTACATTACAATGTCTTTTGGGTGTTTGATTTGTTCAAATCTATCCACCACTACTACTTGTTTTATGGATGGAAGTGTCCTTTGCCAAGACACTTCAAAGCCCCAGCCAAGTATGTGTGAATTTCAGGAAGGCTGTGTTAGAATTGAAAACTTGTTGATGCGGCATTAGACCTCATGCAAGTAACATTTGCGTCGGAAAATCTAATATATAAAGGGGTCAAAGGTCTTCCAAATTAGCATGAGTCAAGGGAAATTTCCTGGGTTTTTGATAAGCTGGGCCAATACGGACAACTGATTTTGCCACCCCAGAGGACTTACACCCTTTATTTGTTCTCATAATTGGTTTTTCTTTGTTATTTAGATGATGGACCAGAGTTGCCCATGAAAACATCCGATGAATTCAAGCCATTTATGAGACGGTTACCAGAGTTTAAATTTTGGTAAGGTTTGCACTTATAATGCAAGGCAATTCTATGTTTGTGGTGTCGGACATAGTTTCGATTATTGCCTAAATAATTGCAATTGAATAGTAAGGTTTTATTTTTGGAAAATATTTGCCTTTTTTTGTAATAGTAAAATGTGATTTTTGTGAATTACCGGTTCTGAGCCCTTCCAGATTGTCAGGTTTCATGGAAATTGTTTTGAAAGACACTTCAGAGCCCCAGGCTAGTACTCCTTAATCCAGAAAAATGTATCATATCCGAGATTATGTTGACACATTGTTAAACCCACATTTTAAGATATATCGTTTGATCATGACATATTAGTTTGTTTTGATGAAAGTTAAAACCTGTATTATAAGATGGATTTTTTCTTTTATTTTCTGACATCTTTCTTTAGGGGCCACCATGGCCTAATAAAAAAATGTGCTTAACTCTAATTCATCAAGCCATTCTCCTTAAGGTTTCAAATAATTGTAAAACTAGATGGAATTTTCGTGAGAGACAGTCTCTTGGCTGACTAGCTTATGGTTCTGCATGTGTTCAATGGCTGACAGAAGAGAAAGTTAAAATTAAATGTTATTTTCAACAAAACAATTTTTATATTGTTTGATATATAATTAGAAGTCGCTATTGAAAGCATTGTTTGCTCAGGAAGCGTCAATTCAGCTAAGTATGTACAGTTTATATGTGATAGATCTCAAAACAATGTCACATTTTTCAATTAAAATACATGTTGATTCACCGTATACACACTTAAAAAGAATTTAAAACAATCTAGTTATGCTACCGATGACCTTTCTTCAGTGCGTACCATATAACAGCACAGCTGCTCTGCAGTTTTAAAGAAATTGATTTTTAATTTCTTGATTTCCTTACATTTGTGAATTTTTAGAACCTTAAAAAATATTGCATTATGAACAAAAAATGTTGACAAAATATAAAAAAAAAAACCTAACAAACAAGTATATTTAAACTTTGTTGTAATGACATAATGTTTATCCTTTGCAGGTATGCTGGTACGATGTCAGTACTCATAGCCACATTTTGTACATTTTTCGAAGCTTTTAACATCCCAGTATTTTGGCCCATCTTAGTGATGTACTTTTTTATATTATTTTTCATCACCATGAAGAGACAACTAAAGGTGAGTTTTTGTTGTAATGTAAAAATTAATTTATAATAGGGGTCTTATTGCTATTTATGAACAGACAGATTTGAATCCAAGAATACAACAGTGTTGATTGTACTTTGTGCAAATATCCTCCTTTATCCTGTTTTCCCATTCCTAAACCTTTCACTTTGTTATTTGTTCTTCTTTCTCTATTAATCTTTCTTTTTCTTTTCTTTTTTTCCCATTTTATAAAAAACATGCATCGTGATTTGGCATTACCAGCAGAAGTTTTATGTTACATACTATGTTAGTTTACGCTTTTAGTGCTGGAACCAACTTCATGCTTATGCAAAAAGGTTGTATCCAGGCCAGCTGCCAAGTAAATTCGAGGCTGGCATGTTATCTTACCTTTTTGCTACTCTGGGTATCTTTACTCGTCAAAATGCTGGGTAACTTTCATGATTGACCTAAGCCCATAAAGAAAAAATTAACAGCCATAAATGTCAGTTAATTGACAATTGGAAGTTTGTTGACAATTGGTAAGATATAACACTAACACAAAAACAAGGGAAATGACTCATCACTCAATTGAAATATAACATGATTGATTGAAAAGAACTTATTCCCCTTAGTATGACTGTTAAAATCCCTATTTTTCATTTGTTACGTTTCCATGGCCTTGTGTTCAGAGTACAGAACTTAAAATCACATTGCCCCTCTCAGCATGGGTTCAAATCACTATGACAATGGGGGCAAATGGATTTTCATGAGAGGTAGACTTCCAACTGATTAATGCCAAATGGAATGCAAATGGTTCTTCTTTGCTTGACAAGCACTTATGGGCAGTTAAGTTTTGGGTCTTCCTCACAAGATATGTATTGTGCATTGCATTAAAACTGAAATAATGATGAAAAGAGATTCCCTGAATATTGTTTTATAAATTTCTTAACCCTGTTTTCTCTCTTTTTCTTTCAGCATATGATTAAACATCGATACGTACCCTGGTCGAAGGGAAAGATGCGCTACAAGGGTAAAGAAGATACAGGAAAGGTTATCGTGTCGAAATAATACACAAAATACGATGATAGACTGAACTGCATGAGAGAGTTATAGTAGAAAGAAGTCTTGTTTTTTCTTCCTTATTTTGAATTTTAAGACAGTCTTGATTGCCATGATCTCCATGATCTGTGTTTTATTCCCCCCTTAATTCTCTCCCCATCCTAAGGTATTGTTCAGCAGCTGATTCTTTAAAGGGACTATCTCACAGACTGAAAACGGGTCCTGTGTGGCCTAGTGGTTAAGTTTAAGTTTTAAGGTTTTGGATACAGCAAGACAAGAGGTGGATCACGCAAGGGGACATACAAGAGGAACAACTCCCTCAGTCTCCGAAGAAAGCGTTAAACAAAGCTTTAAGCCTTTTTTCTTCCTTTCTTTTGCGTTTTTCATCTTATATTTCAATGGGCCCAGAACTTGGGGGTCCTCACCCTCACTTCTGGATTTGGCTAGTCACTTCAGAGCCCTAGCCTAGTACTGGTGATAAGTTAATAAAATAAGTTACTCACACAACACATTCTTTGAGATAGTTCCTTTAAGCAACAATCAAAGTGACATGATGAATATCCATGAAAAGTCAAATAATGGATGCATTATCATAGAAATTCAGCAATAGTTATAACTTCAAGTAAGTATTTTTAAAAGAAAAGCAGCATTTTTTATTTAACGGCATTTATGTCGTGACAAGACAAAGGAAGAAACTGCATGTTGAGCAAATTCTGCTATTGTCAGAATTATTTCAAATATCATTTCCTTCAAAGTAGATGAACTTGTCTTTTGAATAAAGAGGCTTTTACAGTATCTCTGATTGATAGACTTTGACCACTTAATTTTTGTTTAGACAAAAAAATCTTTATATTGAGAATTCATTACATGAAGCACACTGTATTGCATTGACCCCTTGAGTTATTTTTTTTTTTTTTAATTTTTCTACTTTATGACTGAATACACAGTAGCATGCCTTTGTTCAAAATGCGTGATATAATCAGTTGTCATCTCAAAGGAAGGGTCATCTTATGGAATGCTTGCTTTGAACTATAACTGTCTATTTCAAATCAGCCTATAAACACTATCAATTTCTATAATGTATGAAATTACAAGAAGTTATTTGATAGGAAGAACAAGCAAAATGTAAATATAAGGTAAAGTAACCAAATCTTGCTGCTTGTTCAAAGCAATTTCAAGTCTGTGAAGTTATGACCATAATTTGTGTGTGTTGGTGTCAAAATGTGTAACATATATTGTTTTTCCTATTCAACAATATAAACAGAGTATGCAAGGTTATACAGGCAGTTAAACTTTTATCAAACAATGACTGAATTATTACAGGTCTTGCCATCTGTTGCTCATAAATCCTTTGAGTAATTGTTCAAAAAAAGAGATGTTTTCTCTTGTTTTCCAATAATATGTTCGATGGTATAAAAGATAAATCTTTTCAACTGTGTACCAAATTTGTAGCTTTGTAAAGTTTTAAATGATTAGAAAATTGATATTTATCTTATGTATGTGACTATAATTACAGGATTTATTTTCTCCTAGGTGCAAAAGCAAATTAGTATTACCACATCTTGAGGGTTTAATGCAAGACTATAGCAACTCCCTCACTAAGTGATGCAGTTACTATAGCCTTACATTTAACCCTCAATCTGAGTCTCTTTTGTAGAAATTATTGCTCATTTTGTCAAAAGCCTTTGAAAACATTGCTTAACCCATTACCAAACAATAAAGCCATTTGACCAGTTTGTTGTAGACCACACTGCAAAACATTGTGTAAAAAGGAGAAATTGCTCTTAACGAGCAGTTATACCTTTTCCCACAATGTTTTTTACCCTTTCAGAAGAATGTTGTTTCAATTTCATCACATTTTAAAATGTCGTCTGCAAACTCTTTCAATTTGGGACTTTCAGAAATTTGGCGTTTGGTAAAGGGTTTAAGAAAGGGTATGAATACAATCCGAAAGTTCGTCTTTTTGTCATATTTTTTCTTTCTCAGATTTCATTGTGTTTAATGATATATTAAGTCCATATCAATAGAAAAAGAGTTAATGTTGGAATAAAAGTTGTTTGTCCTCTTTAGATTATGTAGATAGCACTATTGTGAACTTTACCATATAAAGGAGAGTACTGTATTTGCTTTTTTGAATGCTAGACAACTTCTATACCATGATTTCTAGCTGCAATGTTTTAATCATTTTAATTTTATTAATGATTCTTTTGTTGAATTGTTATTCTGGTCTCAATGCTTTGGTTGTTAGTTGAGGCATGTTTTCTTCATTGATTAACATGTTGAAAAATAACGCCTTTATATGAGTGTGCCAGTCATATTGAATTCATATCCCATTTCCACTCTTTTTTTCTTTATCATTTTGAAAAAATAAAACTTGTGAAAAGAGAACTGGTGATTGTGTTTACTGGTTAATCGATAGGGGCCTGGTGGTAAGAGTATAGAACTTGATTTTACATGGCCCCTCTCGGCGTAGTTTCAAATCCTGGTGACAGCATTTAGATTTTCATGATAAGTAATCTCCCGACTGACATACAGAATGCTGAAAGTTGTAATTGGTTTATCCAGGGCTAACGGGCAGTTGATTCTGGGGTCTTCATCATTTAGAGTGGCGCATGGCAATGTAACTGAAATAAGGTTTTTTCAATGTAAAATCTCATACTAGTAAATAAAATGGTTAATCATAAATCCTATGTGCATTTCTTAAATTTAAATGTTTGGACAGTGAAAGCTCTATTAACTCTTGCGACTAAAGGAGAGATTACTCATAAACAATGAATTTAGCTCCTTTTCTCAAACAACCTTTTCTATGTTTTCAAATTGAAAATCTCTATGCTTTTTCAGTTGAAATCTATGTAAAGAGTCTGAACATTTTTGTAAAGGAAATCATCAACTTATCCTTTTATCAAAATGGTTTACATATAGGAATGATGCAATTATTTTTCATCTACTTTATTCTTGTAACTTTCTAAAACCCCACCTGATTTGAGCAGGAGTTGAGTATAAGTGGAATATTTGAATGAATTGTATAATACGTCTTTTTGCCATACCTATTTTGTTTCCAAGATCTTTAAATTAAATGAGTTACTGTAGTTACTTCTTTTAACTTTGTTCTGCTGTCCTTTTTTAATTTTGGCTGAACACAAATTTCCACATCAGGGAATGAGTGAAAGGTGCTTGCATTCTGTGTTTTTGTCTGCATTTTCATACATTTCATTTTGTATGCGCTTTTGTCTGGTGTGTCTCTATTTATTATGTCCAACTTTCATTTCTCAGTTGGGGAAAGTTATACTAGTTATTTTCATTTTGATTATGTAGAAAGCCTCAGCTGAAAACATGCATGTTTTTCTGTTCAATTCACAATATTCTTTGGAGTAGTTTGTAGTTGTAACAATTTTGGCAACAAGAGATTTTGCTCATCCTAAGCTATTTTTCATTCTGTCAAATTTATTGCTTAATGGGGTTTTTTCAGTTTATATGATTAATTCAACTGTTTTTCATGGGTATTTCTGCTTTGTTGATTAAATTGATTGAAAGTTCAGCTGCTGCATTGCAGATTACATTTAATAGAGAAATCAATGATAAATGCATTATTTTTTTTTTGCATTTCTGCAGTTTATGATGGTAATGCCTCATTGCTATGTTCCCCATTGCAATGCAGAGGTCTTTGCATTAATTATGAGTCTTGTTTTGAAAATTTTTATGGTTGAATACCCATAATCGACCCTGTTGAAACATTCTTTTGTAGGATTACTTCAGTTGTTATCTCGTTATCCATATTCATTTGTCTAAGCCGGAACTTATTCATGTTAAACAAATAGTTACTGCCCGACTGGTGTATAACAAGATCTATCAAAGTTCTACCAAAGAAAATGTTTCAAAATGGCGTATTATCGGTCCTCTACCTTAACCAGACACTGAAAGATACCTATTGCCAACCTTGGGGAAAGTTTTCACCAATGAAAAACTAAATTTAAACACATGCAATTGATTTTTTCTTTTCAGAAAACATTGTGAGGAAAGGAAAATTTGCTCACATTGCTTTTGGATGTCATCTGCTGCTATGCTGCTACTATCATTCAAATTTATCTGCTCGCTTGTCTCACAAAATATGAGGGAAGATATTAAGTACAATGGCACAATCAAGCAAGCTACTTTTGATATGAAAATGTATATAGGATATTTATTGTTAATTTCGAAATAATATGAAACAACTGTAGTACATTTCAATGTATACAAGAATAATGTAAACTTGATGTGTTTGTTTTATGTGGCTTTAACAATTCTTATATTGGTCCTGAATGGCCCAGTGGTTATAATGTTCTTAGAACGTTGGGGTTACGGGCTCTGTTTGTTTTATTTGGCTTGAACCGTTCTTATATGGGCCCTGCGTGGCCCAGTGGTTAAGGTAGCAGTCCTGGAACTTAGGGGTTTCAGGCTCGAGCCCAACTGGTAATTTGAGGGTGTAATGCAAGACTATAGTAAGTGCTTCACAAACATGCAGCACCTACTATAGTATTGCATTGAACCCTCGAATTGTGGGAGTGACCTGGGGCAAGTCAGTTTTGCAAAGCGCTAGCTGAGTACTGGTGCATCCAGGAAAGCCGTTACATAACTGAAAACAAATTGTTGATACGGCGTTAAACACACTACAAACATACCAACTGGTAACTCTGGTTTTGTGGATGTTACTTATGCAATTCGTTCACCTTTTGTGAGGGAATACTATAGTCTTGCACCAAACCCACGAAGGAAATGTTAAAAGCATATGGTGGCCCGTACATTAAATCACTTGCCCTCTTGAACTATGTGGGTTCAAATCCCGCCTAGAGATATGGATATGAAAGGTAGACTTCCAACTGGCTTACGGAATGCCGATGGTTCTTCCGGGCTTGACCAGCCTTTATAGGCAGTTAAGTAAGGGGTAATCCTCTATCATTTGAAGTAGCGCATGAAAATATAACTGAAATGACCCTATGTACAACCCTACTATATACATGTACATGTAAATGAATAAATATTTTCCAGTTATGTTAATGGTTTCAAAAGTACTAAGCCAGGGCAGTGAAGTGATTTACGAAAGGACACTCTTACGCTACCAGAAGTGTTACTGGGGCTATACCCACTTCCCCTGTCGATTTTCTTTTTACAGCAGCTTCCAAAAACGGTGAATGTAGGGTATATTTTTGGAATAAAAGGACACCAAATAATGTTTCTAAACGAAATCAAATGTAAAGCATAATGTTACAAGCAAATTAACTGGATGTCGGACAAATTAAAGTGGCGTGAGCAGTAATTAAGTACATTCGGATCAATTCAGGGGCTAGGGAAGTGCTAATTTTGGAATTTAGGTACATGGCCACCATAGCGCTTAACCCTTTACCAAACAATAACGATATTTGACCAGTTTGTTGCAGACGACTCTGCAAAACATTGTGAAGAGCAATTTCTCCTTTTCCTACAATGCTTTCTGCCCTATCAGATTTTTTTTAAATTTCACCACATTTTGAAATGTCGTCTGCAAACTCTTTAAAATTGGGACAGTCGAACATTTAGCGTTTGGTAAAGGGTTAAAAGGTCTGTAAAAGACCATGAGCGGTATGGGACCAATTATATGGTAAAAACGGCAAAGCATGTCGAACGCTAATTAATTAAATAAAATAGATTCCATGATGCATGGGTGAAAGTGTTCAGGATTATTCCTGAATTTCAGGTTTTTGAGACTTTTTGTTCCTATATAATGCTATAGCAAACATGCCTTTTCAGGATAATGAACTACAGATTTCAGGTTTTTGAAATTCTTCAACTTTCACCCATGATGATAGAAACAAGTTAAATAATGGCCACAATACACTGTCTGCCAAAGTTCATTGTGAACCTTGCACTTTTGATTCTAAAGCTTTTATCTAATACTCTAATACGTTCCTTTTTTTAGCGTTTTTCACTTTCTTTCGATACATAACCATTTTAAATGAAGCAGCAATGCAGTAAAGTGGGGTTTTATTCGAGCAAGGGGAGCTTAGACTTTCTGGAGTAATTTGTTCGCCGGTTCAAAGAATTGAGTTGAATAAGCGTCAATCTTCCGTCACAATCGATGGAAACAAGATAAGGTTTAGGTAGAATATCCATGATTCGCCATTTTGAAGCTCACTCTTTCGTCGGATTACTTCAGATGTTATCGGTATACATCGGTCGACCGGAACTATTCGCATTGAAGCGAATAGTTCCGTCCCCAACCGGTTTTTACCGAAAACATCCAAAGTATACCGACGACGGAATAAGTTTGAAAATGGCGGATTATAGGTATTCTACCTTAAACTCAACAACTTTTGAAAAGTAAAAACAATCCAATCCGAGCATTGTTTCCCAAATAGTTTTCCAAAGGCTAAAACTGAGTACAGGTGTACATATGAAGTAAATGGTTATTGTACTTTATAAAGCTCTGGCTGTGGAAAGTTTAATAGCTCTTCAAATCCCCCATTGGGGAATCGTTCGGTTTCGATTATTTATATCATCCCATTAGCCTCTAGCGGTAACAGCTAACCCTTTCCTTAGCCCAATACCTAATATGAAACCCATCGAGGTTTTTTTTTTTTTTCATATGGATTTTACATCACATCAACATTATTTCAGTTATGTAGCGATGCGATGATGGAGGAAGACCCCATACTCAACTGCCCACAAGGGCTGGTCAAGGTGGGTAGAACCATCGGCATTCCGTAAGTCGGGAGACTGCCTCTCATGAAAATCCATATCCCTCTCAGGATTTGAACCCACGCGGAGAGGGGCCATGTGATTTCAAGTTCTGTACTCTAACCACTAGGCCACGGAGGCCCCCACCCATCGAGTTTAATCAGTTTATCTAATGAAAATACTTCTGGCATGATATAGAAGCCGCCACATTTCTTCTTGCAAGGTCACTTTTGTTGTACTTTCGTTTTCAAATGGAAATGTAGAATGTAACGTCTATACAGTCACCCGATTTGATAAATGTAGAATAACCTTAATCCGCCGTTTTGAAGCTCATTCTTTCGTCGGATTACTTCGGTTGTTCTCTGTTTAAACCGGTCTGGGCCGAAACTTTTCGGCGTATCGGGAATAGTTCCGGCCAAGACCGAAGTATACCAAAACCGACCGAAGTAATCCAACGAAAGAAAGAGTGTCAAAATGGCGGGTTACGGATATTCTACCCCAAGAAAACAAAAATATATAACAAGTAATAATTTTCACTATCACGTATGAGTTACCGACCAAAAATAACGTTTTTAAATGCTGTTCAACGCTTCTATATATACATTGAACCACTCAATGTGGACGCAAATCGGAAACATTGTTTAGACGGGAATCATACCACAAACTTTTTTAACCTACGATTCTATGTATTTAAATCCAAAAGCGTTGCACCGGTTGTGAGATCTACCGCATATTAACTGTGCATACAGTGAACCCTCGTTTATCCGGACCCCGATTATCCGGATGTATCGCAATCCGAACAAAATTGTAAGGGAACGGAATTATTGGACCAGTTTGTTGCAGACGACTTTTGAAAACATTGTGGGTAAAGGAGAAATTGCTCGTGACGAGCAATTTCTCCTTTTCCCACAATGTTTTCTGCCATATCAGAAGATTATCTTTGAATTTCATCACGTTTTGATATGTCTTCTGCAAACTCTTTCAATTTGGGACGGTCGACAATTTGGCGTTTGCTAAAGGGTTATAAGTATACACCGCTCATACAGACCGTTTATGTCTTGATGTGAATAAGAACATGCTCTGCTTCATTAGTCCGGATTATTCGGTAAACCGGACATTTTGTTGGGAACGGACGTGTTCGGATAAACGAGGGTTCACTGTACTTAGGTATAAACTATATACGAATGTATATCGCAGGTCAAGGAAATACCTGAGTAGTTATGATCGGTATAAGTCGGAACTATTCGCTTTTAACCGAATAATTCCGACCACAACCGTGTATGCCGAGAACGACCGAAGAAATCCGACGAAAGAAAATATTTCAAAATTGCAGATTTTTGGTATTCTATCTTAAAAAATAGATTGTTCAGCGCCGATGTTGATATCGTAGAGACAGGATAGGAGGGCTGGCAGTTACGATACAAGTTAGATATTGTTGAAACCTTCGTAAAACCCCAACCAATGTCCAATTTGATCGTTGGTATAACACGCATGGACTCAGACCTGCAACCGCCGTACATGATGCATCTACATCTTTGTCACTCTTGGGCTGGGTGGGGAAGCGATATTCTCATAGATTTCCCTTAATTGAAATTTGAATTTGAATTCAGCTAAAGGGCACTGAAAGGTTTTCATTTTTGGACCAGAACCTGCTAGCATTCAAAGTCAATCGGATACACATACACTGTAGTTAGAGGTCTACTAGTTTATCAATATAAACTTGCAAGATGACCTTTTTACTTATTTGTTCATCCACATTAAAATAAGCTTTTGAGCGGACTAATACCTTTTCAGTAATTAGACTAGGAATATACATATTTACTTTTCCATAAGTTATTATAAGAATTACATGTACACCCAAATTTACTATTATTATAAACCAAAGATACTGTTATCATGCATGCGTCCAATCTGAGCTTGCTGATCTACCCTCGATCACCTGCCTTGAAAAAGCTAATCCCACTCCCTCAGTGCTTCCAGCGCTTTGAATTTAAGTCGATTTGTATCGTTGACACTGTTCAAAACGATTTACACCCCCATCACCCCCCCAACATGAACAGAACATAATGATTTTGCAGCATAACAAGTCAACGTACTAACTTAACAACATATTAGTTTAACCCAACATCATGTGCTTTCAACCGAACAAACCAATGTTTATCTGTACAATGAATAGTTAGACTCAACAACGTTATTGATTAACCGAACATGCTATATTATAAACTAAACATAATGATCACTCGACACAACAACACAGGAATGAAGCAAGCATCATATCAGTGTTGAACATAAGACAGCTGTGGCGTTCCATACGGTCCCTTCATTTAACGTTAAAAAGCTGTTTACGTAAAAAAAACTAGTCCCTGAATAGCGATCAAAAGATTAATCAACCAAGACCTAAAATAGGTCGGGTAGAACGACCAAATAACCCTATTAAAGAATAATTAATGCATACCAATTATTAGACATTTGAGTACACGAAGAATACTAAATGAACGATTTTTGATAGTAAGTGAAAAATAGGACCTAGGATCGAGATCGTATGCCGATGTTTTGAAAACCTGAGTGTCATGAAGCTGTGACGAACTTAGAAATTAACCATACTTGCTCAAGAGTTTACGTTGTTAATTCGCATCTTGTTTAACTCTTTACCAAAAAAGTGGGAATACGAATTAATTAATGATCTACTAAATCGAACTTTTACCGACATTAAACGGTGATAGTTTAGCTCATGTCATCGCATGTTCGTTTGTTTCATAACTCTAGAGTTGAATAATGAATTTCCCTTGTATAACGACTATTCGCACTAGCCATAGGTTCGGCGGTTTGATTCGGTTTTACATCGTTTCCGGTAGTATTTTAGTCATATCGCAAGCACATATTCACCTTTTCACGAATCGGATGATACGTGTATATGTATACATATATACAGTGCACCTATATTTCTACAAAATTGTTGTATGCAGCCATTCTGCTGTATGCAACCATTCTGCTGTATGCAGCCATTCTGCTGTATGCAGCCATTCTGCTGTATGCAACCATTCTGCTATATGCAGCCAACCTGCTGTATGCAGCCATCCTGCTGTATGCAACCATTCTGCTGTATGCAGCCATTATGCTGTATGCAGCCATTCTGCTGTATGCAACCATTCTGCTGTATGCAGCCATCCTGCTGTATGCAACCATTCTGCTATATGCAGCTATCCTGCTGTATGAAGTCATCCTGCTGTATGCTGCCATTCTGCTGTATGCAGCAATCCTGCTGTATGAAGCCATCCTGCTGTATGCAACCATTCTGCTGTATGCAACCTTTCTGCTGTATGCAGCCATTCTGCTGTATGCAGCCATCCTGCTGTATGCAACCATTCTGCTATATGCAGCCATCCTGCTGTATGAAGCCATCCTGCTGTATGCAGCCATTCTGCTGTATGCAGCCATCCTGCTGTATGCAGCCATCCTGCTGTATGCAACCATTCTGCTGAATGCGTCCAACCTGCTGTATGCAGCCATTCTGCTGTATGCAGCCATCCTGCTGTATGCAGCCAACCTGCTGTATGCAGCCATTCTGCTGTATGCAACCATTCTGCTGTATGCAGCCATTCTGTTGTATGCAGCCATTCTGCTGTATGCATCCATTCTGCTATATGCAGCCATCCTGCTGTATGAAGCCATCCTGCTGTATGCAGCCATTCTGATGTATGCAGCCATCCTGCTGTATGCAGCCATCCTGCTGTATGCAGCCATCCTGCTGTATGCAACCATTCTGCTGAATGCAACCATTCTGCTGTATGCAGTCAACCTGCTGTATGCAGCCATTCTGTTGTATGCAGCCATTCTGCTGTATGCAACCATTCTGCTGAATGCAACCATTCTGCTGTATGCAGTCAACCTGCTGTATGCAGCCATCCTGCTATATGCAAGCCAACCTGCTGTATGCAGCCATTCTGCTGTATAGCAGCCAATTATGCTCTGTCCCCTCACTGGCTGCATACGAAAGGTTTTATTGTAATAAGCCGATAACCTTTCCCATCAAAAGACACAAGCCAAACAAAACGATGCAAATGAATCATGAAAAAAGTGAAACAAAGCTGAAAGATCTATACTGACAGTTGCGCGCAGCGATCACGTGATAGAATGACGGATATGTAAAATTATACGGCATCCTTTTATCGGTCCGAAAATTGCTCTGTTGACAGGGAAAAAAAAGAGGAATGCAGTCACCAGGGCAATTTGCAGACCGATAACAGGGTGCCATATAACAATTTTTGATATCCGTCACAAGATCACGTAATCGCTGCGCGCACCGGTCAGTATTATTTTTCTGTTTTGTTTCACGTTGTTCGTGTTTTATTTTATTTTTTTAATACATATACGTAATAGGATGAAAAGAATAAATACATATAGTCGGTGTCTTTAAATAAGAAATGTTATCGGGATCGGCTCCGGATTATTATCCAATTCGCATTCGGTTCACCGGATATTATTGCTACGCTTTGCCCGATATCATTTCCGTTTCACGACACCAACCATCTATTTTTTGCACATATTTCTATGTATTTCAATGGCATACTTCACTATGAGAAAGGCACCGTGGTGACAAAATGATTTGCTTCGGGGATTTGAAGCCGTTTCGGTTAATTTATTATTGATTGACAAGTGTAATAAATTCCCTTAATGACGTATTCGCGGTCAACAGTGCCTCATTAGCCGCTGGGGTTTTAACTATTAAACGAATTTTATTTATCGCAATTTTACACAGATAGAAAGATAAATTTATTGGCGTAAATGATTACACTTGTACCTTAGCAGCCCAACAATTTCTGATGGACAGAACAGAACATATATTTTATTTGACGAGTGAATGGTACATATGTTCACATACAAATCTTCTCTTCTCTTCTCTTCTCTTCTCTTCTCTTCTCTTCTCTTCTCTTCTCTTCTCTTCTCTTCTCTTCTTTACTCTTCTTTCTCTGTCTCTCTGTCTCTCTGTCTGTCTCTCTCTCTGTGACTCTTCTCTGTCTCTTCTCTACTGTCTGTCTGTCTGTCTGTCTGTCTGTCTGTCTGTCTGTCTGTCTGTCTGTCTGTCTGTCTGTCTGTCTGTCTGTCTGTCTGTCTGTCTGTCTGTCTGTCTGTCTGTCTGTCTGTCTGTCTGTCTGTCTGTCTGTCTGTCTGTCTGTCTGTCTGTCTGTCTGTCTGTCTGTCTGTCTGTCTGTCTGTCTGTCTGTCTGTCTGTCTGTCTGTCTGTCTGTCTGTCTGTCTGTCTGTCTGTCTGTGTCTCTGTCTGTCTGTGTCTCTGTCTGTCTGTGTCTCTCTCTCTGTCTCTCTCTCTCTGTCTCTCTCTCTGTCTCTCTCTCTCTCTCTCTGTCTCTCTCTCTCTGTCTCTGTCTCTCTCTCTCTCTCTCTCTCTCTGTCTCTCTCTCTCTCTGTCTCTCTCTGTCTCTCTCTCTCCCCTCTCTCTCTCTCTCTCTCTCTCTCTCTCTCTCTCTCTCTCTCTCTCTCTCTCTCTCTCTCTCTCTCTCTCTCTCTCTCTCTCTCTCTCTCTCTCTCTCAGGTAAATTGGCGGCTGTCCTGTGATCTCACCTATTTGTTACTCTGAGTATCTTTCCTTTTCAAAGTAAAGCCAGATGTTTAAGATTTTGGAAATCGGCCGACACAAAAATCTATTTCTAGAAAATTAACCAGCAGTCTAAGGGTTAAATATGGAAGACTCTGGCAGAGTATCAACCAGAGCCTTGATTACTTTTCAAAAACTCGATGACATTTGAAAAGCTTATGTTTGAACTGAGAATCCGTGCATTTAGAATGACAAATAGAATCGATTAGTTCCAGTTTGCGTAATAATGGTAATAATGCCTCTCTTTTAAAAGGTTCTATGGGCTTACATTCACTATATACAATATATTGTTTATATAATAAAAACACGCTGTAACAAATCACGGAATGAAATTGCTTATCAGCTTTTTTTTTTTTTTTTTTTATTTGGGGAAGGTTGTCCGACTGATCGATCCATGAAGAACTGAACTGATTCTGAACCGGTCGTACATGTAACTACCCAGGTAATTCCTTTATCTCAATAATACAACTCGTGTATAAGTATAGGATTACAAGCTTTGTGTTATTTGTCCCGGCTAAAAGCAGGTTTCCTACAGTTATAGTAAGGTTCCATATGGTTCCTCTGTGTCAATGCCGTTCCAACATATTTCAGTTTTGTAACGGCATTCCTGGATGCACCAGTACTAGGCTAGGGTACTGAAGTGACTAGCCAAAGGCCACTCCCACGAAACCAGAGGTTTAGATGGGGCTAGAGCTAGCCCGGGACCTCCGAGCGTCCGCGTTGAGTAAAAGGTATGTGAAAGTGTTGAAACCCATTTCAAATACATGTAGTTACTTTTGGTCGGTAACTTATACATATAAATATCTATACACTTTTTCATTGGATAAACCTGATAATCCCGATGAGTTCAGATTGTGTTGTTTGTCACGGATAATAACACGTTTCCAAAGAGCGTCCGCGTTGGGTTAAATGTATTTGAAAGTGTTGAACATTATTTCAAATCTTTACTTTTGGTCAGTAACTCATACATATTACTATGAATTCTTTCTTTTAATTGGATAAAACTGATAATCCCGATGAATTCAGATTGATTCTTAACCAGGGCGACACAAATAGAACGGAAAAAAGGAACCACAAATAGATTGCTTCATAAAATTTTCTTTAAGAGTCGTCTGCTGCTGCTGTTGTTTTCAATTTTGACATGTCACAAAATCCGCTTTGGATAAACCTGATAAACCCGATGAGTCCAGATTGATTCTGAACCAGGGCGACACAAATAGAACAAAATAACACGAATGAATTGTTTCTTTAAATTCTCTATAAGTGTTGTCTGCTGCTGCTGTTGCTTTCAATTTGGACACATCACAAATTTTGCTTTCCGGGGTATTATTGGTAAATGCACAGGGCTACTCATATACGTCCGTCCTTCGGAATTTTTTCAATTTCATATTCATCACGTGACACGTTGATTATGCGGATTTTTAGTTATTCTGATGCTATGAATAATTAAGAAGAGTTCAATTCCAGCAAATTATTACTGTATCATTAATATAGCGTTTGGTGTGACTTTCACAAGGTTGACGCTTGTATAACTGTACAATACCTGTTTTATCTGGTACTTAATGAAAAATAATTCGATTGAACGCTGTTTCTTAAAAAATAGTGTCGTATAACATGTGGAATTAAAAGGTTTGTTTTTGTTATGGATTTATACTTTTATTATCTCAACATTATCAAACGTTTTCTTTTAATTTCTTTATTTTCTTAAATTCTAATCTTTAAGAAGTTGGTCGCACAACATTTTATAGAATCCTATCTGTTACAATGGTAACTTTTGTTTATACTTTCATCAACATGAACGAACCATATTTCCCATAGTTCGCGATTAAAGAAATTCTAAATAAATTCTACTCTAGTATATAAACCTTATAGATAAGAAAGGATGCTGGCTAAATTGATTCTATCATGCATGCTGGTGCAAATGATGTCGTTTGTATAAAATAAAATAGATTTCAGCAAATGGATACAAAGAATAAATTGATTACGAATACCGACGTGTCAAATGAATAGAAATTCTTATCCTGTCATGTCAAAGGGGGGGGAGGGGCAGAGAGATTTGAATATATTGTTCTTTGTTGCCATGGCAACTGGAGTATACACTTCGACCAACATGAGCCCACCATATTTCCGATGGTTCGTGATAAAAAAAATGCGAATAAAATTCACTCTGATATAAGCCTTATGAAAAAGGGGAAAAATGCTTGCTGAATTGTTTTCATTCCGCTGATGCTATTTTGTCGTTAAAAGAGAAAAAGCACTTTATGAGAGCCCATACGAATAACTCATTGTTTACATTTAATGTGCTTGTTCACAGAAGAAACATTTGAACATAGGTATAAAATGCTGTAAAAACAATACAACTTTTGTATTTTTGTCTGATATACATTTAAATGTAACTTTTCAAAGCATAATTGGTTCAGGGAGCGTCAATTTCTTCTCAGTTTGCACACTTTATATGTAGTAGGTCTTAAAAAGCGATGTCACGCCTTTGGATTGAATTACATGTTAATGCCCTTTATACAGACTGCGTTTGTGCAGTTAAAAAGAAATAAAGTTTTAACTATAAAATGTCCTTACATCTGTGATCAAGCACCTTCAAATAAACTTTCTAATCATGACTCTCTTACCCTTTTCAGATACGATGGTTACTGTGCGTTTGATTAAAGTCCTCTGTGTGGCTTTCATGGCCGTTTCCGTGCAGTGTAAGAATACTATTTATAATTACGTTGATAAAAAAAAGTATTTTCCAGGAAAAATTGATTTAAGTTCAACGATTTATTTTACGTATTGTAAATATTCTATCCGACAATAGACTGATTGATCTGGTGATCAATGTCTACGACATAAAACAGATTGCAAATTGTGGCGCCCATGACTGAGCAGGAATTCACGCATTTTTTCAGCAGATTACTTTTGTTTTCCACTGTTTTATATACGCCATTTTCCGACTATCAACTTTACGCAACCGCCGGTGAATATGGTTTCCAATTTGGCCGTGTCGTTCCCTCTAAGACCCTGCAGAGGCTTTCGAGTCAATGTATGTACATTGCAACTGTTTAGTTGTATTGTGTCGATTTCAAATGATCGATTCAGTCATAAACTTCTAGTCCGGCAGATAATGCGATGGACCGTGCAATGTCTTCTATAGAAAATGTTTTTGCATTTTCTTGTTGTCAGGGTGTTACTTATGCAGAAACTGCATGATGACACCTTGTCACCCTTGAGCATTTCTCATAATTCAAGATGGCGTCCAAAATGGCCGCCAAATATCACGTTGGGTATCAAATCTGGTTATATGACGGATTTTATCATAGATTTTCTCATGTAAAATGATGAATTATTGTAAATATGTACATATGATAATGCATATACAAAATTTTAACATGTGGAATCACTTTTGGATTTTTAGTTAATTGTTTAAGAAATTAGTTATGCGGAAAATTTCGTGTTGTAAATTTGATTGCATTTGTGGCATTTCAATTGTTCTGAATAAAAACTAAATGTTCAAATTATCAAGTGTTTTAATTTTCGGCGGCCATTTTGTCCGCCATCTTGTTTTTACGGAAATGCTCAAGGGTGACAGGGTGTCATCATGCAGATTTGTGATCTACAATGTCTGAGCTACATAAAAATACAAAAACATTTTCTATAGAAACTATCGCACGCTTATCGAAAAAATCGCTATTTATCTGCCGGACTATTTATATTGTTGTGATGCGCGATCTAGCGATTAATCAACCATGGTTTGACTCGATTAAAGTTTAATCCGTTATTAAAATGAATTGATTGCCCCTTGGTTAATCAAGTGCGCATCTCGAAAAGTAAATTAATCTAACTGGTAAAGGCATTTGGAAAACATCGTAAAAACATTGTAACAAAAGGAGAGAACATTCTTGGAACGTGTAATTCATGCGATTCTTATTTATGAAATATATTGTAATTAATCAAGTGAAAAGCATTGGAACGAACGAACGAAAGAATGGTTATTTAACTATGTCATGAAATTGGCGTATATAAGATGGCAAGTAATTTACAACACAAAACAGTTTGAGATTATCTAAACAAAGATATCCTCCATTAAAAGATAATCTTATGACACCACACAATTATTTACCCCGAAAAAAGACCAACGTCCATTAGTGGCCGTATAAATGCATTTTCGTTTTTGGGCTAAGGGTGCGGGGCATCTTTAGCCTATTGAATTTATAAATTACATCTTGAGGCCTGCCAGTATAAACTTGCGCCAAACCCCAATTATTCACCCACCACACTGTGCGTACTAACACATTGGTGGGAACTTGACAAGAAAATAGTCCGTATAAACTCGCATTTTGATTCCTTTATCGTGTTGCAGACGAGGTATATTAAGTAAGTCGTAAAATGCGTTATTCGTTTTGAACCCCATTGTGCATGCGCAAATCTCTTCCCTTTGTGACATCTTTCTGGTACGCGCGTATCGTTCCGCTGCCTAACTGCTAGTCTAAGTGTCTGCTCGAATCAAACAACTAGTGTTTATCTGAACAATTGGATTATAATGATCAACCTGTATGATTTATATGACCCATTGACCACATATCTATCAAAAATGGAGGTATCAAAAGGCAATACAAATGTGAAGGAAAATCAAATCTCTTTATAATGGTTGGTAGGTCCAATTTTCTCAACCTATACCAGAGACGTAGATAGTCTATGTCTCTGCTGCATACAGATCATTAGGAGCGGACACTGTGTTCTCTTAAGAAATACGCAGCATATGTGCCAACGTTTGTTTTAATAGAATAAATGTGGTCACAGGAAGGACAGTCTGCAGAACGCGGATTATCAGAACAATACTGTTATTGATTGGACTCTTTAAATATTCAAAATTGAATCAACACTCGTTAAACAATTTTATTGTTAAAACAATAAATTCATTTCATGAAGCGCAGATGAATGCACCATTGCGTTTAACCTTATTGATGAATATGTTAATATACTTAGCCAATCGGAACTACTCGGGTATTTCCGTGAGCTGTGAAATACACCTCGGATATAAGTGTAGGGTTACAATTTTTCGGGTAAATCGGCATCCGCCAATGAACACCTTTTCTAAGCGTGCACGTTAAGTAGTTCAATGTGTATGGAAGTGTTGGACATCCTTTTTAATCACTTTTGATCAGTAACTCATACCAAATGGCGAACTTGTTGTTGTGACATGTATACTTGTTTCCTCAATCAACTTTGAACGACTTTTTGGATTTTACATTCAAGATCTATTTTTAGAAACGAAAGAAAGTGACGTCATTCTCGCGGGAAACAATATGGCGTCATCCCTATTATTTCAGAGGTGTTTTCTATTGGATAAACCCGATGTGTTCAGATTGATACTTAGCCTGAAATTCATTTTATAGGAGTGGTTTATCTCATTGATGTTCAATATATTTCATCTGGTTGAATATTTAAAACTGTTTTGATTCTATTACAATAAGGGGAAAACAAGCATTGCAATTTGTAAAATGGTGTATGGATATTTTTGAAAAAGCTTTGCTTATTATAGTGTCATCCCTTGTGAAAAGGCCTGCAAGATTTGCTTATGCATCACTTTTCACTGATTTAACCAAGTACCTCTCAATTACTATCACTATGCCAGGCGCCAAGCGGATATAAATTGAAAACAATCAATTAAATTAGCTCGCGGCTCACAAACCGGCTATTTCGGAACAAGTCCCAAAAGAAACATTTTCGGGCAAACTGTACGTCAGATATAGAGAATAGATGGTTGGTGTCGTGAATCGGAAATGTTATCGGACAAGGCTTGAGAATATTATCCGGTGAGCCGAATGTGAAACGGATAATGATCCGAAGCCGAGCCCGATTTACTTTTCCCTTTCAAAGACACCAACTTTCTATTCTAGTTATCCTGTTACCTTTATGTATTCTTTCAAACAAACAAGGTGAAAATAAAACACGAGAAAAAAGGAATAAATAAGTAGAGTATGATGTAAACATGACGTTATGTCATTCTTATGACGTCATGATTCGCCACGTGTATGTGTTATATGGCTAGCGCCGGATATCACAAACGATATACGGCACCTCGTTATCGGTCCCAAAATGGCACTAGTGACAGGATAAATTCTTTTTCAGTATATCTGGTATCGTAAGTTTTTATCCATGCTCCAAGAAGGCGCTAAGCGATCGAGATTTCGATCTTTGTATGTCTTTGAATCAGGCGTCAAATGAGTGTTTGTTGTATGTTGTCAAATTATTTCGTTTTTACTTCTAACAGCTGTCAATAAATATTCAATATCGTCGCTTTTTACACATTTCGTCTTTATATATTACATACAACGACCATTTTACCTATTTATCTCGGACATATACCGACTCATTTCCCCTTCATAACGTTAATCTTTTTTATCTCTATTTTTAAACAGGTACTCCTTCCGTTGTAACATCGACAGGTATGTTGTACTTTTTTAATTGAGGTTTCCGCGCCCAATTAGTCATTATGACGTTTAGTAAAGAAATCGTTTGCAAGCGTTCGGTCCTTAGACTCCCGAATCACAAATCTCGCGAGCTTGTGAGCCGGGATGCGATTCGCTGAACGCTTGACGGCGGTTTGTCTTTTGAACATGATTCAGGTTCACTCGGACGCTTTCTCCCTGGTACCTTAAAATATCTGGTTAGTGTTGACAAAGGAAACCAGCAAAGATGAACATGCGCATTACGTACATGGTGTGTCGTCCCAGTTTTGTTCGACAGTTAATGAAACAGACATGATACACCATTCTTGTTCTGTAATTTATAAATACCAATCATTGAATACTCAAAGTCATAAATGAAAAAAAATATATATATCTATATAATATTTATCTATTATATATAGATTCAAGCTATTAACTTTTCATTAAACAGCAAATAACAGCTTGCCTTAATGCTAGTTAGGTTTCCTTTCTTTTATTGGAAGATGCCACCAAAACAAATATCATAGATAAGGACTCAAGCCATCCGAGATATGAACAAAGAAAAACTTGATTTTTTATCACAGTAGTCTTATAATCAAGTTTATGGCTTTACAGTAAACATAGATTTGTCGTTTCGTGATAATTCACATGCACTTTTTATGTTTTTGAATGGTTTTAATGTCGTATCAACAATTCTTCAGTTATATATTGACTTTCTGGATCCACCACTACTAGTTATGTACACTATCGCTATTTTCTGAGTCAAAAAAGCAAGAAAACGAAAGAGATTTCATATGTCATGTGAAATTGAAAAAACTATCAAACCAGGTCATATGGTAAGATGCATGTCATTATTGGAAAAGGAAAAAAAATACTCATATAAGCAATTTAACCTTTTCCAATAATAATTTCAAAAGTCGTCCGCCTCTAACTCGTCAAGGGATAGTCTGATAAAGGTCTTAACATTTCTCAGTACATGTATCTGATCTCAATATCTAATCTCAATATCTGATCTCAATATTTTATCTAAATACTCAATCTCAATATTAAATCTCAATTTTAAATCTCAACATTCAAACCCAATATTCAAATTAGATATTTGTATTTAAATATTTTATCTCAACATTTCATTTCAATTATTTTTAAACTAAATATTTAATCTCAATATCTCATTTTTTCAACCTCAATATTCCTCAATATTCCTAGGAGGCGGCACATTTACCGTGTTACATTCGGATAACCAGCTCGAGAAGACCAGCCTGATAGAAGTGCTGATCATTCCGGGGTCGGACCTGGATAACCCGAGTACCACGAGTATCGGAAACAGTGAGTACAACCCTGCATTGAATACGGGAAAATGTATGCGAGGCATTGAGTTTAAATTTAAAAAAAAAAAAAAAAAAAGATCATACAGGCGGAGAACCTGTTTCTCATCTATCGAACATAAAGACCGGTATGGTACAAATATATCAGTCAGAATTCTGGCTGGTAACGGAAGGAAGGAAACGATCATACTGTTCTTGGAGATGAACATTTGCCGATGCAAACGAACAGAAGGACGTGATACGAAGTTTCCTTCACGGAAGACTTGTTCAAAATGAGATGAATTTGGAATTTCGTCAAACATTTGATACTAATCAGAAGATGATTAAAATCTGATAAAGAGCTTTCTGCTTTGAAAACCGCAAAACAATGATTCAGTGGGAAACAACCGTGCATTTTCTGTTGTTGCTGTTGTAGTAGTAAATTGGAAGGCTGCATTCTTACCAATCAAATTTTGTTTAGAATGTGCAGGCTGTCCGCTGTCTACATTGTGGAACATAGTCGGGCTTGAAGACAGCAGGGAACCAGTTTAAAATCTTTAGTAACGGTAAAAAGTTCCGTTAGATAAATGAGTTAACACTCTTGTTGACACAATGCAATGTCCAAAAAAGCACTAATACGACGGTCCTTTGTGGCTCAGTTATTAAGATGGTGAACTCAGAACGCGGGGGTCACGGCTTCTAGCCCCACTTACGCCTATGGTTTCCTGGTGGTGGTGGATTTTGGCAAGTCATTTCAAGACACAGCCTAATACTGGTGAATCCAGGAAAGCCGTTACAAAATTGAAAAATGTTGGTACGGCACTGACGAAAAGGACCAATATGGGACCTGTGTCAGTAACTTACTTTATCTATAACTAACATTGCAGGATACGACTGTGGTGACTATGAGTTTAAGTTCGGCCTTGACCCGATTGTCCCGCTCTCTGTACTACTAGAGGTCAAGGTTACGGGGCTGAATATCGAGGACGACAAGCCCGAGTGTAACGTGGACTGGGGGGACGGGCAGACGGGCAATGTGAAGATAGAGGACCCTGTCACCGAGTCTGGCCATGTTTACCTAGAGGTGGGTGGAGATCGTTTTGGGTGTTCGATTGGTTTTGTAGTGTTTTGATTGCTATTATTTAATTAATCAGTTAGTAAATTGATTGATTAGTTAATTGAAAAGTTAATTGATCGATTGATTTACTTATTCATTTTTGTTTTCATTTGTATTCTTATTTTTATTATTAATTAACTTATTTATCAATTTATTAATTGATTATATATTTATTTATTTATCGATATTTTCTAATTTTCGAATATTCATTATTTAAAGTATCGATTAAATACAGCAATTATATCACATCTTTTTCATTTAACCAATTTTCGAATATCTATGTTTTTTTGTATCGATTGAATACAGCAAATATATCCCATATTCTCTTTTTGCCAATTTTCGAATATCTATATTTTAATGTATCGATTGAATAAAGACCTCTTACATAACATTTTTCGATACGTTCCAATTTTCGAATATCCGTTACAGTACGGCGTGTTCACGGTATCGTTCGAATGCGGTGACGAGAAGAATGGCGGTGTGTTGTGTCCAAGTAAAGATACGAGTTGTGTAACAACGTCCCCGTTTTTCGACAGTGTCTACAAGTCAGTCACCAAACCTCTCAAGTTCTTCGTAACTGATGCGCTCGTCGTAAGTATTATAAAATGTCAATCGTAACTGCTCGGGTATTTCTTTGGCTTGCGAAATACACCTCGTTTACCAATCGTAACTACTCGGGTATTTCCGTAGCCATTTTCCTTTAAGAAAATTTGAACATCATTCAAAGATTTTCACTTTAAGGTAGAAAAGCCGCCATTTTTTAAACTTACTCTGCCGTCAGTTTACTTTAGACGTTCGGGGTCGGAACTATTCGGTTCAAAGCCAATATTTCCGGCCCGACCGATGTATACCAAGAACGGCCGCAGTAATCCAACGAAAAAATGAGCTTCAAAATGGCGGATTACGGATTTTCTACCTTAAGCGCGTATGCGTAAACACAAAAAAGGGGTCAGCATTCGCTACGTTGGGTTTAAAAAGTTTTCGTATATCTCCCTAACAGTTGAAGAGCTTCATGGAACTAGACCTCAGCTGTGGGCCACAAGCGCCCTCTATTATTTGGCGCCTCTCTCGAATTGTAACCAACGTCACGAGTGACGTCAACTTCACCCAACCCGTCAACTCGGTGCTCCGATTTGACCCGGAAGTACTTGAGCCCGGCGACTACCTCGTGTTCCTTGAGGTCGCACATGCGCACAAAGGTTCCCAGTACTGGGTGGAGGACTACATGTTCATCAACATGGCAATCCCCGAGCTGATCCCGATCATCGAGGGAGGTCACGTGGAGTACAGACCCCACGGCGGGACGCTTTACGTGAACGCAAGCAGATCGCTGGATCCCGTCTCGAAGTTGCAGTCGGTAACCAGTCTGCCGTTGGTGAAGGAGTGGTCGTTTTCGTACTACGCGAGTTCACCGACTACCGCCCAGATGACGGCGTTTCTTCGGCGGTTTCCGTTGTCAGGTACCCCGCCGACTTCACCGACACCGTCTAAGCGCATAATTACGCCGGGAACCGTGGATGTTTTAGAGGTGAGAAGTATTGTTTTTCTCTTCTGAGAGGTTGTCTGTGGCCTAGTAGTTAGAACGCTGAACTTAAAGACATTAAAACACTTTTGAAAATTGACACATAAAAAACGTCAACCATATAATGGTTACCTTTTACGTTTTGATGGAAGTATTAAAATAACAACCTTGAAATACTATTATATGAAATCCTAAGCATTGTCATACAGCATGATGAGGTTCTTGTTTCCTTACCCTTTCTAAGAATAAGGCCTGCACAGGTACTACGTTAGAAAATGTTTTCGACTCTGTGAACAAGACATTCATAAAATAAAATTATATTTTCCCCTTTATGCTTTTGTGCAAACCTTTCTTAGTTCATAATTTGATCAGTAATATCCCTTCTACAAATCGACACATCCATATTTACGGCTAATTCCCGGGGCATTGTCATGTTTCTTATTCGTGTTTTGGATCAGTTATTTCCCTTCTACAGATAGATACGCCCATGTTTGCGACCGATTCCTGGGGTATTGCCATGTTTTTTATTCGTATTTTGATCATTTATTTCCCATCTACAGATAGACACATCAATGTTTTACGCCGATTCCTGGGCCATTGCCATGTTTTTATTCGTATTTGGATCAGTTATTTCCCTGCTACAGACAGCCTTGTCCATATTTTGGGCCAATTCCTAAGGCATAGTCATGTGTTTTTTATTTCGTGAGTTGATAAGCTATTTCCCTTTTACAGATTGACACATCCATGTTTGCGGCCGATTCCTGGGGCATTGCCATGTTCACTATGACGAGAGGGGACCGGATGTCATCGTCGCTACAGGTCATCAAGTTTGTTGCAAACCCTGTCCCGGTATCCATAGGGTAAATACATTTAGTATATACCGTGTTTATGATAAGCTTATCAAAATGATATATAGGGGATTTCTGTTTGGCTTATCAAAATTTAAGATCCGAAAACAGAGGGGACCGGATATCGCTAGGTTCCGGTGTCTTATATTATTAATATTATATAAGTTAACTTATAGAGGACAATCAAAGGGGAATGCTGCATATTAAATCATATGTTAAAATACATACGCACAGCTATACGTCAGTTTTGATATAATTTCGTTCTCAAACATCTACCATTTTAAATGCAATTCTAACATTGAATGTTATTTGAGACCAGACACTAGTATGCATACATAAACGAATACTAATACGAAAGGTAACAAATCCACACATCATAAAAATAAAACAATTAAATGAGTGATGTATGTATACAAACTAATAATAGTATATTAATACTATTGAAGAGTAGACACCTTTTCTTCAAAGACCTCTTATATTTTTTCTATAGGTCAGTCTAGCTATGAATACGTACCTGAACATTCACCATTTTAAATACAGTTCCTAACACTGTATGTAGTTTAAGACCAGACATTATTCACAAACACTCTCATTTCCAGTTGTGTATACAACTGTAACCCTGGACGCGAGCGGAAGTTTAACTATGACCGGATCGAGCTGGACAGCGTATTTCCTGACGGGTTCGATACCTCGGCACTCACATTCACCTGGACTCTGCGGTCGTGGGAGCTGTTCTATTGGCTTTCGCGTACGATAGACACGACGACAGGTATGACACGGTTTTGTTGAAGGCAGTCTTTATGATAAAACACAACCTGCAATTTATATTCCAGCACTCAGACACAACAATGTCTTCTTAAATCAGCATCGTAACAAGGGAAGGGCACGATAGACAATTCTTTCTGTAAATACTTTAACATACTCAACACGAGCATGAGTGGCACCACTTAAGTAAATTCTCCAAACTGTTTATGCATTATATGCAGACGTCAACCGAAAGTTCCCACTGTGATAATTGTGTACCAAATAGGAAAGTTTCTGCTGCAAGGAAAATGCGTAAATAACTTTGTTTTATTATATATTCCTATCAGGGAAATATCGGGATTTCTCTTTGTATTAATTCTCATTTTTTTCACAGTGAATATCGTCACTAGTGATGATATCAAAACGTCATATCATCACTAGTGACGATATCAGTTTTAACGGAACTACTTTTTTAACCATTCCTTTGCTTAAAAGTCATGGCTGCGATATTGTGCACGACACTAAGATGTTTGTATTCTCAAATGTATCCATACACGAAAATGACTTCATGAGACGCGTGAATGACATCATAAGCGTGGTTAACTGCTTTGCTTCTCCCATTTTTTATTCCATTTGGCATTTTGAGATATTTTGGCGGATAGATTTTATGAAGTGGAATGAATAGATAGAATGATCACCTCCCTTCGGCTGATATAAAAAATATGTAACCTGAATGGGTTGGTATCATGTACAAAAACTCGTTCTTCGAACTCGTTTTTTCAACCTGATAACAACCCATTCTCGTGACATACTTTTGATATATATTCTCTATATATCTTAATTACTTTGGATTCAGGGATGGCCTAATCTTATTTTGATTAACTTGCCAAATCTTTATATGCATTTGTCCGTAAACATTGTACTAGTTAAATAGTGAATTTCAGTAAAAAAGAAAATACTTGTCCGTAAAGGCTCTTGGACAAGCTTAGCAACACGGACAACTAATTTCGCCACCCTGACTGATCTGAGACTTGCCATATTGTAACTTAAAGTATTGGCAAAACCTTCATTTAACAACAAAAGAGCCCTTTTGTTACAGGAGATACCTATCCATTCCTTGAAATCTTCCGCAGTTCAAATGGATGTTAATATTGGCGATTCCTTAAAAAAGTCATATTGTAACTTAAAGGCACATGAAAGCATATGTGTCAAATAAATTATTGGAAAAATATATCGAGTTCTTTAATTATGTTCATAAAATTCATAACAAATTAATTCATGAATACTATGTAAACCCTTTGAATCTGATAAAAACTTTAGCAAATAATATAGTTTGAATAGGATGAGTCTCCTTTCATGAGCCTTTAAAAAGTATTGACGAGGCGTAGAACCTCCATTTAACAACAAAAGCGCCTTCTTGTTACAGGAGACACCTCTCCATCCCTTGAAATTCTCCGGAGTTCGCTGTTGGAGGGAAAGTCGTACAGAATCCGACTGACAGTAACGGGCGGAGGTTATACATCTACTAGGGTGGAGTTGTACGGGGCAATCAACTACCTACCGTACGGAGGGACCTGTGTTATGAACACGCTTACAGGTAAATTAGGTTAAATATTGTTTGCAACCTTTTTTTGTGATCGTAATAGGCAAAACCAATCTGAACAGATCAGGTTTATCCAATGAAAACACCTCTGAAATAATAGGGATGACGCCATATTGAATCCCGCGAGAATGGCGTCACTTTATTTTCGTTTTAAAAATAAATCTTAAATGTGAGATCTAAAAAGTCGTTAAATTTGATCAAGGAAACAACTTTACATGTCACATCAACAATTTCGCCAGTTGGTATGAGTTACTGATAAAAAATGATTAAAAAGGATGTCCAACACTTCCATACATATTGAACTACTTAACGTGCACGCTTAGAAAATGTGTTAATTGGCGGATGCCGATTTACCCGAAAAATTGTAACCCTACACTTATATCCGAGGTGTATTTCACAGCTCACGGAAATACCCGAGTAGTTCCGATTGAGGCAAAACTAGATTGGTTTTCGGATAATTGCACTTTGAAGCCGAGGGCCCAAGAAATTGCGCTGTGGCCGTCTGAGAACAGTGTGTCTGTCTCTTGTATATGAAAACTGCTTACAAACTGAAAAGTTCAGCTGTTGACAGGACGTAATATTTGACAGATCGGTCACGGAATGTGCATTTCCCACAATTCTGGTCAGTGAACATTCTATCATGCATATAAAACGAAAGTATACAATCTGCATAAAAGTGAAATGTTTTATATGTCAATGTGTATTAAATGTCAACCTTTATTATAATTTTTTTTATTATTGTTTGTTTAGGGACATAACTAATTGTTGTTATATTTGTATTCATTCTATGATGTATTATAAGCCAATGGCCTTTATTATGAATATTTGAATATATTGATGGTTGTTTTGTTTCCCGCGTCTGTCGAGCGTTCGCACGGTTTGCGAAGGTCCTGGGTTCGAGTCCTGGTCAGGTAGAATATTTTCTTACGTTTGTAACATATATATGATGGTTGTTTGTTTCCCGCGTACAGGCGAAGCCGCTCGGACATGGTTTGTGTTCAAGTGCTCCAGTTGGAAAGGTGTGGACGATCGTCGGTCCAAGAGCCTGTCGAAAGACGTTAACCCCATGTTAACCATCTCCGTCAACCAGTTTACATCCGGTGCACTCGTCGAGGAGGAACCCATACTCTTAACAAGTAAAGTGTTGTTTATCTATTCTTGTAGGCTGTTAGTTCATGGGTGGAAAGTGTTAACGTCTTTGATTTTGCTTTAAGTCTTTTTGTTTGTCAGGTTTACGTATTTGTTTTGCTATTTCTGTATTTGTTTAGTGTTCACGTCTTTGATTTGTAATAATGTATTTGTTCAGTGTTTACGTCTTGATTTGTTAATAATGTATTTGTTTCGTGTTTACGTCTTTTATTTGCTATTGATGTATTTGTTCAGTGTTTACGTCTTTGATTTGCTATTTATGTTTTTGTTTAGTATTCACGTCTTTGTTTTCGCTTTTTACCTATTTGTGTGTAGTTCTTGGATCTTTATAAATGCCATTTATCTATCTGATTGTATTGTTCACATCTATGTTTTTGCAATTTATCTACTTGTTTGTAGATTGTGCGTCTTTGTTCTTTCTAGTTATCTATTGGTTTGGGGTTAACGTCTTTAGACAGGCTTTTGGACCGACGATCGTCCACACCTTTCCAACTTGAGCACTTGAACACGAACCATGTCCGAGCGGCTTCACCTATACACGGGAAACAAATATTGGAATATTAGTTTACTATTCAAATATTCGGACCTAAAACAGAATATTCGAATATTCGAGTGTTCGTCCCAATCAATTGTACGAGAGATTAATATTGAGTCAATATAACGAATATTCGAAAAGTAGTTAAATATTCGAGTATTCGGACCTAAAACAAAATGATCGATTATTCGTTCCCATCATTTGTACAAAAACATTAATATTCGGTCAATAAAAATGAATATTCGAATATTAATTTACCATTCGAAAATTCGGACCTAAACAGAATATTCGAATACCGAATATTTGTTTCCATCCCTAGTATTTATTCATTGTAGGGTCTCAACAGTCCCATCTGATCCTAAAACTCGGCGATCCGAATAATTCGTACCAGACAACATTAAAGGTCCGAGTGACAGACATATATCAGAACTACAAGGAAATACCTCTAACTGTGACGGTAAGTCTTTTTTTAAAATGTTGTTTCAACATTTTTCCCAGTTAGATTCCTGCAAAAATAAGTTGACAGGACTGTGGAGAATATCCACAATTGGCCATTTCTAATTTCATTCATTAATCGGATTTCTTCGGTCGGTGTATACCGATAAAAGCATTTCTTGTCTTGGCGATATCAGAAAGAAACCATTTTGAAGAATTGCTTAATAATAGCGATTTATCCCTTTGCCACAACGGTTTCTAAAGAATTCTGAAGCAGACGAGAGAAACAAAGGGAGGTTATATAAAGTAAATTAGGGAGATTACTCTAGTAACTACGATATCAAATTTTTCAGTCAACGCCGGCGTTCGCATGGGACGAGGTGACACCGGACTCGAATGGCAGCGCCATCATCACCTCCTATACAACTGTAGACTACGCCTACGACGAGAAACAGTTGATCGATATGGGCAAGGTGGACCTCATCATATCGTTGGTATCAAGCGTGTGTAGTCATATACATCTCATTAACGTAAGTTGGTTTGTTTTTTAATAAAAATCTGACGGTAGCGCCATTTTCACCTCCTATACTACTGTAAATGAAATCTAACGGGAGCGCCATTTCACCTCCTTTACTACTGTAGACTACGCTTACGACGAAAAACAGCTGATTGACATGGGCAAGGTTGACCTCATCATATCGCTCGTATCAAGCGTGTGTAGTCATATACATCTCATTAACGTAAGTTGGTTTGTCTTTTAATAAAATCTAACGGGAGCGTCATTTTCACCTCCTATACTACTGTAGACTACGCTTACGACGAAAAACAGCTGATAGACATGGACAAGGTTGACCTCATCATATCGCTCGTATCAAGCGTGTGTAGTCATATACATCTCATTAACGTAAGTTGGTTTGTCTTTTAATAAAATCTAATGGGAGCGCCATTTTCACCTCCTATACTACTGTAGACTATGCTTACGACGAGAAACAGTTGATCGATATGGGCAAGGTGGACCTCATCATATCGCTCGTATCAAGTGTGTGTAGTCATATACACCTCATTAACGTAAGTTTTTTTTTTAAATAAAATCTAATGGGAGCGCCATTTTCACCTCCTATACTACTGTAAATGAAATCTAACGGGAGCGCCATTTTCACCTCCTATACTACTGTAAATGAAATCTAACGGGAGCGCCATTTCACCTCCTATACTACTGTAGACTACGATTACGACGAGAAACAGCTGATCGACATGGGTAAGGTTAACCTCATCATATCGCTCGTATCAAGCGCGTGTAGTCATTCACATCTCATTAACGTAAGTTGATCTTTTTGGGTGTTACATCGCTTTTTACATTTAACAAAGATTAATTGAACGGGGGTTTGAGTCAATGCATAACTCATAATGTTTATATACCGTCCAACTTGTGTTAAGCAACCATCCTTTAAAGCAGCCAACCTGCTTTAAAACAACCTCTACAGAAAGTCACATTGTTGGATTTATAGTGTACATCAATTTATGTTAAGCAGCCAACGTGTCTTAGAGGCCAGCCTATGAAACTTAGTAATTTGGCTGTTTCCATTCCCGAGTTTCACTTTTTCCTTGTTAATTCGTTTTCCCAGTTACCCGTATGGACGCCGCCCGTGCCCCGGGTCCTTAACGACGGCGGTTCGATACTCGACCTTAATCCCGGGGGAAACACGGAGGTGGACAGTTTTGACTCGGTTGTCGAGGAGGCGAGCACAGTTCTGATAGACGAGGCGACTCTCGCACTGATGGACGTAAGTTAAAGCCATACTTGCGCTCATTTATACTTGAATTACACGTGTGATAACGACTTATATTATATAAACCGTCTTGATCACGAGACCAATGTGTACGAAAGAAAAACCCGAACAAGATGGCCGCACCACATGTATATTTGCTTTATTCAGCAGATTACTTTTGTTTTCCAATATTCTATAGTGGAAATCGAAAGTATTCTGCTGAAAGAATGCATAAATATCTGCTCTTTCTTGGGCACCGGCACTTGCAATCCGTTTTATATCGAAAACATTGATCACGTGATCACCCCCTGGCATGTTTATATAATAATTCTAGGGAAGTTGAAGTAGGCAGACTTAAAGGCACATAAAAGGAGAAGAGTACAAATAAATTACTGAAAAAATATATGGAGTTCTTTTATTATGTTTATAAAAGTCATGAGAATTAATTTACGAATACATTGAGTAAATATTAAATAAATTCTTTTAACATGAGCTATTTTGTGCTTGAAAAATAGTTGTCTCCAATTCAATCATGTTTATCAACAACCTGTTCGTTTACATACTCAAAATAACGAATTCTGATTGGTCGGTTCAAACATTTGTGTATCAACTGTAAAGGTCAATATGAATGATTAAATTGGTTAATCTGGCTTATTTCTTGTTGGCTTTCAAGTATAAGTTGTGCTGATGGGGTTTTTTGGTAATAACTCTTTGAATCTGACCAAAAGTTTACCAAATAATATAGTTTGATATAGCCTAAATCTCCTTTTATGTGCCTTTAAAACTGGGCTTGGAAAGTGGTAAAATAAAAGGAAATATCTGTTAGAACCTGCCTTGTCTTATTTAAAAACGCATTTAAACATCGTTGAAATAAACAAGAATCTGAACGATTATCAGAGTCATCTAAGTCAACATTATCTTCAACATTATCATTATAATCATAATAAGCATCATCAGCACATATGCTTTCACCATCATTATCACCACCACCATCATTATCATCTTCACCCTCACGTTATCATTAACAACAACAACAACAACAACACAATCAGTAACAGCGTCATTTTCTACATTATCATTTTAACCACCACCATTACCATCATCAACACTATCATCATCATCATAACCACCATCATCACCAGCGTTATCATCATTAACAACACCAGCAACAACACAATCAGCATTATTATCACCGTCATCAACATCAACATCAGTATCATCATGAATTACGATTGCGTGTTGTAGGTGATGCAGCAGATGATGGCTGTTATCCGGAACTCATAATCATCATCAGCATCATCACATTATCATTAACAACTACAACACAATCAGCAACAGCATCATTATCGACCATATCATTATAACCACCACCAACAACATCATTATCATCAACATTCTCATCAGTAAAAACAACAACAACAACACGGTCAGCAATAGCATCATTATCAGCATCATCATTATAACTACCACCAACAGCAACGAACATCATCATCATCATCATCATCATCATTAATATTTTCATGAATAACGATTGCGTGTTGTAGGTGATGCAGCAGATGATGGCGGTTATCCGGAACTCTGTAGAGAAGTATATACTGAACGGTACGCGGGGTAATGACAAGTTTCTCGGCTCCATTCTTACAAACGCATTCACCAACTTGGCGGCGAGGTCCGAGTACGTTAATGCTGAAACACAGGTGAGTGGATGATTGAGACCATTCAAACCAATCAACTGACTGATATGATGAATGTTTTTTTAAAGGCACACGAAAGGAGACGAGTACAAATAGATTACTAAAAAAATATATGGAGTTCTTTTATTGTGTTCATTAAAATAATTAATGGATGTATTAAGACCCTATTAAATAGACTCCTTTAACATAAGTTATTTTATACTTGCATTATAGTTGTCTCCAATTCAATTATGTTTCTCAACAACCTGTGTGTTAACATATTCAAAATAATATTCTGACTGGTCGGTTCAGATTTTGTGTATCAACTAACAAGGTCATATGTGTAGGATCAGGCAATCTGAATCATTAAACTGGCTTATAATGGTTATTTCTTGTTGGCTTTCGCGTTTGAGTTGTGCTGATGGGTTTTTGGGGTGAAAACTATTTGAATCTGACCAAATAATTACCAAAACGTATAGTTTTATATCGCATTAATCTCCGTTGATGGGCCTTTAATTTCAGCTGCATGGAAGCCAAGTTATTTCATAAACATTATCTTACATAGAACTGTTTACAATGCCACTTAAATAAAGACATGCCGTACATGTTGTGAAACTTTGTCAGATCAACAGTTATGTTAAACCTGCAAGATGGTACACAGGACTCATTGCGCTACACAATGTTGTTTGTTTAAGTTCTGTGGTAGAATCTCCGGCCTTGATATAAATACTGATAGAACAAAAGTTATTTGGATTGGATCCTGTAAGGAATGCCATGATATGACGAATGTTTGCGTTTAATTGATTGATATATGTATGGTATCAATAAAAATTTTGTTTATTAACGATCCGGCCAATGAGAACGAGACTACTACTTCTCCCTGTTCTTCCTTGGCTTGTGGATGAATTATTGAAGCATTCTTTAAAAAACTTAGAAATGTATTCAACAGGTCGACATGATTTTCACAAGCAACTTTGTCGGTTCTGCATCGCTAGATTTCAAAGAAAACTCCACGGTTGACGAATCGGCTCAGATTGAAGTATCTACAGGTGGTACGTATCTTAAGGTCACATGTTTAACAATTCACGGATCACGTGTCAAAGAACGAGATGTGCAATCGGAACTCTTCGGCAAATTTTGGCAGGCCGGATCAGACCTCGAAGGACTCTGGTGGAAGGATATGTGGCAAAACACCACATATTGTGATTCGGTCAACGGTTATTCGCTGGATGATGGTTTACGGAAAACACCAAATTGTGTTGCCGGTTTAATTTGGCGGTACGATTGTAGATACTTGGTAACTTTTAACATGCTGAGAAAACTCTTTTTTGATCACGTGACTAAAAGTAGTTTTAGGAACTTATTGTTAACCTCAATACAACCAATCTTAGTTTGGCCTGCGAACATCACCGAGCGGTTCCGATTGCGAGATGTGACGTCACAACCAGAAAACTGCCTCCGGTAGCTAGTGCCGAAAAGCAGTTCCTTAGATTCGGAGAATCGATTGATTTCGCCTTGTGTCATGTCTGCTAACATTGGTGCACAGTTAAAATTTATGTTTATGTTCTGGTATGTTTGGGACACTACTTTGTACCAGTATTCTTGTAAACGAACATATCTGATGCCATGTTCTGATCCCTTTATATGTAGCATTGACAAAGAGCATGTGATCGTTTCTTGGCTATATGGCCTCAAGGACTGGTTAATGGAAGAATTCAATTTCAATTAAAAAAATAATTCGTTTTATATACACCTCGCAAACTAGAATCGCCTGTATTCAATAAGATGTAAAAATGTTTCAGTTGTTGACATCAACCACTTATTGGTCTTTAATCATAACTATGAAAAGTCATTCTATAACATCTTTCCGACTTTAACAATTAACCAAACGTCAGTTACACGGTTACACTTTATGATCATGCTGTATACAGTTGGGATGATCACGTGATAGATGTGTACGATATAAAATAGATTGCAAATGGTGACGCCCAGAAATGAGTAGGTTTTTATGCATCTTTTCAGCAGATAACTTATGTTTTCCACTATTTTTCTTACACCATGTTCCGACAATCAATTTTCCGCAACCACCGGTGAATGTTGTTTCCAGTTTGGTCGTGACGTTCGCTTCAAGACCCTTTCGAGTCGAGGGATGCGATTGACATAAAACATCACCCATCGACTGCGATTTCTCTACAGAGTGTTGGACGTAACGCTGTTATAAATCATAAGTAATCATAAACCACAAGACCATGAAAGTAGATGGTCGGAATATGGCGTATAATCAATAATGGAAAACAAAAGTAATATGCTGAAAAGAAGCAAATTTACCTTTGGTGCGGCCATCTTGTTCGGACACTTTTAGTAAATATTGGTCACGTGATCACCCCGCATGGTATATGTTCAAATAGATGCACTATATGTGAAGACTGTCGTAAGATACTATGGTATTGTTTAATTGGTTTCTTTTTTTATTGTATCACAGAGGTGTATTACATGTCGCAAGCGATCGTGAACAACGTTGTGCCCAACAACCTCCGCCAATTCAGACAGGTCACCGATCTTAAGTCCGGGAGGTCTCAGGTTCGAAACTTTGAGTAGCTTTATTTTCGACCCAACAACTCAAAAAGCTCCAATGTTCATCTCTGGAGCCGTCGATTAAAGGCACATGAAATGATACGAGTACAAATAAGTTACAAATAAAATATATGCTACAAAATAAATATACTAAAAAAATATATGGAATTCTTTTATCATGTTCATAAAAGTCATGATGAATGCTATGAGACTTTATCTAATAAACACCTTTAATATAAGTTAAGTTGTGCTGAAAATACAGTTGTCTCCAATCCAATTATTTTTTATCAACAATCGCTTTTTTACATATTCAAAATAGTGAATTCTTATTCGTTGGTTCAACAATTTGTGTATCACTTGACTAGGTCAGAGATGAAGAATCGGGCAATCTGAATTATTGAACTGGCAACGCTGGGTTATTTCTCATTGTCTTTCACGCCCCCCTCCCCCATTTTGTTTGTTTAAAAGAATATATAAAAGTAATAGGAAAGGTTATCGGGCTCGGATTCGGATTATCGGATAATTTTCCTACGCCCTGCCCGATAACATTTCCGATTCACGACACCAACCTTCTTTTCTCTATTAACCAGGTTGACAATATGTTGTCTGTGATCGGACAAAACATCAGCACGCTCGACACAAACATGTCTCCAGAGGAGCGGGCCCAGCTCTACATCACAATGCAGTATAACCTACAGAACGAGCTGGACGCCAGGAAACAAACTGTGAGTCTATTTATCATATTTTTTTTCTTCAGAATGTAGTTTAACCCATTACCAACCAATAACGACATTTGACCAGTGCTCTTTCAATTTGGGACATTCGGGAATTTGGCGAGAAATCTTTTTTTCTCTTTTCTTTCTTTTTCAGTATGTGGTTTAACCCTTAACAAAATGCCAAATTTTCGACTGTCCCAAATTGAAAGAGTTTGCAGAAGACATGTCAAAATGTGATGATATTGGAAAATAATCTTCTGATAGTAGAGAAAACATTGTGGGAGAAGGGAAAATTGCTCGTTACGAGCATTTTTTCCTTTTCCCACAATCTTTTATGAGCAATGAGTTGTAGAAATTTCAGGTAAATTATAAAGTATCGGCCATTGAACATGTATGTATGAACTCTCACCCGAATACAATTGAAAGCGTTGAAAAAAAATCCGGTAAATTATAAATTATCAGCCACTGGAAATGTGTGTTTGATCTTCCACCTGAATACAATTGGAAACGTTCACGAAAATTCAGGTGAATTATAATTTATCAGCCTTGGGAAATGTCTGTATGAACTCTTACAATTGAAAGCGTTGTTGAAAATGCAGGTTAAATTATAAATCATTAGCCATCGATAACAGGTGATGTAAAGCCAGGTCAAATTTCAATCATTTCACTTTTGTCCAAGGCCAAAGACGCGACCAAGCTCAAAACAGCTCACATGGTTTCACGGACAAGATGCCGCTTAGCTTAAAACATCTCACATTTTTCCAAGGCCAAAAGACGCGGCCAAGCTCAAAACAGCTCACATGTTTTCACGGACAAGATGCCGCTTAGCTTAAAACATCTCACATTTTTCCAAGGCCAAAGACGCGGCCAAGCTCAAAACAGCTCACATGGTTTCACGGACAAGATGCCGCTTAGCTTAAAACATCTCACATTTTTCCAAGGCCAAAAGACGCGGCCAAGCTCAAAACAGCTCACATGGTTTCACGGACAAGATGCCGCTTAGCTTCACACATCTCACATTTTTCCAAGGCCAAAGACGCGGCCAAGCTCAAAACAACTCACATGTTTTCACGGACAAGATGCCGCTTAGCTTAAAACATCTCACATTTTTCCAAGGCCAAAGACGCGGCCAAGCTCAAAACAGCTCACATGGTTTCACGGACAAGATGCCGCTAAGCTTAAAACATCTCACATTTTTCCAAGGCCAAAGACGCGGCCAAGCTCAAAACAGCTCACATGTTTTCATGGACAAGATGCCGCTTAGCTTAAAACATCTCACATTTTTTCAAGGCCAAAGATGCCGCGCACTTTTAACATCAATTCTTCAAGTGCAAAGACGCCCCTAAGCTCAAAACAAATGATTTTCCAAGGTCAAATACGCCGCTAAACCCACACATCTCACATTTATCCAAGGCCAAAGATGATGCTTTAAACACTTCACATTTTCCAAGGTTAAAGTATTTCCTGAAATTCAAATCATCTCACATTTTTCAAAGGCCAAAGACGCCGCAAATCTCGCTCTGAAGATGTTCAAGGACGCCCAGGACAAACTGCGAATCTGTGCCGTCTGCACAAATCAGGGCAGCGATAAAACGGGCCAGTTAGTGATCAAAAACCTCGCCGAGAATGTTACCAAGTCAACGTACAACACGGACAAATCTAACTTCCGGTTGGACGGGTTGGAGGAAGTCATTGGGAACGGCAGCGCCACCGCTCGGACCTCTGTATCGGTAAGAGGAAATAATTTGAAAGATTTTGGGCAGACGGCCATAATAGAAAATACAGCTTGGACCTCAGTTTCCATAAGTGCGATTACTTTCAGTCATTTTGAGATTTGAAGCACATGGCAAAGAAATAATATGTCTAAGAAATGTGAACATCAAAAGTATAATTGTAAAAAAAAGGCGATAAATTACATACGAAACATCAAGACGTGTGTAAAACTATTGTGTCTTTTCTCTTACTCGAAATTTCTCAAACTTCGTAGAAACTCCTATGGCTCAACAACAGTCCATCCCAATAAACATTGTATTCCACTTGTTTCTTATTCATTTATAATGTTTTCTCATATTCATTTGAATCCATAATGGTAGCAGAATAAAAAAGAATAGGTTGTGGGTGTCTTTGAATAGGAAAGGTAATCGGACTCGGCTTCGCATAATTATTCCGTTTCGCCTTCGGCTCACCGGATAATATTCCTACGACTTGCCCGATAACATTTCCCGATTCACGACACCAACTACTATATAACATCTCCTAAGACGAGTCTGCAGAAGACTTGCCCCTTTACTTAGACATTTTGAAATGTGACAAAGTTTCCCAAAAGTAAGACAACTTTCTTTTTTTTTTCACAAAATTATATTTTGTATTGAGATCAAAAGGCATTTTCTCAATGGAAGGACCTTCACAAAATTCATATCAGTGGGTTGAGAAAGCGGTCTAAAGCAATGCCTTGGTTCATATTATTCTCTATATCTCTATCCCCAACAGGCTGTAGAGTTCACGGAGAACGTATTCATGTACGACGAGGACCAGAAATCCAGCATGGTGACGTCAAACGTCCTCCACATCGACGTCAAAGCGGCGGAAGCGCGCGTTACCCCTGGTTACATGACGTTCGATCAGACGGTCGTGACGCCGAATGCAACAATAACGCTCCCGTTGATATTCGAGGAAGACGCTTCGAAGTTTTCGTTACACAAGTTTATATACCAGACCAATACAGATAACGTTTGTGTTATTGTGCGGCCTGAGGACGAAACGCGGGTGTCGTTTTACGACCTTTACGTCGGGTTTGATTCCCCACCCACCCTTCTGGTGTATAGTCTCAAGGTCACAGTTTCCAAGGATACGAACTGGCAGGTTTGTATCGAAGCTGCATCAATGGGTGGTCATACCGGGATTACGTTTATTGCCGTACAGACGGTGGATGAAGGTAAGATATTGTTGCTTTTTAAAGGTCAAGTTGTATAGGTAAAATCTCGTCAACTTCAAAAGGAACAAATATAGATAAAATAAGAGCACCAACCAATTCTATTCATATATTACTGAAGTTTAATACAAAGAGCTGGTGTCATAGACATAAATTCGAAAGAGCTTATTCCTTATTCATTACGTATTTTATAAAGATAGAGAACAGATGGTTAGTGTCGTGAATCGAAAATGTTATCGGGCAAGGCGTAGGAATATTATCTGGTAAGCTAAAGGCGAAACGGATGATGACCCGAAGTCGAGCCCGAAAACTTGTCCTATTCAAAGACACCAACCATCTATTACATTTATCCTGTTATCTCTATTATGTATTCCTTTAAACAAACAAAATGAAAATGAAACACGAGAAAAAACGAAACCAAAAAAAGGTAGAGAATGATGTAACTATGACGTCATGTGTCATGTCGTTCTTTTGACGTCATGATTCGTCGCGTACATGTGTTATATGGTTAGTCCCGGATATCACAAAGGTTATACGGCACCTAGTTATCGGTCCAAAAACGGCACAAGTGACAGAATAAAAAGAAAAAAAGAGAACCACCCAATTCTATTGGTATTTTACTGAAGTTTAAAACAAAGAGATGGCATACCCCCACACACTGACATAGATTCAAAAGATCCTTATTCCTAATTCATTATGTATTTCGTAAAGAGAGGGTAACATGGTGTCAGAATACGTAAAAATATGAAAACAATGGATTTCCTTGCCTCACATTAAAAGTGCTTTTCAGAGCTGTATACCTTCACCATTTCCTTTTCGTCAACGTCAATGCAAAATGAAATCCGAAGAAATGATTGTGCAAGCTTTCATTCGTATCCGTTTATCCGCTTTATTTCCAGTTAAAGACATCCGCTACTTCTTCACCTTGGTGACCTTGGGTTGCCTCACGTGGGAGGAAGGTGCCAACAAATGGCACGCGGATAAATGTGACGTAAGTATTCATTCGAAATCGTTCGTTTATAACATTGAGTTAATCGGAACTTTTCGGCTTTTTCCGGCTATGTTACTGTTATTTGTTTGTTTGATCAATTATAAAGGCAGCATGATTACGCGTATCAAAGTCACTTTCGATGCCATATGTGACACTAGTTATCCTACACAGCTGTGTAAGAAAGATGGACCGCGTTCTTGACGCCACTTTTTAAGTTTAAGGGAATGAGAACTAGGTTTATGTCTAGATTACCACTTAACATCGAAGCTTGCACTTATTCTCAAAGTTGTGCAAGAATTATGAAGTTTAAACAAGACATCATACTTTAGTACGTTTTAAGGACACATACCCAGGACCCTTTAACACCAACTATGCTTAAACTCATTCATTTTACATCGACTGTGTCGGAAACTTGAAGCTTATTTAATTAACTCTCGATGACTGATTCCTGGATAATAAACCAGTCAACGCGCTGATTTGAAGGCTAGTCAGGCAATTTTCACCTCGCCCAACGGGAGTCGAACATGGAAACCTCGGTACAAGAGGCCAACGCTCTGCCAAGTAAGACTAATGACAACTAATCTATGCGTTTCCCCTGTCCGTGGACGTATAAAACAATGCACTTAGCCTTGCAGATGGAGTGGAAACCTGCCGAGGACAAGATCAGCTGTTTCTGCAGGAATCTGACCGACCTAACCTTCGCCAACACGTTCTTTGTGGCGCCAAATACCATCGACTTCTCTTCTGTGTTTCTCAAGTTCTCTCCCCTGAGTCAGGCCGCGGTGATGGGGGCGCTTGGATCGATTTTTGTGATCTACGTCATTGCGGTGCTGTTTTTGATTGGTCTGGATCGAAAAGACGTGCTTAAGGTAAACTATGTTTCATGGGTAGTAATTGTTGTACGTTTCGATGGGATATTGTCAAATGGTAAGTATTGCCCGCCCCTTCTAAAACATTAGTTTGCAGTGTCTTTCCAAACAATAAAGGATGCATGAGATGAAATGAGTTCAACACAGCAATCCGCTAATAAAAAGCATTGCAAGTTGAACTTTGGATGAAATAAACGAAAGAGACAATGCCTATGTTTCTTCTAAACCAATCAATTCAAAGGCCAATAGATTCATTTGACACTGAATAAAACTATAATGGAATGCATGAGAAAACAACAAAACATTTCCGTTAATTTAAAAAAGATTGAACTACAAAGCAAAAAAAGCTACTGATGAAAAATGCTAATGATTTCGGCGAATTAATATAGATCTCATATTCCATTAAGGCTGCAAGAGATGTATATGTTGTCATTTAATTTTAATTTTATAATTCTATTACATGTTGTTGATATATTTCAGTGGGGAGTAACGCCATTTCGAGACAACCTATTCGGTGACGAGAACTACTACATTATAAAGGTGTATATTGTTCGCCATTTTTTGTACATGTTGTTGATATATTTCAGTGGGGAGTGACTCCATTAAGGGACAACCTATTCGGTGATGAGAACTACTACATTATAAAGGTGTATATTGTTCGCCATTTTTTGTACATGTTGTTGAAATATTTCAGTGGGGAGTGACTCCATTAAGGGACAACCTATTCGGTGATGAGAACTACTACATTATAAAGGTGTATACAGGACTCCGTAGAGGAGCCGGGACTACATCACGGGTCGCCTTCGTGCTCTCGGGTGACAAGGGGGATACCGGACCGAGGGAAATGTTTGATGGTCTTAGACAGGTCAGTATGAGATGGGTTTTCTTTGTTTGATTCGTTGAGGTTAAGTATTTGTTCGAGATGGTTTGTTTGTTTGATTCGTTGAGGTTTAGCAATTGTTCGAGATGGTTTGTTTGTTTGATTCGTTGAGGTTAAGTATTTGTTCGAGATGGTTTGTTTGTTTGATTCGTTGAGGTTTAGCATTTGTTCGAGATGGTTTATTTGTTTGATTCATTGCTTCAATAATATTTCGAAGATTTTGTAATGCCAACCATGTCTTGTACGGGGGGATCCCTAGTTAATCAGCCCATTAAGGCTTGTCAGAAGAAGTTTAAACAGTTGACTGTAATAAAACACTGTTTTTCCTCATGTTTAGTGTGGTTGGATCTGTAGATTCTCCGTTCAAAAATGAAAGAAAACATGACGAATTAAGAAGCCGTTGCTACTACATAAAATGGTCTCCTTTTTTCTCAACGTTTTTACCTAATCTGCTTTCAAGAAATACAGATTTTATAAGTCAGGGGAGTTAGGTTATTGCACAAGATGTGTCAAGCTTTGTGGCTTAGGCTGTACAGTAAAGACAACTTATGAAAGTCTGCCAAGTTCTCATATCTTTGTCATTCAAACAACTTATGTGCTTTCAGCACTTTGATTTCTCGTACCACTGAATTTATTGTCAAACGTGTCATAGAGTTTCTACGATAAACATAGTTTTTCGGTAAACAGAACTGAATAGAACCACTAGGTGAATTCGTGTTTTTATCACTTATGAAATATAAAATTTGTTTGTGCGTAAGTAAAACAAATAACCTATATAAAAAAATTAACACGATTCTTTTATTCCATCTTTTATTGTTTTTTAGTTTTCATTTTGTCAAAAAAGGGAAAAGAACGATAGCTCTTGGTAAATATCAGCATATTTATTGGTGGATAGAAGGGAACGACAACTCAGGTTGAATTCAGCACTCGTGTTTGTGTATTATAAAGAACAATAAATCTGGGTTGAGATCGGCACATACATTTGTGGATGGAAAAGGAACAATAAATCAGGGTTGAATTCAGCACTCATGTTTGTGCATTATAAAGAACATTAACTCTGGGTTGAGATCGGTAAAGATACAATTGTGGATGGGAAAGGAACAATAAATCAGGGTTGAATTCAGCACTCGTGTTTGTGTATTATAAAGAACAATAACTCTGGGTTGAGATCGGCACATACATTTGTGGATGGGAAATGAACAATAAATCAGGGTTAAATTCAGCACTCGTGTTTGTGTTTTATAAAGAACATTAACTCTGGGTTGAGATCGGTAAACACACATTGGAAATGAAAAGTAACGATAACTCCCATAGATAGTGTTATTGATACCCTTCCGATTTCAGGACTTCTCCACTGGCAGTATACGTTCGTTCTTCATGGCCACAAAGCGGCACCTTGGGACCTTGCTTCATCTGTATATCTGGCATGATAATTCCGGGGACGGAAACGACGCTGCGTGGTATCTCAATCAGGTTGTCGTGTATGACGTAGAAAAACAGATAACGTAAGTACAGCTATCACGTGATTTTAACGTAGGTACAACTTTCATGTAATTATGATGTAAGTATCCTATTGGAAAATTAATCTGGTTGTCGTGCATGGCATAGAAACACAGATAACGTATAACGTAAGTATAACTTATATTATAATTATTTCGTTAGTACAACTTTCACGTGATTATTACGTTAGTACAACTTTGACGTAATTATTTCGTTAGTACAACTTTCACGTGATTATTTCGTTAGTACAACTTTCACGTAATTATTTCGTTAGTACAACTTTCACGTAATTATTTCGTTAGTACAACTTTCACGTAATTATTTCGTTAGTACAACTTTCACGTAATTATTTCGTTAGTACAACTTTCACGTGATTATTTCGTTAGTACAACTTTCACGTAATTATTTCGTTAGTACAACTTTCACGTAATTATTTCGTTAGTACAACTTTCACGTAATTATTTCGTTAGTACAACTTTCACGTGATTATTTCGTTAGTACAACTTTCACGTAATTATTTCGTTAGTACAACTTTCACGTAATTATTTCGTTAGTACAACTTTCACGTAATTATTTCGTTAGTACAACTTTCACGTGATTATTTCGTTAGTACAACTTTCACGTAATTATTTCGTTAGTACAACTTTCACGTAATTATTTCGTTAGTACAACTTTCACGTAATTATTTCGTTAGTACAACTTTCACGTAATTATTTCGTTAGTACAACTTTCACGTGATTATTTCGTTAGTACAACTTTCACGTAATTATTTCGTTAGTACAACTTTCACGTAATTATTTCGTTAGTACAACTTTCACGTAATTATTTCGTTAGTACAACTTTCACGTGATTAGATTATGGCGGAAGTATCTAATTGAAACAGTAGTCAGGTTGTCATGTACGACATAGAAAAACAAGCATCACGTAATTATGACGTAAGTACAACGTTCTAATTATAGCGCTGATACGAATATCACATAGTCATGACGTTGGTTCCACTATCACTCTATTTACACGTAAGTGCAAGTATCATGTGCTTTTTCACGTAATTACCTCTAAGTACCATATTGGAACCCTAATCAAGTTGTCGTATGTGACATTAAAAACCCAAAATATATCGTAAGTATGTTACATTAAAAAACCCAAATATAACGTAAGTAAAACGTAAGTACACGTGTCTTGTAATTATGCCGTTAATACAATTATCACGCAACCATATTCCTTTTAAAAGTACACGTCAATTAGCGACGTATTGATATGCAAGTAAAGTTATTGCAATCATTTACCTTTAAAGGTGCACGTCCGTTACGGACGTTTTTAGGTACAAATACCTAAACTGCAATCAATTTCCCTTTGAAGGCACACGTTAGATAGCGTTATGTTGATATGTCAGTACCGTTAATACAATTTTGTTGATTTTTCTTTTAAAGGTACACGTTCGCAGCGGAGCGCTGGCTCTCGGTCGAGACGTCCGTTGACGCAGAGATCCACGGTACCAGCCCGGAAAAAGCCGTCGACTTCGAGAGCCGGTTCTTCTTCCAGACCCGGGATCGGCTGTCGGAGAGCCACATGTGGGTCTCGGTCCTCTACCGTCCGCAGACCAGCACCTTCACTCGAGTGCAGCGAGTGTCATGCGCACTCGTGTACATCATGCTGACGATGATTGCCAACGCCATGTATTTTAACCCGGAGTCGGACTATGAGAACGCACCGCTTATCCAGGCTGGACCTTTTAGGTTTACGCTTCAACAGGTAATGGTTGCAACGTTTTGCTTCCTTTCATTACTAAGAATTCATCCTTTTCACCACCCAAACCTTTAAAGTCGTTGTAATTAGAACTAATGATTATATTTGCAACACCAAATCCGCCTGGATGTAATAATTCTTGTCATTGTGCCCCGGAGGGACCATGTGCGCCCAAGAAAACAACATGTTAAACTCCTTAAAATGGATTTACAGTCTAACTTGTGTTAAGCAAACACCCTTTTAGGCAGCCAACCTGCCTTAAACAGCCACTACATAAAGTCCCACTGTTAGATTTATAGTGTACATCGATTTGTGTTAAGCAGCCAACCTGTCTTAAACAGCCAATTTGCTCTGTCCCATAGGCTGGCCTCTTAACACAAGTTTGACTGTATATGATGCTCTAATTGAAGAGCAACGGGATAGTGAATCGTTCAGTTAATGATACAAGCACCAAACCTAGATTGGTTAAAGAATGATTACATGTTTATCTTCAGTAGGAATGTACATTGGCCACACACAAAAATCAAAATGTCAGAAATGTTTCAAGATGGTCGACATTCAACAGAAAATTCAATTTTGGAATACTTTTAATCCCTTTGAATGCTATTCATTTACAGCTATATATTTGCACGATATGCGCCTTAATCACAACACAATTTATTTCAAATGAACATTTTCATGACATATGCAATGATAACGAAACAATTTATTTTCAGCTGTACATTTCAGTGATATGTGCGATGATGATGAAACAATTCATTTCAGCTGTACATTTCTATGATATGTGCAATGATAACGAAACAATTTATTTCAACTGTACATTTCCATGATATGTGCAATGATGATGAAACAATTTATTTCAACTGTACATTTCTATGATTTGTGCAATGATGATGAAACAATTTATTTTCAGCTGTACATTTCCATGATATGTGCAATGATGATGAAACAATTTATTTCAGCTGTACATTTCCATGATATGTGCAATGATGATGAAACAATTTATTTCAAATGAACATTTTCATGACATATGCAATGATAACGAAACAATTTATTTTCAGCTGTACATTTCAGTGATATGTGCGATGATGATGAAACAATTCATTTCAGCTGTACATTTCCATGATATGTGCAATGATGATGAAACACTTTATTTTCAGCTGTACATTTCCATGATATGCGCCTTGATCACAACGTAATTTATTTCAAATGTAAAATTTCATGATACGTGCAATGATGATGAAACAATTTATTTCAACTGTACATTTCCATGATATGTGCAATGATGATGAAACAATTTATTTCAGCAGTACATTTCCATGATATGTGCAATGATGATGAAACAATTTATTTCAGCTGTACATTTCCATGATATGTGCAATGATGATGAAACAATTTATTTCAGCTGTACATTTCCATGATATGTGCAATGATGATGAAACAATTTATTTCAACTGTACATTTCCATGATATGTGCAACGATGATGAAACAATTTATTTCAGCTGTACATTTCCATGATATGTGCAATGATGATGAAACAATTTATTTCAGCTGTACATTTCCATGATATGTGCAATGATGATGAAACACTTTATTTCAACTGTACATTTCCATGATATGTGCAATGATGATGAAACAATTTATTTCAGCAGTACATTTCCATGATATGCGCAATGATGATGAAACACTTTATTTTCAGCTGTACATTTCCATGATATGCGCCTTGATCACAACGTAATTTATTTCAAATGTAAAATTTCATGATGCGTGCAATGATGATGAAACAATTTATTTCAACTGTACATTTCCATGATATGTGCAATGATGATGAAACAATTCATTTCAGCTGTACATTTCCATGATATGTGCAATGATGATGAAACAATTTATTTCAACTGTACATTTCCATGATATGCGCCTTGATCACAACGTAATTTATTTCAAATGTAAAATTTCATGATACGTGCAATGATGATGAAACAATTTATTTCAACTGTACATTTCCATGATATGTGCAATGATGATGAAACAATTTATTTCAGCTGTACATTTCCATGATTTGTGCAATGATGATGAAACACTTTATTTCAACTGTACATTTCCATGATATGTGCAATGATGATGAAACAATTTATTTCAGCTGTACATTTCCATGATATGCGCAATGATGATGAAGCAATTTATTTTCAGCTGTACATTTCCATGATATGTGCAATGATGATGAAACACTTTATTTTCAGCTGTACATTTCCATGATATGTGCAATGATGATGAAGCAATTTATTTTCAGCTGTACATTTCCATGATACGTGCAATGATGATGAAACAATTTATTTCAGCAGTACATTTCCATGATATGTGCAATGATGATGAAGCAATTTATTTTCAGCTGTACATTTCCATGATACGTGCAATGATGATGAAACAATTTATTTCAGCTGTACATTTCCATGATACGTGCAATGATGATGAAACAATTTATTTCAGCTGTACATTTCCATGATACGTGCAATGATGATGAAACAATTTATTTCAGCTGTACATTTCCATGATATGTGCAATGATGATGAAACAATTTATTTCAACTGTACATTTCCATGATATGTGCAATGATGATGAAACACTTTATTTTCAGCTGTACATTTCCATGATATGTGCAATGATGATGAAGCAATTTATTTTCAGCTGTACATTTCCATGATACGTGCAATGATGATGAAACAATTTATTTCAGCTGTACATTTCCATGATACGTGCAATGATGATGAAACAATTTATTTCAGCAGTACATTTCCATGATATGCGCAATGATGATGAAACACTTTATTTTCAGCTGTACATTTCCATGATATGTGCAATGATGATGAAACAATTTATTTCAGCTGTACATTTCCATGATATGTGCAATGATGATGAAACAATTTATTTTCAGCTGTACATTTCCATGATATGCGCCTTGATCACAACGTAATTTATTTGAAATGTAAAATTTCATGATACGTGCAATGATGATGAAACAACTTATTTTCAGCTGTACATTTCCATGACATGCGCCTTAATAATTTATTTCAAATGTACATTTTCATGATACGTGCAATGATGATGAAACAATTAATTTTCAGCTGTACATTTCCATGATATGCGCCTTGATCACAACGCCACCAGTCATGCTACTCATATTCCTGTTTAAAAGAACGAAACGGAAACCAGTCGTCGATCGATCGAAAGACAGGGAACCTGCCGAGAAGCCCGGATGTTGTCGATGCAGGTGCCCGTGCGGACCGTTTTGTCACAGTCTGTTTAGGACTAGAAAAGCGGATCTGGAGAGGAAATATGAAGAGGATTGTAAACAGATATTGCTCTCGGCGGAGGTTCCGGAATTCAAAAGTTCGTGGCAGTTGCATTACAGGTATATTGTCTCTTAAAGACCAATATTGGTTGGTCAGGGTCGAAACCCGCTGATACTGCTTGTTGCGATACCCCCATCGTGTTGCTTTGCATGAAGCAAACTTTTTTTTGACTTATGCAGAAGTGTAGTCACATGTCTTTTGAAGGAATTAAGGTATATAAAAGACTGAAACAAAATATTGTTGAATTGAGGAAGAATATTAAAAAAAACAAGAACTTGTCAACAAAGGATATTATCTCTCATAATATCACCTTTATTGATTTTAAGACAAAGTCATGTTTACAAGAAAGTCACATTGGCAAATAAGTGACATATCTCACATAAACTGCCGATCTTTTCTTTGCTACATGTATCTATTTTTCGTCCATATAACTGTTAAACATTCAAATGTAGACTCTCCATATTATTAACATTCATCTATAGTGTCTACTCCGTTTGAACGATTAAAGATTAAATGATTCTCATTTAACATATATTTTATTTATAGATTTATCTATGCAGCCTGGTTCCTTGTAGTGGCTGGTACCATCGTTCCAGCCTTCTTTATCCTTCTGTACAGCATGGAATGGGGGAAACAGAAATCGGAGGAATGGCTGACCACATTGTTGCTATCATTGATCGAGTCGATGATGATTGTAGACCCCTTCATGGTACGTATAACACTGCTTAAACTGTTATAACCAACATGTCTTCGGTCCAATGTTTGTTCTTCTCTTCATTACAAGACAGTGGCCCAAGGCTCGAAGGGTAGAGCTGTACGCGAGACTAACGTGTATGAATTCTGTGAGAAGTAGGGGCCATTTTGAGACCTTTCTTTTAAAATATACATTCGGCACAGCACTGGTTGTGAATCATGGACATATAACCGAGCTTGATTGGTCTAAGTTGCACATGTGTAAGGACTCGTTTCACATTTGTTATCAAATAAGAAAGTTGATACTAAACTTAATTTCATACTCGTAAACCTCTGTGATCATTGAAAGCGTCTATGTAACAGGAAATTTTTATTATACTCATTTTACAGGTGGATTTCACCGACCAACTCTGCTAGTTTCAATCTTTTATTATGCATGCTCTAAAATCATATGCCTCTTTTATATGATTAAATCATCGAAACAGGAAAGAGTTTGCCATCAAAGCAATTCAAGTTAACGAATCTCGTTTCATTTTTTTCTTAATGTTGAATTTCGTGTTTTTTTACAGGTCTTCGCTATATCCCTGCTTCTTGCTTGTTTGATACGCAAGCCGAAAGAAGAAGAAAGTGTTGACATCGCGGTCATTGTACAAAACTACAAAATAAAACAGGGATTTTGTTCACAAGGTAACGAAGAAGCATATTTGGTTTCTCTTATACGTCACCGTGGCCTAGTTGTAAAGGCGTCCGCCACGGGACGTTGAGGTCGAAGTATCGAGCCTCACTGAGGGTGTTGGTCCGGAGAATGTTTCTCGTGGGACTTGTTCCGAAATGGCCGGTTCGTGAACCGCGAGCTAGTTAATTATCAATGGTTACCGACAAATATCCGCTTTGCGACTGGCATAGTGATAGAAGTTGGGAGGTTCTTGGTACAATTAGCGAAAAGTGTCTCATACGCAAAAAAAAAACTGGCTGGCTCTTTCAAAAGGGGTGACACAATAATAAAACAACCTTTACCTTTTTATGAAATCGATAAGGGTTCTTGTTTTGCTTGGGACACTATTGTTTGAATGTTTATTATTTCAATGTCGTTTTAATATTTCTATTGCGACGATCGTTTATGCTTTCCAGGTAATATTGTAGTATGGGATATGGAAATACGCTTTTTGAGACGCTCTATTTCTGAAAGAGCCAGAATGGTATTTAAATGGCTAAACAATGGTTACGTGTTTCCCCTTCCTGTTTTAATGAAAACAGGGTTGTTCAGCAAGTCCAATATAACGAAATAAAAAATTGGCATTGCTTTGGTTGGTGACACGGATTATTTATTTCTCTTTATTAATGTTTGATTATCTCTCAATCGGAACTACTCGGGTATTTCCGTGAGCTGAGAAATACACCTCGTATATTAGTGTAGGGTTACAATTTTTCGGATAAATCGGCCCTGGCTTATAACACCTTTTCTTAGCGTGCACGTAAAGTAGTTCAATGCTTATGGAAGTGTTGGACATCCTTTTAAACCACTTTTTATTGGTAACTCATACGAAATGGCGGAATTATAAGTTGTGATGTATATAGTTGTTTCTTTAATCAAATTAAACGGCTTTTTAGATTTCACATTTAAGATCTATTTTTGAAATCGAAAGTGAAGTGACTTATTTCCGCGGGAAACAATATGGCGTCATCCCTATTATTTCAGAGGTTATTTCATTGGATAAACCCGATGTGTTCAGATTGATAATCTCTGAAGAGATTCTTTGTAAACTTTTTCGCGGATAAAAAACGATGAATTGTATGTTGCAAAAATAGAGATTGATCATAATGAATGCTTAAAAGACCGACAATGTAATGACACTCTTCGTTGAGAAAGAAGTTTCTATCTTTATTCGATTTTTATTTTAGATTCTATGGAATACAGTCAAAGTGTGCTCCAGTCGATATGCAAGGAGTATAACACGTTTCAAAGTAAGCATGTGTTTTTTTATTTTAACATGTATTGTTATGTTCATTGTTTTCAAGATAAGTCGGAGCTCGATACGAGGGGTGAATTCCTGTATCTTATAGTCTTATAACTTCTATTAACATTTAAGTCTTGGTACTTTTAGAATATGTCAGACAAAACGACTCAAAAGAGTACCAACAAAGTAAGAGTCTCTTATTTGATTTAAGAACGGCCGTGTTTTAATGGCCCTGGTATGCGCCCTTATCAACACCACTGTATGTTTAAAAGCTGTATTTGAGTCATATTCTCTTGTGCAAACCACTTCTGTTGGGTTTACAGTCTCAGGCGATATGAGTTGTGACAATCTTTTTTTTTTAAACATGCCTTTATGTCATCCTAAAGAAAATGCATTTACATCTTGGTTTACGATATGTTTATTTCTGCTTAAAATAATGAAATACGACATATAAACTCAAATCTTGGTTGATTCTTAAGTAAGCAGAAAAATGGGATCTCGTTAAATACTAGATAGCTCTGTGGAATTCAAGATTGGCGCTTCGATAAGAGTACTTTAACAATCGCGTTATAGGCCTATAAGTAAACAAGCTAGCTTGTAATCTAAATGCGCATATTACACAAGGAAAGAAATACATTGCATGTTTATAGGTTTGCCATGTCATTTTGCTTGATAAACGGCAGGAAGAACGATCATTAGCACTTCATGACGTCAGTCACATATCTACAACTACGATGTCGAACCCTTTTCAAAATGTACCTATTACACCAAAGAGACAAAGTTTACAGGGCCCAAAATCGGTTAATTCGATCTGTGCAAGACGAAATTGAAAGATGTGAATATTTTGCAACTATCAGCAGCTGTTATGAATACTATTTTGATTTTGTTTGCCATACTATCGTTCTTTACCGCCGACGGTAGAATAACCATAACCCGCCATTTTGGAAATCATTCTTTCGTCGGATTTCTTCGGGCGTTCTCGGTATACATAGGTCGGGGTGAAAGGTTTTCGGTTTAAGGCGAACAGTTTCGGCCCCTACCGGGGTTCATGTTTACCATAAACGACCGAAGTAATCAGACGAAAGAATTAGTTTAAAAATGGCAGATTTGGGTATTCTACCCCAAGGTTCGCATATATTACTTTTTACTTTCATTTCTAGCGCTACCCCTCTATAGAACCCCACCGATAAAGGGAACCAATCTCGAGGAAGCCGCCACCGAGTACCAGCACCAAAAAAAGATGGCGTCCGTCATGATGGACATGTGCTTGAGTATTTTTCTCATGCTCCTCATATTTACGATATGCTATAGCAACAGGGACGACCGTTCGTACAGGCACCGTGAATACTTGGTGAACCAGATCGTCGATCCGAATTACAATGACAAAATCACTCTGTCGCCTAGGTTTTATAGTGTAAGTAGTGTTTATGCTTTTGTAAGCTAAGTTCGTGAATAATTAAGACTATCAAAATTTCTCTGAACCCTCACAATATATAAAACATCTCAATGTTTAAAGATCACAGAGACAACTAGATTTACAATAGTTTTTTTTTAATCTTCTTAGGACTTGAAAGATATGGACGTTTCTCCAAACGGTTTGTACGATAGATTTATACTTAAATGTAAACATTACGAGGAAAAGATTAGCGTTAACAACAATTTTGCAAACGTAACCATAACGTTACGAATCGTAGTGAGACATGCCGCTGATCAAGTATGCGTAGTTACTTAAACACAACGTTAAAGTAGAATACCCATAATCCGCCATTTTCAATTTATTTCCTTCGTCGGAATACTTATGTCGTTTTCGGTATAAATCGGTTGGGGTCGGAACTATTCGCTTAACACCGAATACTTCCGGCTCCGACCGATGTATACCGAGAACGAACGAAGTAATCCGACGAAAGAATTCATTTCAAAATGGCGGATAATGGGTATTCTACCTTATGTACCTGTACATATGTATATAAGAAACATAAAAGAGATAATTACGCAATTTATAATATGTATAATTTTCTTCGTTTGCAGATAAAGACCCAGGGGGACATGTTTGAATGGATAAATCAGACCGTATTTCCGAGCCTGTTTCCGGAAACCGACATTAACGGAAGTCCCTTACACTGGACGGTCAGACAATTCATGAGTGGGTATTACAATCTTAGGTTTGGCCCGCCACGACTTCGTCAAATCCGTACAACGAAACGTAAGTCCAGTGTATTTTGTCCAAATGTATTTTGGGGCTACCGCATTGTTTATGTACGAGGTGTATTTCTTAGATCATGGAAATACTCGAGTAGATACGATTGCGGCTATAATTCACCAATCCATTTTCGAAGAAACGCGAGTCGTCTACGATTTTACCGATCTTAATGAATTGTTCTAAATGATAACGTTGGTGTTTTTAAGACATTATCGTTCGTTCTAAATTATATAGGCCAGGACAGATGCAGTTTAACCTCAAACAAATTGCAACAGAAATAAAAACACTTGCATCCTGTAAACCACTTATTACCTAACGTTCCCTAAAAAATCGCCATTTTAATTCGCTGCTGTTTAAAAGATATATGGGAAAACATTTTCATTATTTCATGAACTCTTTTTTGACACACATGGACCTCCATACGCGTTATTTTCCTCGGCGGAAGTTGTCATCGATTATCACCGGAAATTGCAGACAGAATCAAAACAATTGCAGATATCAACATTTATGTTACAATGTAAGTGATATAAAGCATTATCTTTGATAATTCATGTACTTGTATTATGATTTTGCTAGATCCTTATGCATACACCTATGTTTTGCCTGAAATGGTGTGTATTCAATGTTTGACGCGTTGTGATATACTATGTCACTGATGACGTCACTACATAATTGTGTCAAGTACACTTTGAACGAAATATAGTAGACCGTCGAATATTTGAATTTAATGTTACCATGTATAGTTTGCTGATTTAATATTGTATGATTAAAAAACAAATAATGATATTCAGTTTAATCTTTATTAACAAGGGAATAAAAAAAATTAAAAAAAAATATACTTCGATACATATATTTCGGGAAAAAAAAACTACGGAATCCCATTCGGACCATAATACTGGAGTTTGTATTGCATTTTTATTTCGATGAATTCATCCGAGATTTGTTTTCTACGCAGTTTTAAACGGTTTATCACTCCTTAAAGCACAACTGAGTGAATATTCGCCATAAATTAACTGTTATTTCGAACCGTATTAATAAAACATATTTTTGTGGATGGATAATAACTGCAACCTCCTCTTTATGCCCATTGCATTTCCTTACTAGTACAGCACAATTTTCTTTTCACACTGAAAACGTGTTGGGACAGCTGTATATGGCTTTGAAATAATAGTATGTGGTACTTGTGAGGAAATACCGGTAACATGGAAATGTGCACTGACCACCATGTTATAATTGAAATACTATTCAAGATGGTGTAAAACTCCAAACCTGTCGAATCAAAGATACGAATCTGTATTTGATTTGTGTGAGGGGGTGGGGGGATGTATTTTGTTTGTTTAAACTGTCTTTCACTAAGGGGTCTTTTTTTAATATCTTCAGGGTCTCATAATGAGTTGCATATTCTGCAACTCATCGTTTGAAGATGGAAAAGCCACAGTTACTCTCGGACAGAAGGGGTGCGACACCATTAATTCTCTGGTCAACCAACTGAATCTCACTATCATTGCTATTCCTGGACAAACTGTGCACACAGAGTGTCGGCGGGACTTTTGTCGTCAAAAGGAGCAGAGGCGTTCTAGGAACCAAAATGAAAATCTTACAGAGGAATACAGAGTTTTGCGATCAGGAGGTGGCTTTGATTTCGAAAAGCATTGTTTGTTTTGTGGCCAGAATGGGAAAAAGAGCGGAAATAAAAGGGGATTTGATGTTTACCCTGTCAGAACCTTTGATTTCCAAAACAAAATAAGGGAAGTCGCAATAAAAAGAAAAGATGAATGGGGTAACCAAGTCCTTACTAGATTGGAATATGCGCAGGATTTGCCCGCTGCAGATGCATTATACCACCAGTCGTGTAGCGTTAACTTCAGAACTGGACGACAAAAACCTGTTTGTAAACAGACTGAATCGAGAAATACAAGTAAATCTCCAAAAGGACGACCGGAAAACGTGGAACAATATGAAACCTTTCTAAAAATAGCACATTATTTAGAAGAAAATGATGAAGAACAGACAAGTGTCAATGACCTTGTTAAACAGATGGAAGATTTACTTCCAGGTAATGCATATAGTTCAGTGTACATGAAAAAGAAACTATTTGAACATTACAAAGATCAGATTGTTATAACGGAGAGAAATGGAATCCCAAATATAGTCACATTCAAAGCAACTTTGTCTTCAATATTAAATGAGTTTTACAAGCAACCAAAATACCTCGATGACTCTGAGAAGAAGCTCTCAATAATAAAAGCAGCTGCGAAGCTTATCCAAAGTGAAATCAAAGAAATGTGTGTATCCAAGGAGCTGTATCCATCACCAGGAGACTTGTCGTCTCTTGAAAATCACGTCGAATACTTACCAGAGTCCTTGAAAAACTTCCTCCATTACCTGTTTCCTAGAAAGACCAACACCGTTAAGATCGCTTCTATAGGCCAGGCTATTGTACAAACTGTCAGACCGCGAGTGACTCTTCCTCCTCTTCAATTAGGCCTTGCTGTTCAGTTGCACAATCAGTATTCCTCGCGTTTCTTAATCGACACACTAAATAAATTGGGATTTTGTACCACTTATAAAGAAGTCATGAGATTTGAGTCAAGTGCTGCTGTAGCTAATGGAGTTAAAATTCCCGGAGTAACGTCTTCAAATTTTCTTCAGTTTTCTGCAGACAATGTTGACCACAACATACGGACACTGGATGGATATGATACATTCCATGGAATGGGGATAATTGCCGCCGTTACCCCTGGGGTTATAGAAGATGCTCAAATACCTAGAGTTCGTGTTTCTACTGAAGATCTCATTTCCTCAGGCAAGATAAACATCAAGTTTTACAAGGCTCCACTAGAGCGTCCATGCATCAATCTGAAGGATCTTAGAACAAGGAATGTCCAAGACCAAACTGACTACCTAGATACCATCTTGAACATTGTCCGACCGTTAAGGTCAATAAGCCCTGGTTGGTCAGGATTTATGCAATCCGTTGAAGAAGGCAATTTTCCTGGAAAATCATCTATCAAGTTCTTACCAATGATTGATCTAAATCCTAGTGATTTGTCCAGTGTTTACTCAACTTTATGTTTTGTGTGTACAGAAGCTAGTAGGTACCAAACTACACCTATTGTGACATTTGATCAACCTCTTTACTGGAAAGCGTCGTCAATTATACAAAGTGAGACACGTGACAGTCCATTGAAGAATGTTGTTCTAAGATTAGGAGGATTTCATATGGAAATGAGTTTTCTCGGAAGTATAGGTCATCTTATGCTTGCAACTGGACTGCAAGACGTGTTGGAGACCGTATATGCGCCAAACGCAGTTGACCAAATGATGAGCGGCAAGGCAGTGTCAAGGGCAGTCCGTGGACACCTTTTGGTAGATTCAGTGCTTAATACGATACTAACTTCAGATATATATGGGATACCGTTGAGAAAAGAGTCAAACAGGACATACAATGAAAGTGACAGTGGTGAAGGACATTCGAATTTCGTTGCAGCGAATGAAACAATTACATGTGAAATCCCCCAAGAGAACGATATCATTGTTGGAGAAGACATAAATGGGCCACTCGATGAAGAGTTTGGTGCTACCGACGATACAATACTTGATGTAATGGAATTGAATACCATCTCAAACTTCTACGATCAGCTGGTAAGCAAAGAGATTTCGCTTGAAGATGTTAATGATAATGAAGTATTTGAACATGTCAAAGAAAAATTTGACGCAAAACTTCTTCAGTTGAGGTCGTACCCAACTGCATGTTTATGGGTTCAATACATGGACATGATTAGAATCCTTAAACAGTTTATCAAAGCTGAAAGAACTGGAAATTGGGAACTGCACCTTCAGTCAGTGGAACATATGCTACCTTACCTCGCAGCTACAGGCCATAATCTGTATGTAAAGTCGGCCTATCTTTACCTCCAACAAATGAATGAACTTCCTGAAACGAATTCTTGCATATATGATAAATTCAAGAACGGTTTTCACGTCATACGCCGTAGTGACCGCTATTGGGCAGGGCTTTCGACCGATTTAACAATTGAGCAGACACTTATGCGAAGTCTTAAATCCACTGGAGGTATGACCAGAGGGAAGGGTATGACGGAAGTACAGAGGGTCCAGTGGTTACTCTCTATGCCTATTTGTGCGGCAGTCAATTCTTCTATACAGAAATTAACCGACATTTCATATCATACAAGTGAGCAACATAAAGAATTATCCCAGTCAAGACAAGAAAGAGATACCAAAGACCGTAATACCATTTTGGAATTCTTGGAAGAACGAAATCCGTTTGCAACGGTAAATTCTCTGCGAAACATAGAGACTGGTGTGACATCAACAGGTGATGTAAACGCACACAACGCCAGGGAGATCGGTAGTGCCATTATCAAGGATCTCAAGGGACAGAACGTGATGGACGTTTCATTCAAGAAAAGCAGAAAAGTTGTGACTTTGAAAACACACTCCTTGCTGCAAGTTGGAAATGACATAGTTCACGTTAGCCCACAACTCATATTTCAGCGTCTGTTAGTGGCAGCCACAGGCCAGGCAGATGACATGGACAATTTATTTTCCCACGAGTTGTGTCCAGTTCCAGCTTCGTTATTCGACAGTACAGGTTGTATGAGAGAAGCGCAAAAGGCCACCTTGGCAGACTCTATATGGTCGTTGGGGGATTGTGCTGCTAATGTTTAAGAAAGTGACGACATGGCGCATGTGCTTGATGGCGGATCTCTACTCCACAAAATTCCATGGCCTAGGGGATATACGTTTAAAGGTATCTGCCAACTGTATGTGGACTATGTTACCAAAAGGTATGGGAAACCAACAATAGTTTTTGATGGCTACACGAGTGGACCTTCCACAAAAGACTTTACACATCAACGTCGAAGTAAGGGAGTTATGGGAACCAGCGTAATGTTTTCGAAAGAAACCCCATTCCGCTCAAAGAAAGATCATTTTTTGGCAAACAGTACAAACAAGCAAAAGTTCATCAATCTTCTTGGGGACACTCTTCAGAGCAATGGATGTGAAGTAAAACATGCCAAGTCAGACGCTGATGTGACTATTGTCAAAACAGCCATCAAATCGGCCTCACGAAAGCCAACGACACTAATTGGTGAAGATACAGACTTGTTAGTCCTCTTATGTTTTCATGCCGTAATAACCGACAGTGACATTGTCTTTCGATCGGACAAAAATTCCAGTGCAAATCGAAAAATAAGAGCATGGAGTATTAAGAAAACCAAAAAAGTTCTTGGTATACACATTTGTAATATTCTTCCTGCCTTTCATGCCCTTACTGGGTGCGATACAACTTCACACATTTTCGGAATTGGAAAGAGCACCGCATTGAGAAAAGTGAGATCGTGTCATGTACTACAGAGTGAGTTTTGCCACTTTCAGGAAAGTACGAATTCAGAACAGGTGAAATGTGTCGGTGAAAGAATTATTGTGGCATTCTATAATGGATCCAGTGACGATTCCTTAGACAGTTTACGCCTCCGAATCTTTAGAGAAAAGACTGTGAACAGTTTAAACACTGTAGAAATACATACCCTACCGCCGACGTCTGCTTCCGCAAAATTTCACAGTCTTCGCGCCAAGCTCCAAATATGGGATTGGATAGGACAAATTGAACATGATCCAAAGCTTTGGGGTTGGAAATTGGAAAATGGACTCTTCATTCCAATCAGAACAGACATGCCTCCCGCCCCATCAGAACTACTTGCAGTTATTAGATGCAAATGCAAAACAAACTGCGACAGTAAACGTTGTTCATGCAGAAAGCATGGATTGGAGTGCTCAATAGCATGTAGAGAATGCAAAGGGACGAGTTGCTCTAACTGCCAACCGAATGAACTTGAACCAAACGACAGTTTATGAACCAATGTGTAATAAAGTTGTTCCTTATTCTTGATGATTCATGTTTCATAAAGTAGTTAAAAAGAAACGTGTGTAGAGGCTTTTGTCAAAATTTGATCGTTTCTGTTCGAAATTCATGCATTGGAACATATAAGAGTCACCGGTTAGAAGTAAAGGTCAAAGGTCAAGGTCACATTTTATAGATTTGTTACCTTCAAAATTTATTAACACAAACATAAGATTGTATTTTTAATCTTCATGTTTGAATTGATCGCAGGTTTTGCAACTGTGCCCTACAAAAAGTATTGCATTGTGTCTGGAACCTCGTATTTTTCTTTTTCACAGGCGACATATTACAGGTGAAAAAAAATCCATTTTCCACCTCTCCTTTCAATGGCGATTTTTTACACGTAATAGATAACACCCCAAAGTGGTCAGATAAACAGAAATATTTTCTGTTGCAATTTGTTTGAGGTTTGATGAAAAAATCGCATATCTGTCCTGGCCTAATAATGGTTTTTAAGATATATTTATAAGAAATAGTATTAGATAAAAAAGAAACAAGACACAACGAATCCGGTTATCATTTTTCTCTTTCGTCGGCATACTATTTTTGCATTCAACGTGACGATTGTCATAATATTTGTATAGCGTCCCATGGCGTGCATAAGTGGCACAATACAACACAACACAACTTATTTCAGTAACCAGGCCTCCGACCCACAATACATTAACATAATACACAATTCAAATTGAATACAAATGTGCCCAACTGCCATCAATGTTACTCACATGAGATTTGAAAAAAATTGAAAAAAGAAAGATAAATGAATACATTACAAGAATACTATGACGACAGTTGTAAATCGTGTAATGGAACGTTGACGTTGACCCGTGAATTGGCGTTTAATGGTAAAATGATACTTTTCTCCATTACAGAGATCTGCGACATCCCTCGGTACGGGCGGGTCCCGTGTTACGGGGAGTATACGTTCGGTAGTGAAGAGACACGTGACTTCTGTATAGGCTGGGGAGACGAACCCTGTCCTGTGTATATGACCAGGGCGAACTTTTCCCTCGCCGCATGGAAACATACTTCTGGTAAGGAATGGGAAACTTTTCACTGTTTCGTGATGCGAAATTTTACACTTTTTTAAAGCTTTTTACATTTGTATATTGGTGTTTGGCCCTCTGAAAACATGCTTTTAGTAAGGTATGCAATGATGTTTATGTACACGTTTTATACATCTTTATATTTTTATATTAGCACATGTTTGTGGCAAAATGGGAACAAATATCCGATAAAGGACGCGAAAATGTAAACTTATATTATACCTTTTTATAATTTTATATAGACACATATTAGCACAATAAAAATATGATTAAACTAAATTAAATTATCATAACTTTTCAGCATTTGACATATGGGGCATGCCTATCCCTGGAGTATACACAACATACGGAGGCGGGGGTTACCTAGCAACGTTCGCCATAAATAGAAACAACTCCATCAACATCCTGAACGAACTTTACGGCGGTCAATGGATGGACAGACAAACGCGCGCAGTGTATCTGGAGTTCACCCTGTACTGCGCGTCGACTAACTTGTTCATCTACAACGTCTTCTCTGTCGAGTTTCCACAGACAGGGGGCGCTTTAAAGACAGTCACGATCTACCCAATACGCGTCTTTACGCATTCCGGCTCCCTCGGAATGATCATGTTAGCCTGTGAGATTGTCTTCGTCATATACGTTATCGTTTTGTTTTGTAAGATCTGTGTTAGAATTTACCAACAGCGCTGTGAGTTCTTCAGGAACCTTTGGCAGGTTTATGACGTCGTCATATTCGTTCTTGCGGTCAGCGCCATCGCGGTTTATTTCATCCGTCTTGGATTTACGAAATTAACCGTGCAAAAGTATAAAGAGGACAAGAAGCTGTTCGTGAACTTTAGCCATATTGTGCTGTGGGACCAGATCCTGATTGCCGTTTTGGCTTTCCTCGTTTTTCTTGTGACTCTCAGGATATTAGAGGCGATAGCGAACACGAAGAAGGTCAAGGCGATCGTCGAAATATTCAGGCATTGCGGCAAGGACTTGGTCTCCTTCGCCGGCACATTCTTCGTGCTGTTCCTGGCATTTTGCGTGCTCGGGCACCTGCTGTTTGGCAGCACGCTTCACTCCTACAAGAACATGTACCGCACTATGGGTTCGCTTTTTATCCTCGTGTTCGGGGTGACTAAATACGGAGACATTACGGCCACCCAGCCCGTACTGGCGAAAGTGTTCTTCATCTTGTACGTGATGTCGGTGATTTTCTTCACGCTGACGATCTTCATGGCCATACTCGGTGGTGGCATTGATAAAGCCGTCAAAGACTCGAAAGGTGACAAACATGACGATATTATAGAGTACATGATGACGAAGTTTAAGTCTCTGATAGTTAAACCCGTGCCGAAGAAATCCAGCGACGGTGTCGTGGTCAAAGAGAAGAAACAGAAGAGAAAGAAGAAGAGAAAGAAGACGAAGGAGTCAAAAGAAGGTTTGGATATTTATTCGGCACTTTCTTTCTAAAGCTGTTCTTTAAACAGATACATCAAATGGCATCTTAGTCAGTCTTAGCCTTGGTCAATCGTTGTTGTCTGGACATGGTATTCGGATAGAAACTATTTTGATTCAGGAATGTGTCTCAAAGACGATATAGGTATGAGCGCGACTAACACTAAACTCCGTCTGAAACCATTCAGCACAAATCTCTGAAAGTCCTTAAGAAGGAGCTTTAAGTTGATTATTTCTTACATTATAATCTTCATTTGTACTGTTTGCCGTATTTTAAAACTTCATATTCTGTTAAGGTCAATGACAAAGTTTTGCCATCATGTCTTTAAATCAACAAGATTATGCAAATGCGAACGTTTGTTTCTCCAAAATAGAACCGGTAACACATTGAAGCGGATTTTAAAAAACGAACCGACTCTTAATATGCTGAACATCTTTTTTACTCAACTTTGTTTTCATTCTCTTTATTATAGACCGACCAAGGTCATTGAATGATGGAAGCGTAGATGGAGAGACGAAATCGTAACTACAAGAAAAGGAATTCCCAAACTTTGGGCCCACAGGGAGGTCATTGCGAGAAAACTGACCTGCTATAGCTGAAATCTGATCTGGACCCATTCCCCACACATGATTGACAATCGTGAATTCGCGGGTATTTCTGTGACCTGAGAAATACTACTCGTTCAAATGTGTACGGTTATAAATTTTGTGTCGTGTGTACCGGCTAATAACTCGGCGTATTTGTGTAGGCGTTGACGTTGAGAAATTTAATGTATATGGAAGCGTTTAACATCATACTGAATAAATTCTTTTGGTCGGTAACTCGTACAAAAAAGTGAAAATATAATATGTGATATAATTCAGTTTCCTTAAAGTTCCCGGACGTCATACAATAAAAGATATAGATGTAAAAAGTGGAATATAATGACGCAATCCAATGTAAAGTCTCTCTCTCTCTCTCTCTCTCTCTCTCTCTCTCTCTCTCTCTCTCTCTCTCTCTCTCTCGGGAGGGAGGGAGGGGAGAGGGGAGGGGTCAAGGATTGTTTCCTTTATTGATGGTTACATTGTGATTGAAGTCAACTTTTATACACCCGATACTTAACATTGCTTGAATTCGTCATTTAACAAAAAAAATATTGTTTTCTTAATTATTCTTCTGCTTATCCCAAGTTCCTAAAATAGTGTATGAGAAAAAAGAATAAAAGACTGTCAAGTTATTATATCACGTGTATGTCTATTGTTTTCACGAAAAACCCACGTTTTACTTCCCTTTAATGACCCCCATTTTCTGATTTGAAAAACAATTTTCACACCCTATTCTATTAAGACTCACAATAGCGCATTTGGTAAAGTGTTCTCCAAATTGACCAAAACTAAGCCATGGTACATCGATTGTTGCGGGTTCGAACCCTGCATCCGATAACATGCAATTCCCAGTTTTTATTTTCCTCATATTGCGTGTTTTTACTTTCAGCACACGTTAAAGCAATTGATATTTTTTGCCATATCTCATCATATTCATTGATAGGCATTCTTACATAAGAAAAACACACACATCACCATTTTCTTTCCTAAACTGAGCAAGACCTTCACCAAAAGATAAAAAAACTGTAACCGCTTAAACACATGCAAAATGCTTTTTATAGAGCGCATGTGAAGCGGGTTCTATAGTGCTCTTGATTGGTTGATTTCTTACAACAAACATGTGTCTTCTATTGTGTCATAAATCTGTCTTCGTCTTTTATCCGTAAAGGAGAGCGAAACAAAAGCACAAAAAGGCAATATTACTCGCCAAAGACAGAGGTTCTTTAACCTGTCGCCAAGTTATTCCATTCATAGCATCGGTCGTTATGATACACATTACAATACATCCTCTACTCTACGCACCATTTACATGCTTTTTCTCTGCTCGGCCCGGTCGCCAAGTTATTCCATTCATAAACTTAGACCGTCTTAATACACATTTTAACATATCCTCTACTTTACGCACGATTTGCATGCTTTTTCTCTGCCCGGCCCGGTCGTCAAGTTATTCCATTCATAACTTGGACCGTCTTAATACACATTACAACATATCCTCTACTTTACGCACGATTTGCATGCTTTTTCTTTGCCCGGCCCGGTCGTCAAGTTATTCCATTCATAAACTTGGACCGTCTTAATACACATTACAACATATCCTCTACTATACGCACCATTTGCATGCCTTTTCTCTGCCTGGCCCGAGCTCCAACTGACTAAAAACGATACCTTCCACGTATAAATGTATATTCATTCTCATTTAGATTCATATCAGTTGCCATCTTCATTGATTTATAGTTCGCATTGCAACGTACACTGATTGTATGTATGTTGTACTTACAATTGGCCAAAAAACATCGCCCGTCTACTGCAAGTTCTCTGCCGATTGTTAGACGTAATAAAGCACGGGTTATCATTTACCACCAGAACCGTAGGGCTGGCGGTCAATTCATACGGCGTACACAATGTGGCCAAAATATATGAAAAATGCAAATATGCACGGCCATCTTGTTCGGACATAATATCGTAAACAATGGTCACGTGATTTCCCCGCCTGAATTATATTTTCAGTTGTTTACATTGTTTACTTTGCTCATTTTAATCATAATTTGACGTTTTTGGTATTTGGGCTTTTTATGTATGGGGTCAAACAGTTTTGTTTCGGCTTTCCTAGATTTAACAACACTAGGCTAGTGTTCCTAAGTGTATTATCCTATCAGAGAAAACTCTTCATATTTTTGTACGATTCCTTTTTGTGTCACCAGGCAAAGATGTATTGCTCTAAAGGAACATTTCTTCTGTTTTAATTTTTACACGGAGTTGCTACCAGAGGTTCACCAAATAGGGTATATAGTTAATCAAACCCCAAATTATCTTCTATTTGAATAAAGTTAGGGTTTTTATATTGTCTTATGCTGTCATAATTGGCAAATTTCTTCGCAAAGCTTTTTTTTCCAAATTACGCCCGCTGTAAGAAGGGAAATGATGATAAGGTCGTTGAATGACACAATACTGATTGTGTGTGACCATGCTGGTCTAAAAATAGAATCTTATCAGCGGATTAACATCGCAAAGTTCCATTGAAACATTGAATGTTTGTGAATACATTTCATAAACAAGATATGAAGCGTTTGTTGTACAAGACATTGTTTTTGGTATCGATCTACTTAATTCTTGACGAGAAAAGCGTCTCGGCCGACGTTCAGAATTTCCAAGATGGCTACCAAAATGGCGGACAGCTCAGCGATCGGGAATTAATGGAGACCCTTCTGGATCGCGTCATTCAGCTGGAATCACGTGACAGACAATACCAAAACACAATACGGACGCTGGAGAGTACAATCAGACGACAGAACAGGCGGATTTCCGTACTGGAGACTGCAGTCAGTCACGTGACCTCTCAAAGGGTCAAGGTCGCAGATGAGCCAAAAAAAGATGTAGATGGAAGTGGTTTGGAAAATGAAATAGAAGGACATGGTACCAAGTACAAGTCTGGGAACTTTGATGCTGATAGAAACAATGAAACACGACAAAGGAGAGACGAAGGTATTATGATATTTATATAATTTCATACAACAATTTAATATGGAATCGGTTGTGATGAATAGCTTCGTTTTTAACCTGTATGGCTTTTTATGAGAGGTAGCCTCCTGAGTGTCTTACTGAATGCCAGTGGCTCTATCTGGCTTGATCAGCCCTTATGGGCGGTTGAGTATGGGGGCCTTCCTCCATTATTTAGAGTCGTTTGTCGCAACAAAACTGACATAATGTTGATGCGATATAAAGCACAGTTAACATATCCATTTATATGGCTCAATGTTAACCTCTCATTTGCCAAATAATGTGTCATGCTACATAAGTGTCCTTTGAAGTAGGTTGACACTCTTAGATAAAAAGAAATAACCCCATTGAAAAATAATGTTACTTTTGTCAACTGTCTGTATCTTTTATAAGGGAAAGTTAAAAAGCACACACGATTGCTGCTGTCACTCCAGCCTTATTTTCATATATACATCCAGGACTTCTATATGTCTTATTACAGGGGCCCATTTAAGGAATCTTACCAAGTGGAAATTACTTTAAAACCATTCAATTTTCCAGAATCACACCAACCTTTTTGTTTCCAAATTCAGAAATTTCATCGATACAATTTCCAAACAATAGCCTCTTCGGAATTTTATGGAAAAAAGCCCTGACATCAACAATGAAAATGTACGGATATGTTTATACATATACAGTGAACTCTCGTTTATCCGGACCCCGATTATCCGGATGTCTCGCAATCCGAACAAAATTGTAAGGGAACGGAATTATTGGACCAGTTTATTGCAGACGACTTTTGAAAACATTGTGGGTAAAGGAGAAATTGCTCGTGACGAGCAATTTCTCCTTTTCCCACAATGTTTTCTGCCATATCAGAAGTTTATCTTTGAATTTCATCACGTTTTGATATGTCTTCTGCAAACTCTTTCAATTTGGGACGGTCGACAATTTGGCGTTTGCTAAAGGGTTATAAGTATACACGCGCATACAGACCGTTTATGTCTTAATGTAAATAAGAACATGATCTGCTTCATTAGTCCGGATTAATCGGTAAACCGGACATTTTGTTGGGAACGGACATGTTCGGATAAACGAGGGTTCACTGTACTGTGGTGTCCTTTCTATCTTTAATATCTACATGTTCTTTACATTCCTGAGATAGAATGAGAGGTCTTTCTGTCTAAACCTGCCATTTTGAGCAGTTGAGTATGGGCTCCCTCTTCTTTGTCGCAAATATAACGGGGATAATGTTGATGTGTCGTTAAATCCAAATAGATGAATGACCTGCAGTATAACGAACAAATGATGACGCAATGCAAACAATGACACCCCGTTTCTTTCGCAGGGGTTACGAGATCGAGACGGCAAGCGATAACCGCCGTGGCCTTTTACGCCTCAATCGACGGCCATCATCTCCAAAACCTTGGAGCCGATCAGGATATTCCCTTCAACAAGGTGTACACCAACGTGGGCAACGCCTACCACTCGGTCCTCGGGGTATTCATCGCGCCCGAACCCGGAACCTACGTCTTCTCCGCAACCATCATGGACGTCAACCAACACGACACTCGCTACTACTTCAGTGTCAACGGAAACTCGCGCGGACCTTTGTTCATCCACGGTGTCAGCTCCTATCTCGGCTCCATTTGCAAGACCGTCACCTTGCTCCTGAAGCAAGGCGACGAGGTCTCCATGAGGAACGCCAATGTGGGTGAGGGTATCTATGGTTACGAGTACAGCTCCTTCACTGGCTTTATGTTGAGCTTTGATGATAGTCCCGGTGTTGTTGTGGGTTAGAGTGGTGGAGAATAAATGCTTTGATTGTTGTATTGGTAGATAATTAAAGTGATTTAAATCAACTGTTTCAATTGGTGTTGATATGGTTTCTGTATTTTGAATTTAGCACTAGTTTTGTTGGGGTGCACCCAAAGACAATACAATTTGGAATAAAAATCTCGCAAACGAAGAGTTGGCCCTGTTTTAGGACATAGTCTTTTTGCTGGAATTATTTCTACAATTACTTTAAAACCGCAACGAAAGCAAATGCATTGTTATCTCAAAGATAACATATACATGCAAGATTTTATTCAAATCCTAAGCTTTCTCATGGGGTACGCCAGAAAAAAACAACAACACAATCTTGAATAATCAGAAAAGTGGCTTTTCGCTTGGTTTGATTTTTAAGTCAACTAACTGTTACACCTTCCTCGCATTTTGTTCGTTGCGCTTACACATTTGATCGATGTTTAATTTATCGTCGGAAGCTTCTCGGAATTCGGAATCTGTTTTATCATTCCTTGTAGTTTGTCCTGTTTGAATGCTGAATATATCACGAGTAAACATAACCAAGTCTTACATTGCGATTCCATTATGTTTTATTTTCTGATTCGTTGTGCATGCGTGTGTGAATTGTGTTGAATTCATCACCAGTAGTTGTGGTGTTTTATATATTGTCTTATATATAAACGAGACACTGTCAGTTACTATGAACTATACTTATTATACGTCTATATTCTACAGTGGACTATCACTAACTATCCCCAATCGTATCTACTCGGTAATCCCCGTAACAAGTCGGTAGATATACCTCGTAGGCAGTACATGAATACAGATGTACACCAGAAATCCTGGGGTAATTCGCCTTATTTCCGGCGGATAACGCAAAATGCACATAGGCACTAAATATGTATTTAAATACACACGAATTGGTTTTATATCATAATTGAATGACTTTTTTTACCCTTTTCATTAAAGATGATCATATCTACATATCTTTGTTTCATATTTTGTTAATCGGCTCTTTTCGGCAATCCCCGGCTTGTGCCGGGGATTTCCGAGTAGATACGATTGCAAACGGACATGCCATTTGTTGCTGATCTACTTTCAAAAATGGCTCCCCATTACCTCCGAGGTTTATTTTAAGAATTGGCCGAGGTGTTCCGAATGTCTATACACTACAGTAGTTTTTACCAAGCCTTTATTATCTGCTTCATCATCCGCTGTACCTCGTCCGTGCTCCGTTCGGTGTTGACCGGAGTGGGCGGTTTCTCCTCGGTGGGTATCACTGCGTCGTTTGAGTAGATCTTACCGCTTCGTCTCGTCTCTAACCTGCAATCAACAATATACAAAGTTCGGAATTTGGATTGTTCCTATCATACAGTACAGTTCATAACTACTTCAGAAAATCTAACACAATTTGTCATAAGGACTGTGTCAAACTTGATAGAGCCGTCGACAATCTGTTAGTCGACTAAAAGACGTCATAGCATATTAAAGGTATTTCTTAGTGCATCGGTACTTATATAACAGACTACTGATGCAAAGACGTAATGAATCGCTTTCATTAAGGTAGAATACCTGTAAACCGCCATTTCATAATTTATTCTTTCGTCGGAATTATTTAGGTAGTTCTCGGTTAAGCGCGGTTGGGGCCGGAAATATTCGGTTGGCCGGAACTATTCGGTTTAATGCGAATAGTTCCGTCCCCGGCCGATATGTAACGAGAAGGACCGAAGTAATCCGACGATTTAACCTTAAGCCCATTGTATCTTGTGATCACTCACTTGAAAGTTTTAATTCTATCGTTGTCACCACACACCGCGAGCATGTGGTCCGCTTGACGATAACATATCACATCCGGTTTGAAACCAACATGTCTCCATGACAACAAGCTTTTCACCTTTTCTCCCTTGCTGGTTATTTGGTGCAGAACGTCGATGGCTTGTTTATCTGCCCCTGGCGAAGCAGAAGTGTTTGTTTATCAAAATGTCACAGCGATTTAATCGCTTTGCTGCAGACGACTTTATAATCATATTGGAGAAAAAAGAGATAATGATAATGTGAACGATAGATAGCCTTTTCTTCCAAACAATATCCTAAAGCAGTCAAGTTTTATTTCGATGTATAGTCTTATATATTGTTTTTACAAAACTCTCGGGACCTCCATTAACTATTGTAGAATTGCAAGTACGGAGATTGAAGTCATATAAATCTCTCTGTGTTGGTTCGTATCATACTAGGAATGATTGGGACTTTCAGGAGGGCCAGCCTCCTGGTAGATTCCTGAATAACTTTTTCGAATGTCATCGGTTACATCTGCATTAACCAGCCCTTGTGAGCAGTAAAGCTTTAGGCCATACTCATTGGACCTAGGGCCTGTCTAACAAAGATTCGTAACTTTACGTTTAGGTTTACAAAATAATTGTCGTAACTTTGAGCGTCAAAGGTCACTTTGTTTCCGTGACTTAAACATAGACATACAGTCTAACTTGTGTTCAGCAACCACCCTTTAAAGCAGCCAACCTGTCTTAAACAACCACTACAGAAAGTCCCATTGTTAGATTTATAGTGTACATCAATTTGTGATAAGCAGCCAACCTGTCTTGAACAGCCAATTTACTCTGTCCCATAGGCTGGCCTCTTAACACAAGTTTGACTGTACCTCTAAAAGGTTCGTTAAAGATTTCACAGGTAGGAATCATGTTCCGTTTTAGTCTATAGAATTAGTTTCCTTTTTATATTCAAGTGTATGAGCGTTTGGTTATATTGCCCTTTGGTACATTTATTTTGATTAAGATATCATACAGGAATGATAGAAATGACAATGTTATTATACAATTATGTTTTACTTACCACACAAGAATATATTCCCGTCTATGTCTGTTATGGCTCCATGTGGTACACTTAATTCCGTATATCTGAAAGTTTAAACAAAAAGTATCAAGCGAAATAATAACAATGTTGTGAACCCAATGTAATTTAACTTGCATCGGATGATGTCGCTTGCGTCATTGGAACATTAACTGGCCATGAAATTGGATTGATTGAAAAAAAAGTGTTGTAATACTACCGTAGGAATGATGGGGGAAATTAGACGACCAAGTGTTTATTACTCAAGGTAGAATACCCATAATCCGCCATTTTGAATCATATTCTTTCGTCGGATTACATTCGTTCGTTCTCGGTATACATCAGTCTTAGCCGGAACCATTCGTATTAAACCGAATAGTTCCGGCCCCGGAAACAAATTTTTTCAACAACACATTATTTTATCTTAACTTGAAAATTGTCTCAAATGTACACACCTGCCTTTAAATACAGTTTAATCAAACTTCATATTGATACTTTCAATTAACCCGTTCCCAAACAACAAGTTTTCGATTGTCCCAAATTGAAAGAGTTTGCAGACGACATTTTAAAATGTGATGAAATTGAAAAATAATCTTCTGTTAGGGCAGAAAACATTGTGGGAAAAGGAAAAATTGCTCGTTACGAGTAATTTGTCCTTCTCCCACAATGTTTTCTAAAGTCGTCTGCAACAAAGTGGTCAAATGACGTTATTGTTTGGGAAAGGGTTAAAGAGTAGGTACGCAAGTGCTTATCGTCCTTACCTGAACAAGATCTCCCCGTCCACGTTTAATTCCATAACGACCTGTTTGAGTGTGTCCGTCACGATTATCGTGTCGTCAGGGGTAACGCACACGTGAAAAGCCGAACCAAATATAGAGTTACCGTTCTTGCCGTACTGGAGCACTCTCTGCCGGTTCCCGTCTGTGTCCAAGAACTGTACTTTTGTTCCCACGCAGACAACCAGCCCAGATTTGTACGGAGCTATCCCGTAACACCAGCCGTCGGTTCGTATTTGCTCGCCAGGAATTATTATCGCGCCTTCTATGTAGAATTCTTGTATTAAACGTTCGCTTGGTATTGTTACAAACACATCGGAACCTTCTCGGTTAGACGAATGAACGCAGAGATCGTGTGGCTTGCCTGAAAATGTGAATGTTGAGCTTATTGTGAGATGTACATGTATTCGATTAAAAAGCTTTAATTGGGTTGCAAACCATCAATCAATCTGCCGCAAGCTTCTTTAGAGATCAGAATTTCTCACTAAAAGCGAACATATTTGAATTGCATTCCAGAATAACTCTTTACTGTATCCAAATAAGTCAATCAGTGTTTTCTTGTTGGTATAGTATCAAATTTACGTAGGGAGCGTCCAATATATAATGTAATAACCTATTGCTTTACATTGATTTTGAAGAAAGCTTAAAGCGTGTTCAAAGTCACTTTCGACGAATGCTTCCTGGAAACTAAACCAGTACTTGCGCCGATTCGTACGTTAGTCCATGGAAATTGTCACCTCGCCTAACGGGATTCGTACCACGGACCCTCGGTACGAATTGAGAAGCCGACGCTCTATCTCTGCACCACTACTATCGCCCCCAAAAATTGTGTATGTGAAATTCCATTCAATTGAATAAAGGTTGATACAATGATTTGATTAGATGCTTAGATAACGAGTGATTTCAAGAGAAATTGTAACAAATAACGTTAAATCTATATCAAACACTTTTCTTAACTAATCATATTAGATATCATTCTGAACACATCGGGTTTATCCAATGAAAACACACAGCTCACGGAAATACCCGAGTAGTTCCGATTGATTTGATATCAATCGTAACTACTCGGGCATTTCCGTATACTTAGAAATGCGCTTTCGTCAGATAAACCCGATGAATCATGATGGATATCATGGAGCGCTGTCATATAACATATCTAACAATTCGGAAACCTGTCGGTATATTACTAGAACTGTCTCCATAACGACGGTTTAACCAATTATCGAACAATAACGATATTTGACCCGTTTGTTGCAGACGACTCTGGAAAACATTGTGGGAAAACGGGAAATTGCTCTCAACGAGCAATTTCTCCTTTTCCCACAATGTTGTCTGTCCTACCAGAAGATTATTTTTCATCTTAATCCCATTTAGAAATGTCGTCTGCAAACTCTTTCAATTTGAGACAGTCGAGAATTTGATGTTTGGGAAAGGGTTAATGCATCAAAAAAGGTGTGTATGAAATTCCATTCAATTGAATAAAGGTTGATACAATGATTTGATTAGATGCTTAGATAACGAGTGATTTCAAGAGAAATTGTAACAAATAACGTTAAATCTATATCAAACACTTTTCTTAACTAATCATATTAGATATCATTCTGAACACATCGGGTTTATCCAATGAAAACACACAGCTCACGGAAATACCCGAGTAGTTCCGATTGATTTGATATCAATCGTAACTACTCGGGCATTTCCGTATACTTAGAAATGCGCTTTCGTCAGATAAACCCGATGAATCATGATGGATATCATGGAGCGCTGTCATATAACATATCTAACAATTCGGAAACCTGTCGGTATATTACTAGAACTGTCTCCATAACGACGGTTTAACCAATTATCGAACAATAACGATATTTGACCCGTTTGTTGCAGACGACTCTGGAAAACATTGTGGGAAAACGGGAAATTGCTCTCAACGAGCAATTTCTCCTTTTCCCACAATGTTGTCTGTCCTACCAGAAGATTATTTTTCATCTTAATCCCATTTAGAAATGTCGTCTGCAAACTCTTTCAATTTGAGACAGTCGAAAATTTGATGTTTGGGAAAGGGTTAATGCATCATATTCGTACCTATAAGTTTTACATGCGATAAACTTTTAAATTCGGCGTTAAGCAGCTTCAAGCTCTGATTCGCCTGGTCGCAGACAACAAGATGGCCGTTCGGCAGAAACTCCGCCCCTCGAATGCGACACGTGACATTGTCCACGTGATGTACCCTGACGTTGTGGATCCCAGAATAGACGGCCATCTTGAATTTCACGTTTGTCTCCGAAATACCCGCTTGTAACGTCTGATTCGTAGCCTGAAGCAAAAATATTGCGTATAAACGATATGCTTTACATTTGAGAAGATGCTTAAGGTATTCTACACCTGATGGGAATCCATTATTTGCTTTGGTTAGAGAATGGATTGAAATGTAAATCTTACCTTTCCAGTTGTATTGTGGTGCTTGGCATATCATGGAAAGGGCAATTCTCTAACTTAACTGCACACAAGGACGCATCTTACACAGTACGTGACCTTTGTTTGTGACGGCATGTGTGGCCGAGTAAAAAAAGGTGATATAGGCTGAATGAAACGGTAGGTATACATAATTAACCGCGTATATTCGATTCACCCCTTATCTCAAGTCAATCGGAACACCTCGGCCATTTCTAAAATAACCTCGGAGGTAATGGGGAGCCATTTTGAAAGTAGGTCAGCAACTTCGGGCATGTCCGTTTTCAATCGTATCTACTCGGAAATCCCCGATACAAGCCGGGGATTGCCGAAAAGATACGAATGACAAAATATGAAACAAAGATGTGTTGATATGATAATCTTTAATGAAAAGAGTAAAAACAACAACATCCAACTGTGATATAAGTTAATCATATAACCAATGTGTGTCTATATAAATACATATTTAGTGCCTGCGTGCATGTTGTAATCATGTGCGTTGTCCGCAGGAAATAAGGCGAATTACCCCAGGATTTCTGGTGTATTCATGAACTGCTCTCGAGGTATATCTACCGACTTGTGACGGGGATTGCCGAGTTGATACGATTGTCACCCCTTATCTCAAGTATGTTATCATTTGATCGAAACATAAACATCGCACGAGAGCGCGATCGACCTATACGTCTGTATCACATCACAATCGTAACTACTCGGCAATCCCCGTAACAAGCCGGTAGATATACCTCGTAGGCAGTACATGAATACACCAGAAATCCTGGGGTAATTCGCCTTATCTCCGGCGGATAACGCAAAATGCACTCAGGCACTAAATATGTATTTAGATACACACAAATTGGTTATATAACACAATCGAATGGTTTGTTACCCTTTTCATTAAAGATGATCATATCAAACATCTTTGTTTCATATTTTGTCAATCAGCTCTTTTCGGCAATCCCCGGCTTGTGACGGGGATTGCCGAGTTGATACGATTGGTCCTTCGTTGCTGACCTACTTTCAAAAATGGCTCCCCATTACCTCCGAGGTTATTTTAAGAAATGGCCGAGGTGTTCCGAATGTATCACATCACTGAGTCGCAAAAACACAACATATGAAAGCAATATTTAATAAGATTCAATCGATGTAAGATAAATGTGTTAACCAACACTCACCGTCTGGTCAATATTTTCTGACCTGTACACTTGTGGCTGCTGAATTTCGTAGTCTGAGACCTCGGCTAGTAACATGGGTATGCTGTCGTAATTCTTGGTACCTGGCTCACGGCGTACCTTTGGTTAGACAAAACCTCCATTTGATAATAGCACAGCAGGTTCATACATTCATAAATCATTTTTAATGTATATACCATCAAAATGAGCTAAAGCAGACCAAAAACAAGGACAGTGGTTCAGTAGAGGAGCGACAGACTCCGAACACGTAGGTCGTGAGTTCGAGTCCCGTGAGTAGCGGGATCTGCCTTTCGACCTTTCATTAATCGACATTCGGCGCGAGTACTGGTTGTGTATCCAGGAACCAGAATCGATAGTTATTAATAACGGTTGGAAAACTTGTTTTGTTATCGATGTAAAGTACACAAGTTTGTCTAATCGAAATTATGTGACCATAAACGTGCATGATTTACACAAAAAAAGAATGAGGGGTAGATTCCTGTTAAACATCAAGTCTATACAATTTCTCAGCTCACGGAAATCCCCGATTAGTTCCGATTGACTCAACAGAGTACGATGACCGTACTTATATATAAGTACATGTAATAGTTTAAGTTAAAGTACGAAGTCATAACTTTTCGAGAACACGGGTCCATAAAACCATCATAAATGCAATCATACCCTGGCCCTCCGTCGTTCAGGCTTGCGGTGTTCACGTCTGGGTCGACGAGACGTGGTCGAATGTTCGCATCCCATTGGCTTGTCGTCTTCGTAGACAGCATCAGCTTGTAGGAATTATATTCTGATGAACATTCAAGGAAACATGCTGCTTTCCAACTAGATAGAACTTATCATTAAACATGACATTGTTCATTTGTGTTTTTCGTCCATATAATGTCTGCACAGTTTTTTTTTTTGTTAATGTAGTCTACAGGGCTTACTCTTGAGCGTTACTGTCCATGTTCCCTGAAGAACCTACCAAAACTAGAGTGTGAAATGCGTCTTGCAAAAAGACACTCTACGCAGAAATATATTATTCCCTCTTTATTACCTTCGCAAAAGAAATCTTTCTCACAAACACCAGAGCGTCACATTTCATTAACAGCGGCTGTGTATGTTATACCCTAAGACTTAGTACTGTTTCAATGAATGTGAATATGTTTACACATTCGCTCATTCTTTTCAATTACCACGGACGTGATTTCTTTAAATTGATTTTTCGGTATCACCAGTTTTGAAAGACATCGTTTCACAAAGAGCAAAAACCAGAATCTCTTCATTGAATTCGATGGCATATACATTCTTTACAAAGTTGCCCGTGGTATCAAAACAGATGCGCTGGGTTATGCCGTGCTGGGCAAATAAAAAACAGTATGTTTGTTAATATTGGGTTTAACGCTGTGTCAACAGTATTTCTGTTATTTTACGGCTTTCCTGGATTTCACCAGCGCTTCTAGGAAGGGCTCTGTGGTGTCTTGCCATATGATCCTTGCGCGATTAATAATTATGGTAAATCCTGTATTAAGCAACCGAATAAGAAGTATTAAATGGGAGGTTACAACGCATGTTCGTTGTATGGTTAAATACAATTTTGTATCAATCGACCTCATTCAAAACTAACCGAATAGAAAAGAACGAAAAACTTTCAATGCTCCTGAATCGAAAGAATTGCGGACGACTGACTGGTGAACTTTTAAAGTTGAAGATAGTCCCTTGGTAGTTCGGAAACTATTTTGTGAAAAATAGAAGAATTAAACTTACATGAATTAATCCTCCTAAAAGAAACCACTGTTACTAACGGATGGATTTCTCCGTTTGAACATTTTATCCCTTCATCGTAATATGTTTTTTTACATTTTTCCCCAAATATAATGTTTGTTTGTTCATTACGGTCCTTTTTTCCCGCATATTGCTGCTTTCGTTTTGGACCAGTCAAAAGTTCCCATTTAGAAGTTTTTTTTCCCCCAAGAAATATGTACAAAGTTATTTCTTGCGAGTTTAGGCTATATATATACAATATCCGATGTAGAAATGTTTCTTCTATGGAAACGAAATAATACGTGTGTAAAATACCGACATGGCCATTCGAAATGTCACTACACCAAAAGATGTCGTAACAAATGTAATCGCTGTAGACCTGGGTACCGTTTTACTAAATAATGCTAAATAGTTGCGTAGGTTCAATACAGCATTCCCTCTGATAAAATACTAGACTAAGCAATATAGCAAAGTAACATATCATTGGAATCGTCTCTACGAGACGCTTCCGATGACATGTCACATTGCAATATTGTACTTTCATTTAAGATACTATCCATGTTTATCAGTTTTGACTTACGCAAATATTTTCCTTTAATTGTTTAGTAAAATGATACGCAGGTGAAAATAAAAAACCATAATGGACATCGTGAAAATTCTATGTACTGTTGGGTAACTAAAAGCCTTAGAACTCACGTCAAACACCGTAAGTACATTAAAAAAGAAAAGCTATATCCATTAACTGTCCAAACAGCTATTCTGTTACCCCCATAACATTTTAAATCCTTTCGTTTTACTATGTACAGACCCACATAGACTCCCACCAATATAAAATAGAAAATACCACCCAATCATTTTGAAACACAGATATACGTATAACTCAATACCGTGACGTCTGCGTTAAACCAAAATGGACTTGCAGCTGAAAGCGTAAAAGATTCGTCGCGGATGAATATTTGTGTGTACATGTGGCTCTAGAACAACAATGTTGATCTTTTGGAGAGGTTATGCCTTAATTAAACTCTTATGTTCATACGGAAGCAAAGACTTGACAAACATAAGTTTCGTCCAAGCACGTGTAACATGTGCTTATGGTGTAGACTTTATAAAGGCATTTAGCCACAATACTTATTTGGTAAAATGAAGCAGACGATAATTAAGGGAGATTAAATTTACAAAATTCATAAGCGAATAAAGCTGATTTCTAATTGATAAGTATTACAATCTTTTTAACGAAAATAACCTTTTGTTTATTGTGGGCAAATTACCCTTTTGTCACAATTTTGCAAAATTCTGGCTGCTGTTTTTCCATTAACAGTTACATGCATACAAAATAATGTTGGGTTAAGCGAAAGGTCACTGGTAGCCTACTTTTCTCATGGCGAAGCTTATGGGCTTTTTTTTTGTCTTTCTCATTAAGCGTAACGTTAATGAATATCGTGTTTCTTGTATTGTATAAACTCCTTTACCAATGTAGAATTGTCTATCGCAGATCTAAATTGGACAGTTTTACATGTCAGCAGACGACAGTCGACTTATAAACATCTGATCTCCCCAGCCCTCCCCGAAAAATGAAAAATAATGATGCCAGGCTGAGCTAAATTGAAAACATCGACATATGTGTGACAAGTCCAAATTCAAAGCAACGGTAGCCGGCAAATTAGGCTATATCATGAAACATCTGTTTTTTATGGTGGAAACTATTTTGATGTTAATTGCTCATTACGTTAATTTGGGCAATTCATTGTTCTTTTCCACTGTGTTTTTGAAAACTTGTACTGCAAAATGTAGTGGCTTTGAATAAGCTTTAAGCTTCCTTCACAATCGATGTAAAACAAATGAGGAAAGAAAATGGTTCTCCGATAAAACTATGCCTGATAACATCTACTCGAATGTGCTGTATTAAAACATTCGTTTTGTATCGTAGGAAACCCAATGGGCAAGCTTTCCTTAATCGAACAACGAAAACTTATCAGTGCATGTCACGTGACGTATTTATAATTTATCTGTTGTAACTAACAGAGATTACTGTCTATCCAGTGAGTTAGAAATTAATCATAGATAAATAATGCTAATCACATGTGATGGTTGCAGTGACACCCTCTTGTTGATCCATTTTTTTTGTAAAATTCTTAAACATACTATGGTCATGCCTGGCTCAGAGGTTGAGGTGGCTACAATTAGAACTTGGGGTGTCAGGTTCGAGCCCCACTTTTACCACTGGTTTCGTTGGATTGTCATTTGGCAAGTCACTTGAGAACTCTAGACTAGTACTGGTAATCCAGGAAAACCGTAAGAGTCACAGCGTTGGAGTAAACAGTATGATATTCTTATTGGACCGTTAGTGGACCGTGTCTGTCAAATGTGCACTTAATGTTGTTTGTGAACTCCACGAAGGCTACATAAATAAGTAATTTTCTATTGTCAAATATATAGAACAATTGTAAGTAACTAAATAAAGACAATTTAGGACATGTTGATATTTATAGGAGACCATGTTATGGAAATAGCTGTCACAGAATTAATAATTGAATAACCATTTCTTATTGCATTTTTTACGGAAGCATTAACAGTATACCGTTAACAGTTGACCGTTTTTGTACATGATTAAAGCATAGACTTCTAGATGACACGCCTAAAAAATTATTATCTTTTTTTCTAACTAACATATTTAACTTTCAATGTGAATATGATTTAAATCTTCGGAATAATACTCGGTGAAAGACAATTCACAGAATTCTTTTGACAACGGATGAATTGGTATACTTCCATTTAAAGCAAGAATTTGATCTTTAGTCTATGCTTCGTAAATAGGTTTTGGTTTATGTCTGACATAATGCATATCCAACACCTGTAACAAAATTCAAATAGAGACAGTTCAATAGTGAAGTACACGTAAGATTAAAACCAAGCAGGCCAGTTGCCAAAACAAATATGGCTGCTGCATAGCAGACGCACGAGAGGATTTTACGATACTGTGTAAACATTTCGCCAACAAGTTGTCTCCTTTCAATATTTAATGGATTTAATTGAAGATTTTAATCGGATTGAAATTCCTATGCGGTAATTTGGAGATCAACTTTAAAAGGTATCAGTTTTAATCTCAAACAGCTGTGCTGTCAAAACTGCCAAGCCATTTTTGGTGGGTGGGGTAGAATTTATTCACAATCTGTACTCAATCTATTCTCTGATATTGTATGCAGAGGTTACAAGACATATTTTCGTTCATATTCCTCTGTAAGGGGTCGTGGGTTTGTGATAAGGTTATATTAACTAATTGACGCAATTGGAAAATATCGAGAAATTTTGCATCAGGCAATATCTCCTGTCACATCAAACTTTCGAACAATTCATTTTATAGTGGACAGTGCAATGATATTTTTGTCGCAACATTTGAAGACCAATATTTCAATTGTTATTGTGAATAAACAAATTATTTTACTTACAGTTGTGAATTAATCCTTTTTTAATCGATCCATGCACTAAAACTTCTTCTTCTTCCAATTACTGAGCTGGGTTCTCTAAGGAACGTATGTAGCTCAAATATGCATGGTGGTGGCGTGCAGATTCCCATGCCCATGATTAAAATTCTAAAACTATATACAGTGTCATGTCTGTGAAGATGTGTCAGATTATGCGGCAAGGCGTAATCTGAAATTGTCCAGGGAAGGTGCAGACACTACGCTGGCCAGGAGGAGGTTCCACTCTCGGGCTGTCCTTGGGAAGAAGGAGTTGGCTAGTGTCTGGTCTTTTATACGCTCCTGGAACAACTTATGCTGGCCTCTGGTGTGTGCGTTTCCAGTCTGTAGATACTTGTCTGATCTGATGTCTACTTGGTTGTTGTAGATCTTGTGTACATCATAGGGAGTCTGCTGTGTCTTTAACGCATTTCGAGGGACTCCCAGTGCAGGTCCTTAATCATGTTGGAGACACATCCTGGAGTCTTTGTTGAAAAGTTGTTGAAAACATAGGGTGCTGCTCTGCGTTTTATCTGTTCAATGGCATTGACAACTAAATTTGTAAGAATGGTTTGATTAACATTTGGTGACAATTTTTGCTCCCAATAAATTTTCCCTGAGCATGCCCATTGGAATGTGAAAAACCTATTAAGCGAATTTGTTTCATTGTTAAACAGCAATTGATGCCATTATTTGGTAGTATATAAGTTTATTATACATATCTTGTCTGGTCAATTGACTTTGAATGGCCAGTTTATGCTTTCAATCCACAAATTTGAATTTTGTCAAGTCCACCACTAATTTGGTCCTCTAAAATTTAGATGTTAGTTTGCCCAATGAGAAAACAAAGGCCGATCTTCATATCAAACTATTTTGACTACAAAGCGTTATAGATAACATTTTGGTAAATGAAAGTTCAGGTTAAAATGTAAACTAGACTGATATGTTCAGAGGTTTCAATGAATTGATTTTTTATTGTACTGAGGGTGTGAAAAAAAACTGACAATGTGTTGGTTCTAAAAGATTCTTCATTTAAAGACAAAATCTATTAAACGGTTTGAAATTAAACAAGGTTAATTTTTCATTTCAGAAGGCGAATTTGATTGAAATATTCATTAAAGTTTTCTTTGAATTAATGATATAGATTTAACAGTTCTTACTTGAAATGGATACAATAGCACTAATAGCACCCATTATCGAGCATCCAACCTTAATAAATCAAACCTACTATATTTTGTTTTTGTGTGATAGTATGTCGCTTAGACGGAAAATGGTATGTTTAGGCTATGAGAGACTAAGCCAATGGTGCGCTTAGTCAATTAACTTTTTTTTTCAATAGGCATATTTTAATATTATAAGATGATTAAAATTGATTTAAGTTTTCATTGAAATCATATGATGTGAAAATGATTTGATGGTTTTGATAAAGCATACACTAAAATCGATATTGTTTTTTTTTTTAACTGAATATAATTAGTGATTAAACTGTTTTTCACATGCAATTAATTTGTTTTTCTCGCTATAGTAGTTCATAAAATCAACAACAAAACCTCCACACCTATAAGTGTAGTTAACTATTTCACCGACTATGTCATTTAATAAACTTACTGTCTGTCTAGAACTGTACCGGGGCTTTTTCACGTTATATAACAGGGGTCGATTAAAAGCACCTTCCCAATTTGATATTTCTTTAAAATCATGCAGCTTTCCCAAAAATCTAAGTAACACCAGCTTTTTGGTTTCCCAATTTGGCAAATTTATTGATATAATTTCGCCAAATTAGCAGGCCAATAGGCCTCTTCCCAATATAATGGGAAAAAATGTCCTGTGTACTGGTGAATTTAAAGAAGTTTGTAATGAAAAATTGTTAATATGGCATGAAACACCATATAAAACAAGTTGATATCGATAAACAAGTAGACTTTGAAATACAGTTTAAATGGATCAAATGGACTAGGATACTAGTGTGTCCATTAAAAATATCATCATTTTATGAGCCGCCTCTTCATCACTTCAACACCTAATTTTTGGCCTCCTCATATTAGAAGACCTAACTCCAAAACTTAATGACATCCCACCATTGTACCCTATTTTATTTCAGGTTGTGCTTAAATAGGAAAGATACAGTACACAGCAATGACGGAGAAATACAATTTGAATGGGCGCATGATGCCCATGGGAGACTACGGGACACTTAAACGAGGCGGGGAAGATAGAGTTAAGATACTCCCAGATGACAATGTAAGTTTCTTTTAAAGATACCTTATGTACCAGGTTCCCCTACTTTTATTAACGGGAAGTCATCAAAGTGTTTGTATGTTGTTCTTTGAAAATCTATTCCCTCTGGCATTCTCTATCTTTCTTCCTATTAAGTGGCTATTTACCTTATACAATGACAGAGAAATACAATTTAAATGGGCGCATGATGCCCATGGGAGACTATGGGACACTTAAACGAGGCGGGGAAGATAGAGTGAAGATACTCCCAGATGACAATGTAAGTTTCCTTTAAAGATACCTTATGTACCAAGAGCTCCACATATTAGGTAGTCATCAAAGTGTTTGTATGTTGTTCTTTGAAAATCTATTCCCCCCACTGGCACTCTCTATCTTTCGGTCTTTTAAGTATAGTGGGTTTTTTTCTTATATGTTTGGTACTGTAAAACAGACCCTTTCCCAATCAATGGAACTGACTATTTTTCCCATTTTGTCAATAAAGGTTGTGTTTGAATTCAACTGTTCTTGAAAAATTCCTAATTTTAGATAAAAACACCATGCATTTTCCAATTTGTTTGTGAGGGACCCATTCCCAAAATTTAACAAAAGAATTACTTAAGTATTTGATCTGTATCTCTATCTATTTGTATCTCTACCAATCTTTCCCTTTCTCTCTCAGTGAATAAACAATTATTTGTTACATATTTTTGGTATTCATTTGAAAATTGCTTGCCATGCACGCTATTTGGGAGAGGGACTCAATATGCTTAAATTAAGCTTCTGTCCCTATCAGTTTATAATTTTTTCATTTTGCAATATGATACTAAAATCTTCATGAAACTATAAGCTTTTCTTTGACATAGACATGATCTGTTGTACTTTGGGTTCCTCGAGGAAGCCTTAATTATTCATTCAGCGTACCCTTTTAACAAAAAGGAATCACATTTAAGGCAAAGCTTAAGCTGAACTAAAGATATACATGTATTTTACTTAAAGTTATTATTGTATTCTGAAGTCTTAAGATGAAGCTGAGTTGCTATGACCGTCACAAACTGATGCCATCAGGATAAATGTTAAATCTAGTCAAGATTTTAAGATGGAAAGCTTTACACCCCAAGCCATGCATGAATAAACTCATAATCATAAATGCATTCCCTCTTATTGGAAATGAATTACTGCCGACTAGTCCAAATTTAAAGAAACAACAGAGGACATCAAACATGCATGAAACAGATATATCTTCCTCATGGATGTGTTTTTATAAAGAACAAATTATCCTTTTCTCGAGGGGCCTCCGTGGCCAAGTGGTTAGAGTACAGAATGTTCTACCCGCCTTGACCAGCCCTTATGGGCAGTTGAGTATGGGGTCTTCCTCCATCATTAATAGTCGGGCATCGCTACATAACTGAAATAATGTTGATGTGATGTAAAACCCATATAAAAAAAAATCCTTTTGTCGCTGTGGTTTCTTTAGTATTTGGCTGCATATGAGACAAAATTATTTACAGTGATGTCTCGATAATCCGAACACGTCCGTTCCCAACAAAATGTCCGGTTTACCGAATAATCCGGACTAATGAAGCAGAGCATGTTCTTATCTACATTAAGACATAAACGGTCTGTATGAGCGGTGTATACTTATAACCCTTTAGCAAACGCCAAATTGTCAACCGTCCCAAATTGAAAGAGTTTGCAGAAGACATATCAAAACATGATGAAATTCAAAGATAATCTTCTGATATGGCAGAAAACATTGTGGGAAAAGGAGAAATTGCTCGTCACGAGCAATTTCTCCTTTACCCACAATGTTTTCTAAAGTCGTCTGCAATAAACTGGTCCAATAATTCCGTTCCCTTACAATTTTGTTCGGATTGCGAGACATCCGGATAATCGGGGTCCGGATAAACGAGGGTTCACTGTATTTGGAAGTAAAAGGTTAACATTCTAACACAGAATTTCATTTTCTGTCAAAATACATATAAAACCCACAGCCTTTGTGCAGTGCTTAGAAGCTAGTCCTTAACTTTTGACTATCACATTTTCATCAATGCTTGTTACACATTATACAATTGTCGTCAAACTATCTTGCCTTATTAGCTGACTTGATAGTGTATCCGACATTTGAGAATTGCATGGTCCTAGGTTAGAAATGTGCTTATAAACTTCATGAACAGAAATGAATCAAGAATGGCTATTCTTAAAGACAAATTCAAGTTGTTCTTGATCATGTTCAAGAATTTCGATCATTTTCTTTGAAGTTCATGGACATGTTCAACACCAACTTTATGTTCATGAACAACCATTTTTTGTTCTTGTCTGTTCTTGTTCTTGTTCTTGTCTTGTCTGCAGGGGATATGTGTTATGGATTTGGGACCCTACTGAAGAATCCAAACTTAGTTAAAAAAAAAGAAAACATTAACTCAGGGCTTTTTTGCATTATATGACAGGGGCCCATAAAAGGCACATTCTCAATTGGTGATTTCTTTAAAATCATGCAGCTTTCTCAAAATTTCAAAGTCATACCAGCAGGGGCTTTTTGGCTTCCAAATTCAACAAATTAAAGAAAATTTTCCAAATTCAACAGACTTGGGCCTTTTCCCATTTCAAGGAAAAAAAGTAGGGATGGGAACGAATATTCGAATATTCGAATATTCGAATACGGGTCGAATATTCGAATAGCAAAATAGTATTCGAATATTCGATTTTAATGAACCCATATTACTGTATGTTTACCATAAATTTTATTAAAAAATAATGTTGTTTTATTTTCATTTTCTTCCTCTAAACCGATCCCAAATATCGAAGAACGTGCCTAGCTCCCAGGTGCAGTTACAATGTTTTTACAACGTATGTCACACAGTAAAACACCTGTGACAAATTACCACATCTTTTGACAGTTTGCAAAACGATTAATTCCTAAGTGTAAAAATAGTCGATTTTAAGCCGCTAAATCTAACACCTTAATGATCTGCACTTGCTCCTTATTATCCAAAACAAGTCAATCACGCTAATTGACAATTGTCAGTGTCAACCAATCACGTAACTTGTTTGTCGTGAAATTAAACAATTACTCTTTCAATAACCAATCGTAATCATGATTGCATATGCACGAAGACCAATCAAATAATGTGTTAGAAAGTATATTTTTCTTCAGAATAATTTGTCAAACTTATCTTCATTCTAATTTCTACATCTATTCGATAAACATCACAATGTCTCCATCACGTGTCTGGAATTACTTTACTCGTTCTGCCGACAAGTCGAAGGCGACCTGTATACAGATATCGGCTAGTATTCGGACATGCAGACATTCGGACATCAAAACGAATTCTAAAATCGAATATTCGAATATATTCGAATAGTTCTAGTCGAATATTCGAATAGTGATTTCACTATTCGTTTCCATCCCTAAAAAAAAGCCCTGTAACCAGATAATTTATTTTTTTATGGATATTGTAAATTCCTTGCTTCATATTGACTTTCAATGCACCTATAGCTAAAGACTAAAGAAATCAATTGGACAGCAGGAGAGATTGCTCATAACAACCTAAATTTACTTTTGCAACACCGGTTTATAGAGTTCTATATGTCATTATGTTACAACAATATTTCAGTTTGTTCAAGTCGCACATTTCCTGTAAGATGTGTAAAGGGTCTTTTATGACATAATATAAAGTGATTTGTGCTATATCAGCAGTCTCAATATTTAAGGATGGGTTGTTTTCCTTTACCTCTCATTCTACTGAAAGGCAATTTTATGAGTTCTGTTTAAAGCAATAGCAGGCTGACCTTTAAGCTTCCTAATATGTATAAAAAAAGTTTTTGATTAAAATGTGGGATAAAGTTAAAAGGAACGTGACATTATCATCATTAGTGTCTTCTTTTGTCATGTCATTGCTTTTGTTAGTTGCCAGATTTAAATACATTGTAATTAACCAGCGGCAAAGTCAATTGTCCATACTGCTCAGCTCCAAAAGCTTTAGGGTCCTGCATGGCCCAGTAGTTAAGTTTGCAGACTTAAAACTCAGGGGTCTCAGGTTCGAGCCACACCAACTGCTTTGGTATCATGGGAGTTACTTTTGTCAAGTCACTTCAGAGCCCTAGTACTGGTGGATCCAGGCAAGCCTTTGTATAACTGAAAAATTGTTGATACGGCGGTAAACATACAAATCCAAAAGCTTTAATGGACATGTGAATTTTCACTGAAATTTACCATATAACCATTATCCGGACATTTTGTAGTGACGGACAAGTAAATGAAAATCAGATTTTGCCCCCATCATTCTGTAAACAAGTATCTTATGAGGTAACGGTAATTTCTGTCGTTATCAGACATAACCCATTTCCTTGTTAATAGGGTTGTCAGAACAATCCATTTCCTAAATGGAATTGGTAAATTGTCATGAAACTTTAAATGTGTTCGCAACAGACGACTCTTAAAAACATTGCATCAAAACAAGAATTTGCTCTTGACGAGCAAATTCTTGTTTTGTCACATCAGTTTCAATTTGATCATCAGTTAAATAATCATTTATGTGATTTAAAATAGAAGTCATCTGCCACTCTTATTTATGTCGTCTTTTGCATATAAATTCAATCAGAGGAATGCTTTTATTCATTTCTCCATTACAACTTTCTTTGACACATCTACAACAATAGATGTACTACTAATAAAGAAACTACAGTCAAACCTCTCTAAAGTGGTCACTCTTTAAACAGGTATGGATAATTATACAGGCAGATGGTTGGTTAATGCAGTATGAAAGGTATGCAGAAACCTCCTGGTGGAGCTTTTTGCATTACTTTCAACCTGCATTAAGCAGTCACCTGTCTTAAATTGCTAAACTAAATTGCGTTTTTGATGACCGCTATAGGCAGGATTGACTGTACTTCTGACAAAAAGAGGAATGGTTTGCAAGGAACAATAACTAATTTGGTAAGAGTAACAACAACATGATATCATTTGAAGAAATTTTTATTTTGTATTCTTGTTGATGATAATTAGTTGTCATCTGCTGTTGCTTTCAATTTCGACCAGTTTTATTCAAATTCATGGTGAAGGAATGGGTGAGAAAGGATTAACCCTTTACCAAACAAAAATGTCATTTGACCAGTTTATTGCAGACGACTATGGAAAACAGTGTGGGAAAAGGAGAAATTGCTCTTAAGGAGCAATTTCTCCTGTTCCCACAATGTTTTCTGCCCTATCAGAAGATTAATTTTAAGTTTCATCACATTTTGAAATGTCGTCTGCAAACTCTTTCAATTTGGGACAGTTGAAAATTTGGTGTTTGGTAAAGGGTTATTAATGGGATTTTCCACTAGACAATACCGTACTTGAAACATTTGCAGTGCTCTTCTTAGACGGTGCACTTTATCGTGTTTGGAATAAGGAATTCTCATTTTGGTGCCTGATAAAGGAGTCTTCGTAAATTTTCTATTGTTTCTTCTGTCTATCAATTTTTTTAACGGAAGTGATCAGCCTCTTTGGTGATTTTAATTACTTTTGTTGCTGTTGATACATTTATCAGAGATTGGATTAGATTTATTTATCTATATATCAATGGGTTTATGGTTTCCTCTGTGGAGTGTGTTTTATTTTGTTTTATCTTTTTTATGGGGTTGAACACAGTGTTAAACATCAAATGTATATAAGCTTTCCTGAGACACACCAGCACTGGGCAAGGGTTTTGAAGTGCCTTGCCCATTGGCACTGCCACTTCTTAATAAGTGACACTGGTGGGGACCAAACGAGGAACCTCTGAGGTGCAAGTCCACTTCTTAAACAACTGGGCCATGCAGGACCACCTTATTTCTTTCTGGATGAAATACTGAGAAACTTGTTATGTTATTCCTCATTTAATAAGCTTCTAGCTTTTTGTCACAATCGTTGTAAAATGAATAAGTTTAAACAAGTGATATTAAAACAGCTAAAAATCCATTTAAGGTTGGTACTAGACACTTTTGTGTGCAGTTTATATCAAAAAAGAAAGATTTACTCTGTAGTGTGGGTACTCATTTGATTTGCTCTACAATTCCGCTATATCTCTTTCTGTCCTAATCCTTTTTCATGATTTATACTGCAGGCATATTTAAGTATAGTATCTATATATATATGACGTTATATATGTCAAATGCTTTCTGAGCTGTGACATGATTATATTTACATTAAATGATGCATAACAGGTTGTGAATGTGTTTCTGTATGGATGGATTTTATAAACTGAAAGGATGTATAGTGTGGCTTATAAATTTTTTATTTGGCATCTTATCAGCCCTGAAATATATCTTTAAACTTTCGTACCAGTGTGTCACTTTCAGAAATATTGGGATACTTATACAAGTGATTTATAGTGATTTAAGTTTGAAGTAGATGGGGGGAAAAATGAAGCAACGAATTTTATTTTGTAAATTCCTAGAAATAACAAACCACATCTGGCTTAAATATGTTTTCTCTATGGCGTATAGCCAAAGTTGACATACATGTGAAAGGTGTCAGAAAAAAAACATACATTTTTTATTTATATGGGATATATTGAATGTATCTTTTTACCTATTGTTTTACATAGATTGTGAAGGTAACATTGAAGCTTGTTCAAAGTCACTCTCATTGACAATCTGAGCACATCGGGTTTATCCAATAGAAAACACCTCTGAAATAATAGGGATGACGCCATATTGTTTCCCGCGAGAATGACGTCACTTTCTTTCGTTTCTAAAAATAGATCTTGAATGTAAAATCCAAAAAGTCGTTAGATTTGATTGAGGAAACAAGTATACATGTCACAACAACAAGTTCGCCATTTGGTATGAGTTACTGATCAAAAGTGATTAAAAAGGATGTCCAACACTTCCATACACATTGAACTACTTAACATGCACGCTTAGAAAAGGTGTTCATCGGCGGATGCCGATTTACCCGAAAAATTGTAACCCTACACTTATATCCGAGGTGTATTTCACAGCTCACGGAAATACCCGAGTAGTTCCGATTGTCTCATTGACAGTGCTTCCTGGATACTAAACCTGATTACTCATGCCAAATTGTGGGTTAGTCACAGCATGTTCCACTTGCATAACAGGGTTTGAACCCGGGACTCATGTTACAAGAGGCTGGTGCTCTTTCTCTGAACAACTGTATCTTGCATTCACAATGTTTTGGGATGTGCTGTGCTCATTATTAGAATTAATTTCTTAGTGTATGATCAATCAAGGGTTCTATGTTAGACTAAAATAAGTCTTTATAAGTCGCCAAAGGTACCAAAAGCTGTTCAAACATTTACATGTACACATTGAATGCATTCGATCAAACACCTGGGCTTTTTTTAAATTTTTTATTACATGGGCCTATTAAAAGCCCCTAAATCCCTATTGAAATATATCATATCAGGGCTTTTTTATGTTATATAACAGGGGCTCATCGAAGGGCCTTTTCCAATTGAGAAATTATTAAAAAACATGCATTTTTTCCAAAAAATCATAATTTATACCAGCTTTCCATTTCCCAATTATGCAAGTTTTAGTGATAGTTCTTTCCAAAATCAACAGGTGACAACCTGTATGAAGGATATAAGGCTGTGCATGTACATTGCAATGGGTTTTGACAGTCTGTTAAGAATATGGGTCAATTAAGTGTTGGAAGCGACAGTCATAATTTCCACTTAAGGTTACATGATTGCTTCATTAGGGTGGAATGGTCCCCAGTTTTAAATGCCAATCTAGGCAGTGATAGTAAAAATACAAGTCCAGTGATACTAATGATACTGTTTGCTGTATCATCATCGTCAAACTAAAAGGGTGACAGTGGTGCAGAGGTAGGGCGTCAGCCTCTTGAATTGTGGGTCCTTGGTTGATCCCTGTTAGGCAGGGTGAAAATTGTCTGGTCTAGCTTTTCAATCAGCGTAAGTGTATAGTATATCCAGGAAGCAGCCCCTGTGGAAGATCCAATAAATTGATCATGAACTTAATGAACATCATTAGCAAAAAATGGCCATTCATGAACACAGAGCTGTTCATGGATTTGTTTGTGTTTTTCAAGAACTTGTTCATGAACATCAAGAACAGTTTCATGAATTAATTCATGAACCTGTTCTTGATGTTCAATTTTTGGACCTGTACTTGATTTTCATGAATGAGCACCATGTTCATGAATGCCCATTTGACATCCATGAACATTCAGGAAGTTGATGAACAAATTCTTAAAACTTTCGCAGGGGTGTTATCAAGGTTGAATGTCATTAGCTTCAAGCTCCCATCACAATTAATCTAAAATAACAAATTTTAACTTAACTGAAAGGCTTCATAACCAATATTTCACAAACTATTTATTTCATTAAGTGCCTCATTTCACATGTCCTGCTAACAACTTTTCAAAGAAACTGCTGCAACAAAAGGAGGAATTTCTTGTAACGAGCAATTTCTTTTTTGGTCACAATGGTTTCGACCTAACATTCCCTTATAAAGATGCTATCAGCTATTTCTTTTGAAATTGGACCAGTCATAAATTCTGGTTTTGGTTTAGGGGTAATGGATTAAAAAGAAGATGTTTAAATCTGTCAAAAATTGGAAGCGGTGTCAAAAACAGAACAAGCAATTTTAAATCATCGTTTTGTTGTTTATCTTGGGTAAAAAAAATCTAAATTGTCATTGAAGCTAAATTAAAGGAATTGCTTACCAAGCATTTTTTTTCTTTTTTATCATTGTTTCTCAAGTGATATGCTGTGTGCATAAAACTTATATGAGGGAAAGGCTAAGCTAGATGACTTCTTTTAAACTTTTTAAGGATTTATTAATCTAAGGGATTGGACAGCTACGGTAAATAGAAAATCAGGATTACTAGCATATTTGTGCTGCTGTATTCATAAACATTAAAGCTTAAAGGAACAGACTGGACATCTCTGTGCCATTCTGCACTATAATTAGAGTTATTAAGAAGTGATTCAAGTGCTTTGAATCCGATGGACTAATTTTTACGAAAAGGAACTGTTACCATGGCAACGCAAAGTGATCGTGCTGGAATTCTTCATAATGATGAACTTGTGAGTAAATTTGATTTTAGTTGTATGTTACTCTTTTTCAAATGACAATATATTAAAAAAAAAATGATAATAGAATGTATGTTTACATTTGATGGGGCCAAATGGAATGATACAGCATACAACAATAAAAAACTATTTAAAATGATATTTTCTTTTGGTTTTTGGAAGATACAATTTGTAACAAAAGAATGAAATTTGCTCAATTTCAACCAGCAGATGTTTGAAAGTGATGTACGTATTATAAAGAAAGGGACATATGACATCTAATGTAATGAAATACTTCATCAAATCATTTTTAGGAAAAATCTTATATGAATATAATGTGGGAAACAACATTCTTTCCAAGTTCAGAATGTTAAGACTCACAACAATTAAGTGGTCAAAGAACATAAAAATATTGTGGATTGTGTATATTTAGATACACACAATTTGAAGGCTATTTTTGGAGTCTTTATTTACAAGGTGAGGTTTCACCAATTTTTTTTGGATCAATTTAAATTTCGTCATAAAACATATCTGTAAAAATATTGTCCAAAACCAGTCGGTAGAGTTCAAATAGAATATTTACCACATGTATTCATGTATTAACTATACATTCTTGAACCTGTTCTTGATGTTAAATCATGAACATGTTTTTGACATTCATGAACATTTTATGAAGAACTTTGTCATGAACCTATTATTGTTGTTCATAAATATTTTCGTGTTGTTCATGATTATGTTCTTGTTGATCATGAACATGTTCATGAAAATTATGAACAGTTTAAGAACAGTTTTGTGATCATGAACAGATTTGTCTGTTCAATTGGTCCATGAACACAGTTCTTGAACCCTTGGCAGGGGATATTTCACAATGATGGCTTGCTAAAGTCTTGCATTCTTTCCTCAAAATATATAAAATATAGGGTACCCATGAAGAAGTGTTAAGCGAAAAGCCCTTTGGGGATGAAAATTGTATAAACTTTGATGCCGAGTCCATAGACGTAGCGATTATCAGATTATTTTCTCCCAATTATATACGCTGGAAACTTTGACTCGGAAGACAAAATAAGGTAATAGACATTCCTCGTGGGTAAATGGAACCAATAATGGTGAACATTTGCATGGTAATGTGCTGTGATCTCACTGTTTTATGGGAACTTCAAAACATTGGTCTGTCTACCAGGGTATATATGGCCAGAGCAATCGAAAATGTACTTTAACCCTTAACCAAACAATAATGACATTTCACCAACTTGTTGCAGAAGATTATGGAAAACATTGTGGGAAATGAAGAAATTGCTCGTAACGAGCAATTTCTCCTTTTTCAACAATATTTTCTACATTATCAGAAGATTGTTATCCAATTTCATCACATTTTGAAATGTCATCGGCAAACTCTTTCAAGTTGGGGCATTTGATAATTTGGTGTTTGGTAAAGGCTTAAAGCAACATCAATTGTTTTGTGTGTTTTTGAACATCCTTCAAAACAGTTGTTCAGTCTTTACATACAGCAGATATTCTTGAGTCCAATTAAAACAGTATTTATCTTGTAACTAAGTGAAATTTACAATGTGATAGTAGTGTGCCAAATATATCATTTTTGTTATCTGTCACTTGGTCATGTAATCATTTGTGTGTGTTTAAACACTTTATAATATATAACAGTTGGTCTTTCTTTGTTTGTTTGTTTGTTTGTCTGTTTGTTTGTTTGTGCATATAAATATGTCATACATCATTAGTTTATATACAATACGAAAGAATAACAGTTTAAACATCAATATCACATACTTGGATAGCATATTAGGTAGTCTAAATCACATTTTGGATAATCATAGATAAAACTTATATATATAGCACTTTCAATATATAAAAAAAGACATATATATATATAACACAGGATGACCTATGAAAGTTTCTCAACTTATTTCCAAAGGGGTCCTATAATTACTATAGTATTGCACTGAACCCTCGATATATAAATTCCAAGTTTTCAAACTGATGTTCTTTTGTATTTGACTAAGATGATAATTTGTGTGATTATTCCAAAATGTGTCTTGGTAATTTGAAAATAAAGTAAACATTTGAGCAAATCGATAATTTAGTGTAACAGAGTATCAAAATTAATTACAGTCAGATGTACAGTCAGTCATGCAGCAGGTATTTCTGAGTCCAAAAGGTATTTATCTTGTCACACCTGTTTTTGCAAAATATATTTTAAACACTTTTTTTTTTGAGAGGGATCTGGAATCATCTGCTATAATTGTCAATTTTGAAGCATCCACAAAATCATATATGGAGCATTTAAGAAATAAAAAAAAGGTTTCAGAAAGAGATGTTATAATGGCTGGGAAATTACCCTTTTGTGAAAACTATTTGAAACCGTATTTATTGTTAAAAACTGTTTATTTGTGTCAAAAGGAAATGTTTTGAAAAAGAAAGAATGAAATATTTCAAGAGCTTTACATGAGACTAGGATAAAATGTCCTCCCAGCAGAGTTCTGCTGGCTCTGACCCTGAGATGCTGTGTACTGTTAGATCAATAGTTTTTCTGTCATTCTTTTCCAAATATTTTCTTTCATATTCCTTTAGTCCATTTTGACTCCTTTTTTTAAACACATCTGCTGCAGAAAAGTTTAGAAATCGCTGTGGAATGGCAAGATGTCTCATAATGAGGAAGTTCTTTTCCCATTGAGGTAAATTATACTTTGCCAAGCATTAATATGTCTGACTTAGAAAATAAGGGTCATACATTTGAGACCCTGCAGAGCCCAAGCTTTCCAACGTTCAATTAGGGTAGAATACCCATAATCAACCATTTTGAAACTCATATTTGGTTGGATTACTTCAGTCAGTCTCGGTAAACATTGGTTGGAACTTGAACTATTTGATTTGACATGAATTGAACAAACCAAGACTGATGTTTGATGTGAATAGTTTGAGTGTAGACCGATATAAACATAGAACCACAGAAGTATTATCCGACAATGAAATGAGTTTCAAAATGGCCGATTGTGGGTATTGTACCTTAAATCAAAGTGACATTATTTAACTGTCTCTTTCAACAAATCAATTATAATCATGTGGGAAAGCAGTCAGTGGACAGGAAAGAATATTGGGCAGTTCTGATGAGGAAATATCAGAATCAAGGATAGGCAAGCTGCAAGCTGTAGTTATGACTTTATTTATTTGTTTGAAAATAATGATAAACCACAACCCAACCAGATGGTTCCTAAACCACATTTTAACAAGATCATTCCTTAGTTTTGTCTTTAACAGAGTGCTGAGAGTACTAGGTAAACATTTTACTAGACATTTTTATGTTTAAGTTTTCCGTAAGTTTGATATACATTCCCTATAACATTGAATTTCAATACTGGGCTACACAATATAGGGCTTAGCAATCATTAGTAACACACTTTTCATATAACAATGATTCAGTACATTACTAAGATTTAAGCAAGTCCTTCACAATGATAGATGAATTAATTGCTTTAGCATTGCATTGAATGCTTGATGTATAATATTAGCAGTTTGCACTTGAAACAGATTCATATGGAACAAGTTTGAAATTCTATTGGTGGCATGGAATAAAGACATGTTGGAAACTATGGTTAGACACTCATCTATTATTAATTTGTAATTACATTCCATTGGAGGGAGACCTCTCAGAGTTACTTCGACGAGAACAGTTTTGGATTGCAGGTTCTCGGAATCAAACAGAATCAATTGTGTGAGGAATCGGCTCTTCCTGAACAATCTTGTTACAATTGGATGTTGCCATGTTTTATAATCACCATCATCATTATTTTATTCAGAGGCATCATTATCTTTGCAATTATCCACAACATCATCATTATCTCAAACATTTTTGAATAGTTCTTCAAGACTTTATAGTACATTAACTTTTGATTGTGATGATGTTTCTCTTTTGCCACAATGTATTTATGACATTTTTTCCTGTGGAAGGACAAAGGTCTCTTATAGCCCTTCTGGTTTGAGTTTGACGGATCTGATCCATCATTTCAAATAAGCTATAATAATATGTGAAATAACTGTAATTTGTTAATGTGATGTAAAAGCATTATCAATCAAACAAGCGAACATTCAATCAATCAGGTATCTCGCTTTTGAATATGGTTGGCTCTAAATTCTTGTATATATCTTAAAACATCATGATGTAATAAGGGAAAGTAGTCAAAACAAGTTGAAACAACTTTCCCAGCTGTTACTAACTACGAAGGTTGTGATCTTTTGTTGTGAAACAATCAAAGCTTGCATGCCAGTTGTATTATATCGCTATTTTATGACAAAATTAATAATTTGCCCTTTGCAATTGCAGTCACCTAGTCTATATCATTCATAAGTTACTTATAATATGTGTGTTTGACATGTGTCGTATATCCTTGTGAAAAAGTCAATCATCTTTTCATGAACTTCTTCATCATCTCTTTCATGAACAATTTCATGACCTGTTCATTAAGGAAAATGACCGCTTCATAAAGTTATGTCTCATGAACTTATTCATTGACTCATTCATTAAATAAACAGTTATTTCCATTTCATGAACTTATTCATGAAGATGTTTATGAACTTATTCATGAAGGTGGTCTTTTTCATGAATCTCCAGTTCATGAAGGAGATGAGCATTTCCAGAATGTTTAATTTAACTCTTTGTTCATGATCATTTTCTGAAACAAACTTCAGACTAAATAGTCTCTCATGCAATTTTAATACTGGTCTATTAACCCTTTACCAAACACCAAATTTTCAACTGTCCCAAATTGAAAGAGTTTGCAGACAACATTTCAAAATAAGGAAAAATTGCTCGTCACCATAGTAGGGCCCATCCCCATAGTAGGGCCCATCCCCAATGTTTTCTTGTGCAGAGGGCTTTAAATTGCTTCCTTCCAGGAATAAGACAGTTTAGTCAAAATCCAATTAAATAAAGAGAACTCTAGAATTGACTTTTGATCATGCGAGAAATTTATTTCTCTTCTGAGATTGCAAAGAAAAGGGAGAATTCCAATTTTCTTCTTGAAATAGACAGCTTTGTCTAATCCATGCGTCTGATTAATACGATGGGGGATTGTCATAGCAACTAATCTTTCCTTCTAGCCTTAATTGTTGCTTTTCAACCTAACTGTTTTATCAACTTCATCTTAACCTTTAGAAAGCTTGGTAGTATTCTAGAAATGTTTTGGGTCATCTGCTTTTCAAAACCTTAAATATCGGCTTAATTTTGTTGAGGAAAGATACTCAGAGTAGCAAACAGGTTAGATCACAGGCCAGCTGCAAGTTTACTTGGTGGCTGCCCTGGATCTAACCTGTTTGCATAAGCATGAAGTCGGTTCCATCACTATAACGGTTAAAGGTGCTTGTTCACAGAATTTGACGAAATTTGGAAGTCAGATTTTTTTTTATTATACACCCTGAAGAAAACCATTGAAAGCAAGATTTGTTTGTATTCAAATTATAAAGCTTGTTTACAAGGCATCAATATGTATTCAAATCCAAAAGAGTTGCAATGGTTTTGAGATCTAATACATAAAACACTATGTCAACTTAGATAAATCACTCTCGATTCCGTTTCCTGGATACACAACCAGTACTAGCGCCGAATGTTAATTAATAAAAGGTCGCAAGGAGACTTTGGCTATACACAGGATTCAAACCTACGACCCTTGTGTCCGAAAACTGATGCTCTACTCTTGGACCACTGTCCTCCACATGATGGAGAAAGAGACATGTCTCAGCAAAAGTTCTAACTGATGTTTTATTAAGTCAATGTCACATGATTTAGTTGTCCGCTCTCAAGGCATATCAATAATGCTAAGTATGAAGAGAGACAGTAGCTTTAGATGGACATTGAGCAGTACTGGTTTAAAACTTCACATCAATTGTGACGGAAACTTGAAGCTTATATATTGAATTCAGTCTTGATGACAGCTTCCTGGATACTTAACCAGTACTCCTGCCGACTTGAGGGCTAGTCCGGCAATTTTCATCTCTCCTAACGGGGATCTACTCCTGAACCACTGCACCACTGTTAACTCCCTCCCTTAATACTGGTGAAGAGATACCTTGGATAGGTATGACAAATACCACTAAAAATTCACTAAAACATGGGTTTTATCCAATCTGTTCAATTATTTACGAACCATTTTATCCTATTTTACAGAGTTCCATCACCTCGGAAGGAGTCCAAATAGATGCCCAGACTACACGGAGTCTATCCCCGGACCTTGCTGGAAACTATTTCAATGATGGGATACGAAAAATTGGTATGTAGATAAACCAATCAGTGTGACCGTTGGCTTTTGTGACCCTAATCATGTTGTTAATTCATTCCCTTGTTAGGACTATGTGAATAGTCGTAGTAAAATGCAAGCAACAGCAGACACAATTTATCGAGCATCAAAGTATCAAGTATCAAATCGAGGGTTCAATGCAAGACTATAGTAAGTGCTTCATAATCATGAAGCACTTACAATAGTCTTGCACTAAACCCTTGAAATGAGATATTGAGTGGAAACAATTTTGACAAAAGGTGAAAATTCTCATTTGAACCAACTTTTTCTTTTTATCACACTGATATTTTCAAATGAAAGAGAACCAATATGAAGTATCTAAAGAGTAGATTTTTCAATGATTCTTGAACAGGGGCCCGTTTTACTAAACAACTTACGGAAAATGTTTGCGTAAGTCATAATTGATAAACATGGATAGTATCTTCAATGAAAGTACAATGTTGCAATGTGGCACTTCATTGGAAGCGTCTCGGAGAGACGATTCCAATGATGTGTCACTTTGCAATATTGCTTCGTCCAATATTGAAATAAAAGGAATTGTTGTTTTAGACTTACGCAAATCTTAAGCGTAAACTGTTTAGTAAAACGGTACCCAGGTGTTTAACACAAACACTCATTATTCGGTTTATTTATTGAATCAGGCCATCAATTAATCCTCTGCTGAGGGTGGGGACTGACTGTCCAGTCTCGATCTTAATCTTCCTCTCCATTCTCTTGTTGGAAACTATACCAAGTCTAACAGAGAACGCATAAAAACAAACACTGTGTCTGTCCAACATTGATACAGACTTTAGCATACAAAACTGGGTAAATATGAGGAAATTACTAAAACAATATCAGAGTATGAAAGCTAGGCCCTAGGGGACATGTATTTTATTGGCAATTTATGGCTGGCATATCACTGTGGAATCAATAAAGTCCCAACCTACTCTGTCACTTCCGTATGGCCGTATTAGAAATAATGGTATCTTGGTATATCATATAGTGTGGCCCTTTACTTCAAAATTACTGGGGGGTTTTCTGTAACGTCAGAGAGGGTCCTGCATGGCCCATTGCGGACCCTGGTTCAAGCCCCACCGACAACTCTGGTTTCATGGGAGTGGCCTCTGGCAAGTCATTATAGAGCCCAAACCTAGTGCTGGTGGATCAAAGATAACCGTTATTTAACTGAAAATTGTTGATACAGCGTTAAACACCATACAAAATGAGAAGACAGAAAGCAAAGAAGAAAAAATGCCTACTATTTATTAAAGAGAGCCCTAGCCTATAGTACTGGTGGATCCAGGAAAGCTGTAACATAACTGAAAAATTGTTGATACTGTGTTAAACACCATATAAAATGAGAAGTAAAAAAGCAAAGGAGAAAAAAGGTCTGCTATTAATTAAAGTTGCTTCTTCAGACAAGAGAAATTGTGAAATTCAACATAATTTAGTTGCCGGTAAAATGATATTAGCTTTTTGTTATGTTGTATATTATGATAAACAATTAAACATATACATATACAATCTAAATTTATTAGATCTCAAAACCACACATCTTTGAAAAATTCATACACAAATTTTTCACATGCTTTAAAAATATTAATACAAACTTATTTTGATTCCAATGGCTATATTCTCAAGTCTGTTTCATACATCAATGCAGGTGTTGTATATTATATATACTTTTAAAGAAAAACAATTATTTATACCTCCCAAATTTCCTTGCATCTGTGAACAAGGAGCTTTAGGCCACAATGTGTACTACTGTCATTTTCCATATATGGCTGTACAATATAATATTATGTCTTTTAATGGTAAAGGTATAAACAAATTATTGATATACTTTATAGTCATGTACAGCCCTTTCTTCCTAGTCTTTTCCCTTTGTTTTTTTCCAAGCCATCAATTTTGACAAGTCACCAAACTCCATATTTGAAAAAGATTTCAAGTGGTTAGAGTATTTTGTGGCAAATACAAAAAAAGTAAAATCTGAGGCAATTCTTGCCTCTTTTCAGTTTAATTTCTCCCCTAAATCACACATGAAAGTTACTGCTTTATACTTATAGATCATTGTCGTCTTCTGCATGTTGCTTTGAAATTTTACGAATAACAAATACGATGGATTTGGTTAATGACGTAAAATCTTCCATGGAGCTACAAATAACAACCTGTCCCCGGTATATTCCATTAAACAATTTATCGGTACAGGACTACATCCTGTTTCATGTTTGACATGGAGTTACCAGTCTTGCATCAAATCCTGATGAAGGCCATTTTTACCTGGTAGGCAGATGGTCTTTTTCCTCTTCTTTTTTTTTCAAGCCTTCAATTTTGACAAGTCACCAAATGCCATATATCATTTAAAGATTTCGAAAGATCAGAGATTATAGTATGGCAAAATATAAAAAGAGCAATTTGAGGCAAATTTTGCATCTTTTCTCTGTAGTTTCTTTCAAAAATCGCAATTGAAATTTTAAGCGTTACAGAGTGGTACTGAATACGATGGAATGGGATAATGACATAAATTCTTCCCTGGAGCTTCAAATTACAATCTGTCCCCGATATTCCATTAGTCGATGTTTCCATGCAGGACTGCACAGTAAGAGTTTCACCTTTAACAAGGAGTTACTATAGTATTGCACTGAACCCTAATAATGGTCATTTCTACCTAGGCAGACAATGGTCTTTTCCTGTCGTTTTTTTTTTCAAGCCATCAACTTTGATAAGTCACCAAAGGCCATTTATTTGAAAAAGATTTCAAAAGATAAGAGAATATTAGGGCAAAATAAAAAAAAATGCAATTTGAGGCAATAAATTATTGCCATTTGCTGATACTTTGAAATTTTACAAGTTACAGAATCAAATACAGAATCAAATACGATGGAACAGATTAATGACGTTAGATCTTCCCTGGAGTTTCAACTTACAACCTGTCCCTGATATCCCATTAGTCAGTGTTTCAGCGCATGACTATATAATTATGTAGTAATTAAGGGTTTCACATTTGACAAGGAGTTAATATAGTCTTGTATTGAACCCTAATAACAGCTAGCCATTTCTATCTAGGCAGACTGTCTCTTTTCCCCTGTTTTTTTAAGCCAGCTGCCAATACTCATTAACCCTTGACCAAGTTGCAGATGAATTTTATCAATCGTATCTACTCGGCAATCCCCGTAACAAGTCGGTAGATATACCTCGTAGGCAGTACATGATTACACCAGAAATCCTGGGGTAATTTGCCTTATTTCCGGCGGTTAACGCAAAATGCACACAGGCACTAAATAGGTATTTTAGATACACACAAACTGGCTATTTATCACAATTGAATGTTTTTTTTTACTCTTTTCATTAAAGATGATCATATCAACACATCTTTGTTTCATATTTCGTCAATCGGCTCTTCTCGGCAATCCCCGGCTTGTGCCGGGGATTACCGAGTAGATATGATTGCAAACGGACATGCCTTTCGTTGCTGACCTACTTTCAAAAATGGCTCCCCATTGCTTCCGAGGTTATTTTAAGAAATGGCCGAGGTGTTCCGAATGGAATTTTATATGTTCTTGCATCAGGTTACATTAGAAAACACTGTGACAAAAGAAGATTATTCTTATTATCAAGTGTTTGATGCAAAATTATAGTAAGTACTTAACATTTGTCAAGGATATGATTTTTATAGTCTTGTATCAAACCCCAAAACAGCCATTTCTACCTTTTGGCAGATGGTCTTTTTTCTGTTTTCTTCAAGCCTACCACTTATACTCATTAATTGTTGATCAAGCTAAAGATGACTTTTGTATGCTCTTGTAGCAGATGAAATTAGACAACACTGTGACAAAAGAAGAGTATTACATTTTTCAATTGTCCAATGCAAAACTAAAGTTAATTTAATACTTCACATTAATTGTTAATCACTTATTTTTTTAGTCTTGCATCAAAACTACTGTTTCTATCTAAGTAGACGTTTATTTTCCCTGTTTTAATCCTGCTGCTAATATTGTCATTAATCCTTGACCAATTTACAGATGAATTTCATATGCTCTTGCAGCAGACGACATTAGAAACCACTGTGACAAAAGGAAAATTTGCTTATGATGGGCAAAACCTTTTTCGCAATGTTTTTCTTTTTTTATAAGTTTGACGTTTCAGACAAGCAAGCAGCTTTTCATTGGTATTGTTGTGTACGTCTGTGACTTAAATAAATGGCTAAATGTTGTCTGATGTTGCATAATGTGAGGCCCAGTTGTAAAGATGTAGGACTTGTAACACATGGGTCATTGGTTCAATCCACGTCAGCGGCACTGTGATTTTTTAATGTGCAAGACATTGCAGAGCCCTTCCTAGAAGTGGTTAAATCCAAAAAAACTCACAAACACTAAAATACTATTGAAAAAAATGTTAAAGCCCATGTAAACAAAATATTCTTAATACCATTTATATAATATAAAGCCCGTACAAACAAAGAGCAAAAATTCAAGGAATTAACAACAGTACTGCTCCCCTTATGAATTGATTCGATAGCGATAGTGATGTTATACAGAGACTCACTCAATTAGTAGAGAGTTGATTAGTTTCCGTGACAAGAGGCTGAATTTCATTTACTGGGGTACGTAATCTGTTATTTTACGGATATCCTTAAGCCTTCAAGCCATTGGTGGAAACAGATTATTTTCCCATAAATTTTATTATTGATTCTCAAAGTGGCCCTGTGTGGCTCAGTGGTTAAGGTGACGGACTTAGAACTTGGGGATCCCAGGTTCGAGCCCTTTTGGAATGACCTTCAGATCCCTATATATATAGCCCAGTAATAGTGGATCCAGGAAAGCTAGCTGTTATATGCCATACAAACACTCAAACTCAATTCCATTTAAAACCGTTTGATAACGATATGGCACATTCATTTTGCAGTTATTATAAACTGTTTGAAACTGTTTTCATTTTGTAAAAGATGATCCATTATTTCTGTTCTACTTTCAATAATATTGATAAAAGTGTCTTTGAATCAGAATACAAAATTGGTAGAATATCTAAGGTTGATTTGCTAGTACAATATATGTGAGAGAGCAATGCCATTAAGTGTTTTAACATTTGTTACTAACAGAACACTATTAGAGGAATAGTCCCTTTAACCTAGGGACCACTTGGTTGCTGATGCCTTTTGTATTAGACCCTTAATAAATGCTGAAGTACTTATAGATTTGAACTGTTGAAAAAAGAAAAATTAAGTGTTATGAAAAGACGTTTGAAAACACATGTAAGAAATGAAATCAAGACGGTCAATTTTGATAAAAAAGAAAAAAGTATTGTTGTCTTTGAACAATTTCTCGTTACGTTACTGCCTCACTCTCTACAGGATAGCAACAATCAATAAGGACATTAGATCTAACCTTGGTGTGAATGAGCTGACTCTTTAGCTCAGTGGTTTTGGTCTTGGACTCGGGCCCCGACAAACCGGGATCAATTCCCCACAGAGGGACTATAAATCCAAAGTGGATTTTTCTAGTTTAGCTTTGCTGCAAAGATTGTAAGTGGGATTTTTTATTCAGTCATAAACTGTTTCTGCCCAAATTCAAAGAAATACCTCACTAATATCTTGCGATAGTTGTCTATTGGTACTTTTAATTTGGATTTGTGAAAAATCCCGTTATGAGGTATTGGAGGGAAGTGCTATGATGATTGTCAGCATACCGAAGGTTGTCAGGTTTAATATGTGATACGGGAGGATAATGATACATAATGATCACACCAATTACATATCCATCATTTTGTGTTAGCATTCGGTATGAGATACATTCTATGGGGGAGTTGTGTGCAAGACAACTGTCTAAATGGAAGGGGGATGAGTTGCTATAGTTTAACCCTTTATCAAATGTTAAGTTTTCGACTGTTCCAAATTGAAAGAGTTTGCAGACGACATTTCAAAATGTGATGAAATTGAAAAATAAATCTTCTGATAGGGCAGATAAACCTTGTGGGAAAAGGAGTAATTGCTCGTTATGAGCAATTTCTCCTTCTTTCCACAATGTTTTCCTGTGTCGTCTGCAACAAACTGGTCAAATGTTGTTATTGTTTGGGAATGAGTTAAGTGCTTATTTTGGCTTTAGAGGGACTATCCCTCAGATCGAGGTTTTGATTTTTTTTTAAATAATGCGTCCTCCATGGATAAAATGACAACACAGATTGATATAGTTTCATAAAACCTAAGATTATTGATTTGCTTCTGGACCCGCTTTGTAACCTTGAAGTTGGGATAACCGTGTGATAATCATATAACCCATCGATCTTGCATCTATATCAAAACTATTTAAAATGCTTTATATCATTAAATATGATTTATTATTTCATTCCTGCGAAACCATCAAAACTGGTAAGAGCATCTGAGAACTAGCTAGTCTATAGTCATCAGAAAGCTTCTTTAATCCTTCAGCCATTGGCCAGTTGAAAAGTTGCATAAAAATTAACAGATTTCTATTCATATTGGTATAATCTATACCCATTGTGATAATTTGTGATTGGTCCATATTGAAAACAGCAGCGGACGTCTAAGAAAAGCAAGAAAAAAAAAGTTTCTTTACAACATCCGACAGAAATCATTGCATGGGTGAAAGTGTTCAGGATTATTTCTGAAAATCAGGTTTTTGAGACTTCTTGTCCCTATATAATGCCATAGCCAACATGCTTTTTCTAGGTTTAGGAGTTGATTCATGCAACTCGAGGGTTCAGCGCAAGACTATAGTAAGTGCTTCACAAACGTGAAGCACTTACTATAGTCTTGCACTGAACCAGCGAACTGTTCTTGGTGTTCATGACCATGTTCTGAAATTCATGAAAAAGCTCATGAACAGCTTTGTATTCATGCATGGCCATTTGTCATTCATGAATCTTCATTAAGTTCACGAATAAGGCCTTGAATCTGGCGCATTGGATCAAAGATGACTTCATACAAGCACTGAATATTTAATCATAGATGTCGCCATCATGTGATATTGAGTTCTTTACTTCTATTCATTGGGCAAGAATATAGAAAACCCATGGGTGTCTGACTGTAAAGTGCTGACATTTTGCCGACAAAGAACACGCTTCCTGGCTCCCTAAATCGAACAATGTCTTCAATGATTCATGCAACTTGATAGATCTACTGGCTAGAATGGAAGAATATTTTCTATGATATTTGATGAATATTCCTGAGTGGATTGAATATGCATGAAAAGTCAATTGAGCCAGCCAATTCTGACTAGAGTACATGTATATGATATTCGATCACGCAATATATAAAATGTCAATTTTTATGAGAGGTAGTCTGCCGACTGACTTTTGGAATGCCGAGGGTTCTATCTGGTTTGATCAGCCCTTCCTTCAATCAATAAGAGTTGGGCATCGCAACATAACTGAAATAATGTTGAAGCAATGTAAAACCCCATATAAATAAAATGTAAAGGGCTTATTGCTTTAGGAAACATATCATTACACTTTATAGTCATCTAGGTCAGATTTATTTCTTTAATTGGGGTTTTACTTCACATCACTGGCTGTTTTTGTTTTTCATCATGTTCAAGAATACCAAGGGTATGTTCACAAATGGCAAGGACATGTTCTTGAAAGACAGACAGTGCATTAAAATTAGTATTTTGTGGCTATTGTTCATGACAGCTGTTCTGGCAGAGCTATGTCTTTGAAATATTTTGCGCTGCTTTCTACAAAGTTTGGCTGACTATTGAGTCTTTTTTGATAAAGGGTATCACTAATAGAATAGGCTGTGGCACAATTATCACTTTCGAAAATGACCTGCCTTTTTTGCGCCATGGGCCAATTTTGCCAGCCTTTTCTAAAAAGAATAGGAACCTCTGTCGCTTTATATTGTCTTTATAAGTGAAAGAATAATGTAACTGTTTCTCACAGATTTTTTTTAATAAGGGCTATAAACCTCAGTATCTGAGGAAGTTTTTAAAATGATTTTGATGGCGCTTATGCGCATAACAATCCTGTTTGATATGTCACTGAATATGACGAGCATAATGTAACTATGTTATTTTGTCTTTGGAGAACAAATAATAGCAACTGTCATTCACAGGGGGGGTATTATATTTAAAAGTAAGGGGTTAACTTTTGCTTCAGAGGAAGAGATAAAATGATTTTTATGGTTCTAGTGTGCATTAAACAATCCTCTTTGATATCTCACGGGATAAAGTGAACATCGTTAATATGTTATTTTGTCATTGGAGAAAGAATAATTTAGCCGTCTTTCACAGAAATGATACTACGAAGCATAGGGGTTAATTTTCCAATGTATCCAGTAAAATATGAAAATGAAATTTTTTGTGCAAAATGAATCCTGCTTCATGGGGAAGGTGAGGAAACCATTGCGACCTAAGAAGAAATTCCTCAAGAGTAATTTCTCCTTTTGTCACATAATTTTCTACCCAATACGTCTGTGGAATAACTTATTTTTTCATTGTTTCATGATTGTCATCTGCAATTACTTTTAACTTCGACCTGTTACTAAATGTTAAATGAGGGGATTTGCTTTTATCTTCCATTGCAGCAATCGTAATAGTTGCTCATTATGAGCAATATATCATTTTGTTTGTGATGGTTTGGAAAGACTACGGCAGCAGAAGCAGCAATATGAATAAGATTTTGTGACAAGCCTAAATTGAAGGAACAGCAGATGACAGAACATAATGAGTATGATAGAAAATAAATTTTCTTTAGAGCATTGAATTGGGTGGAAAACAAGAAACCATTGTGAGCAAAGGATAAATTGCTCATGATGAGCAATTTATCCTTTGTTCACATTGGTTTCGAAAGAGTATATCAATATATAGAAGCATTAATGTGAGTGAGATTTTGTGACAAGTCTAAATTGAAGGAACAGCAGATGACAGAACATAGAATGATAGAAAATACATTTTCTTAAAAGTATCGGGTCATTAACTAGAAATCATAATGAACAATATATCCTTTCGTTTTTATTGGTTTTAAAAGATGGCAGCATGCAGAAGCATCAATGTGACTAAATTGACAGATGACAGAAGATAGCATAATAGAAAATGCATTTTCTTTAGAGAATTGGGTCAAAAACTGTAAACCTGTGTGAACAAAAAGACAATTTGCTCATTACATGTACATGTACATCTGAGTGTTGAAAAATTCACTTGAACTCAGCTCATTCATTTCTTTTGCGTTAACCAAAGCCCACTTATACTTTATTCCACACTTTTCACAGACATACAATGGAATAATCTTCTGCAATATTCTCTTTTTGAGAATGAATAATGTGACTGTCTCCTGCAAGCAGACCGTGTAATTTCCTGCCTATCGCCATTCATCGTCTGCAGGGATCTATATTAATTCATTTGCACCTCGAAAGACGGCTTACGTTGGAAAGACTCTTTAACCCATTAACAAACAATAACGACATTTGACCAGTTTGATGTAGGCAAACTCTGAAAACTTTGTGGGAAAAGGAGAAATTGCTCTTAACGAGCAATTTCTCCTTTTCCCACAATGTTTTCTGCCCTATCAGAAGATTATTTCTCAATTTTATCACATTTTGAAAAAATGTCTGCAAAATCTTTCAATTTGGGATGGTAAAAATTTGGCGTTAAGGGTTAAGCCTTTGAATTGTGTGATTGACACTTTTACTGTGTTCTGTCAATTTCCTCCGCCTGAAAACATTTGGAGTGTCCTGTGTTGCTTAGTGGGTAAGAATTTGTGGGTTCGGGTTAGTTCCCTGCCAAATATTTCTGGTTATGTGGGAGTGCAGTCCTTTAAAGAGACACTTCAGGACCCTAGCCTATAGTACTGGTGATTCCTGGAAAACTGTAGTGGCTTACTTAGAACTCTGGGGTCACGGGTTTGAGCCCAACAGACACCTTTGGTTTCGTGGTAGTGTCCCTTGGCAAGTCACTTCAGAGCTCTAGCCTAGTATTGGTGGATCAAGAAAAAACGTAACATGACTGAAAAATTGTTGTAATGGCGTCAAACACCATTACTAAAGTACAACAGAGTATTCTCTTTTGGATGACTGACTCCAGCAGGCAGACGGTGTAATTTCCTGCCTATCGCCATTCATTGTATGTAGGAATCTATATTAATTCATTTGCACCTCGAAAGACGGCTTACGTTGGAAAGTCTCTTTAAGCCTTTGAATTGTGTGAATGACACTTTTCCCCTGTTCTGTCAATTTCCTCAGCTTGAAGCAGGGCTTTTTTGCGTTATATAACCGGGGCTGATAAAAGACACCTTCCCAATTGGAAATTTATTTAAAATCGTACAGTTTTCCCAAAAATTCAAAGTCAAAACAGCCTTTTCCTTTCCCAATTCAGCCATTTCATTGAGACAATTTCCCCAATTTAGCAGGCCTAGGATCTTCCCAATTCAAGGAAAAAAGACCCTGTAAATTCAGACAGTTTGAGTGTCTTGTGTGGCCCGTTGATTAATAATATAGGTTAGATCTTATACATAAAATACCCCTGCAATACACACCCACCACCCAGTCTTCTCACTCACATCCATCATGATAAACCGAATCTGCTTAATTAAAGTGCAATTAAAAAAAAGATTAACCTTATGACTGTTACAACATAAAACCATATTTTATGTATAATATTATTGTAAATTTGTAAATAATATTGAATAAACTGATTGTCGAATGAAAATTGGAAGAAAGAAAACAAAAGGTTAGATCTCCCCCAATACCTTTTCACATGAGATCAACTTTTATCATTTCAGACTTTGTGCTGGTCTATGAAGAGGCCACTGATAAACCACAGCCTATGGAGACATCCAAGGGTTCCGTGGACCATAAACGGTACAAGTTCCTGGAGAGTCTACGGAAGGCTGGCCTGGAAATGGAAGAGGTAGGAATGTTTAGAAGAAGGGGCATATTAGGGTCTGTCCCTATGGGTGCTTCCTGTACGCAGAGTTTGCACCTGTAGAGAAAAATCACATATACATACTGCTACTTTACCTTAGTAAGACTAACGGCATATATGTTAATGTTGTGCCTAGTAGGATTAACCGATTACCAAATACAGTCCAACTTGTGTTAAGAGGCCAGCCTATGGTGCAGAATAAATTAGCTGTTTAAGACAGGTTGGCTGCTTATCACAAATTGATGTACACTATAAATCCAACAATGGGACTTTCTGTAGTGGTTGTTTAAGGCAGGTTCGCTGCTTAAAAGGGTGGTTGCTGAACACAAGTTACACTGTAATTTAATGACATTTAACCACTTTGTTGCAGACGACTCTGGAAAACATTGTTGGAAAAGGAGGAATTGCTCTTAATGAGCCATTTCTCCTACTCCAAAATTATTTTCTGCCTTATCAGAAGATTATTTTTCCATTTCATCGCATTTTGAAATGTTGTCTGCAAACTCTTTCAGTTTGGAACAGTTAGAAATTTGTCATTTGGTAAAGAGTTAAAGTTGCACCCACCAATTGAAATCTGATGGAAATTGAAAGAAAGAAATGGATTTCGATTTGATAGGTTATTTTCACGGTATTAGAAAAAGGGGAAATTACTTGGACAAACATTTTCTCTCCATTTTCCAACAGTAATTTCTAAACTCATTTTCAAAAGATCTCAAAAGAAGCCATCCATTATTTAGTAAAAGATTTCAGATGAAAAGCCATGTATTTTGAACATGTATATAAACATGACATGTTTAAGATGCCGGGTAAAGACATATTACATTGCTGGGCCAAATGACAGCTAGACAGCCCTGTATTTTATCCCTGACATTAACGTGTTATTTCCCCGATTGTCTTAGAGTGAAACCCCATAATGGCGGCGGGAAAATTATTATTTCAATCCCTCGTCTCAGTCTTAATTCCTCTAGTGATATCAGTAATTCCCAGTTCTTAACCCTTAATCATAGTGCTGGAACAGACCTCATGCTTATGCAAACATGTAAGATCCAGGCCAGCCGCATGATTTAAATTGACAGTTGGCCTGTGATCTAACCTGTTTGCTACTCTTTCCTCATCAAAATTGAGCAAATATTTATGATTTTGGAAAGCAGATGATACAAAAATATGTATTTAGAAAATTACCTAACATTCTAACGGTTGAGTTAACCCTGTAGTTCATTGTCTCTTGACGGAATTGTGGTAATTGAAGTGAAATAATTGTTTCAATTCCTCAACTTAATGCAGTGTTAATCCCTCCTCTCAACCAGCAGCATATTTCTTCATTCGGGAAAAGGTTAACGAAATTAAGATGAATATATCTTTTTGTGTCTTTTTCGCCGTCAATAACTAAATTCAGGCTTCCACTCTACCATTTTTGACTTTAGGATTCCTACTTTTAAGATCTGTGTTCCCTTATGGTGATCAAGGATCGTTTTGCAAGGTGTTAGAAATTAATCAAAATTAAAATCTCTGAAGAATTTACTTTAAAAGCTGTTTGTTTCAGAAACTAATTTTAGGAGTAGATCCTCAACCAAGGATTGCATTAACTCTAAGAACTCAATCTAATTGAATGACGTTTATCAGAATTTTCATCTGGAGGACTGATGTCTGCCTATTAGAAGAGTACCAATGTTTTATAGGTAGGAATCCCTGTTTGATCTCTGATAGTCAAAATAACAGTGCTGATTCCTGACTGCAAAACTGTTGAAATCAGCATAAAACTGAAATAGAATAATACAGTTACATATTTTGTTGCTGATATTAAATAAGTTTTTATGCAGTCAGTATTCCAAATAAATTATGACATTTAAAGATTTAAAGAGGGGGGCTTCTGTGGCCTAGTGGTTAGAGTACAGAAATTGAAATCACATGGCCACTCTCTGTGTGGGCGAAAAACTGTTCAAATCAGCCTAGAATTGAAATATAATACATTTACATTAAATGTTTGTCTCTGATAAAAAGCTTTTATATAGTCTTATTCAACTTCAATATAATGACATTTAAAGACTTATGAGACTATTTTGACAGCGTAAGATCTTATTCATCGAGGATGACATTTTTGAGACTTTGAACAGTTCTATACTCCCTCTATCTTTTGTACATGAATAGTTATGGATTAGCGTGCACACGTCTCTCCTGTAAAAGTACTATTGAATAATGTATCATGGACACAGAGTGTGTCCTGAAATAGAGAAAATAATTGAATTGATGAGTCTTTTTGTGTTAGCTCTGTTTAAATATTGACTTTTAGGTTTTTTATTGAACAGATATATGCGAATTGAGGATGTGTCTTGTTTGCTTTATTTATTTATTCTTTTAACTTTGAGATTGTTCTACTTATGAATTGAGCGTGTACCAACGAAATAGAGTTTAGATCAGAAATAATGGTGTAAAGATTACTTTTTATCGGTACCACACAGATAAGTTATTTATTGCACATAATTGAGTGATGGTGTGAGTAACTTTAATGAACACATTCATGTCCATGAATTTTTTCATTAACATGTTTTCAACATTCATGAACATGTTCATAAACATCTTTATGTGGCTGATATGCATGACATTTTTTACTTTAACCCTTTCCCAAACAATAACAACATTTGACTACTTTGTTGCAGCAGACGACTTTAGAAAACATTTTGGGAAAAGGAGAAATTGCTCGTAACAAGCAATTTTTCCTTTTCCCACAAGGTTTTCTGCCCTATCAGAAGATTATATTTAAATTTCATCACATTTTGAACTGTCGTCTGCAAACTCTTTCAATTTGGGAAAGTCAAATTTATTGTTTGGGAAAGGGTTAAGATCATTCTACATGAATTGAGTTCCAACAAAATTGAGTTAAGATTAAAGATTAGAGTAAAGATGCCTTGTTAAAGCTGGAATCAGAAAAAAAAAAATGAGAGAATGCAAAGAACATTCTCTGTTTCTCTTGCAAATCTTGCAAAACAGCTATATATTGCAACTCAGTGTGGCTATTTTTTAGGAAAGAAAGCTATTATTGTTCATTTAATACATTTCTATGCAATAAGTACTGCATTTTTGGTTGTAACAGCAACAAAAGTAGAAGTTGCATAATGATAAACATAACATACACTTACTACATTATACATGGGGATATTTGGCAATAAAGTTGCATTTTGATTAAAACAATACATTACAAATGGAAAAATAGTAAGGAAATTGTTTTGTAATGAGAAAGCAGAAATTGAATAACATAACAAACACTTTATTTCAAGTAGTAATATCACATTATACATGTGGATATTTGACAATAAAGTTGCATTTTGATTAAAACCATACAACACATTAATGATACAACAGTAAGAAAAATATTTTGGTATGGGAAAAAAATATAATAAATATTTTGCCATTTGTTATAAATGTTTAAGGGGATTGAACTTAAGAATGAAAACTATTTCAATTGATATTTGCAAGAGATATATCCTACTTCCCTTGCAATATTTGCAATAATTGCAAAACATAACACCAAACGATCAGGCTAATCATCAGGAGTGAGAGCGATCATTTTGATTGTTAGGAATTTCTGTGTGCGATGATGTTCCCCGGGGATGTCACACTGTTCCACAGACTGGATTACTCTGGGTAATCTGTAATGCTTAACCCTCAATAAACATATATTGCTGGAACAGACTTCATGCTTATGCAAACAGGTTAGATCCAGGCCAGCCGCCAAGCCAAGTAAATTGGCGGCTGACCTAAGATCTAACCTGTTTGCTCCTCTGGGTATCTTTCCTCAACAATATTGAGCAGATATTTAAGGTTGTTAAAAGCAGACAACATAAAAAATTATTTTTAGAAAATTACCCAGCATTCTAAGGGTTAACAAAATCAATGCAGGGCAATGTGATGTCATAGACTTGCTCTCATTCCCTCTTCCAAAGACTGTTGATGGTTTAGTGCGAGGCAACATTAGTGGAGGACAGTGGTCCAGGGGTAGAGTGTTGGCTTCTGGACACAAGGGTTGTGGGTTCGAATCCTGTGAGTAGCAGGATTTGCCTTTCATTAATCCACATTTGGTGCAAGTACTTGTTATGTACCCAGAAAGCATAATTGTGAGTGATTACTGATTAGTCTAAGTTGAAAGAAATTGTTTCAAATTTGATGTAAAATAGATAAGTTTAAACGAAGCCTCCATGGCCTAGTGGTAAGATTACAGGCCTTTGAACTACATGACCCCTCTCCGCCTAGGTTCAAATCTTGATGACAGCATTTGGATTTTCATGAGAGTGGTTTTACTTTCAAGAACTTTCATTTGTTACAAGCTGCAACACTACAGAGCCCTGCCTAAAGAACTTGTGAAGTCCAGGAAAGCCAAAAAAATGACTGAAGTACTGTGGACACAGCATTAAACCCCATATAAACAATATAAATGATACAATCTGCAGATGCATAATAGCTTCAATGATTTTATGTGTTACTGTTATTTAGTGTTATGTTTTTTATTCTCCACAGCAAAGGGTTCCAAGTGAGAAGAAAATTATCACCTTCATCAAACTTCACGCCCCATGGGACGTTTGCTGTTTCTACGCCGAGGATTTATGTATGAGAGCACCTCTCCAGGTACTGTATGTTAGTCTGTCACTCCTTTTTTTTAGCATACTTGTACAAGGCAGAGGCCTCTTACCAAAAGACACCAGTGGCTAGGGTGGTGGTCAAACCCGGTACCCCCTAGTTCTTAGTCAACCACCTTAATCACTGGCCTCACAGGTACTGTATGTTAGATTGTCATTCCTTTTTTAGCTATCTTGTACAAGTCAGGGGCTCATGCCAAAAGACACCAGAGGCTAGGGTGGTGGTCAAACCCGGGACCCCCTAGTTCTTAGTTAACCGCCTTAATCACTGGGCCTCACAGGTACTGTATGTTAGATTGTCATTCCTTTTTTAGCTTACTTGTACAAGTCAGGGGCTCTTGCCAAAAGACACCAGAGGCTAGGGTGGTGGTCAAACCCGGGACCCCCTAGTTCTTAGTCAACCACCTTAATCACTGGCCTCACAGGTACTGTATGTTAGATTGTCATTCCTTTTTTAGCTATCTTGTACAAGTCAGGGGCTCATGCGAAAAGACACCAGAGGCTAGGGTGGTGGTCAAACCCGGGACCCCCTAGTTCTTAGTTAACCGCCTTAATCACTGGGCCTCACAGGTACTGTATGTTAGATTGTCATTCCTTTTTTAGCTAACTTGTACAAGTCAGGGGCTCTTGCCAAAAGACACCAGAGGCTAGGGTGGTGGTCAAACCAGGGACCCCCTAATTCTTAGTCAACCGCCTTAATCACTGGGCCTCACAGGTACTGTATGTTAGATTGTCATTCCTTTTTTAGCTAACTTGTACAAGTCAGGGGCTCTTGCCAAAAGACACCAGAGGCTAGGGTGGTGGACAAACCCGGGACCCCCTAGTTCTTAGTCAACCACCTTAATCACTGGGCCTCACAGGTACTGTATGTTAGATTGTCATTCCTTTTTTAGCTAACTTGTACAAGTCAGGGGCTCTTGCCAAAAGACACCAGAGGCTAGGGTGGTGGTCAAACCCGGGACCCCCTAGTTTTTAGTTAACCGCCTTAATCACTGGGCCTCACAGGTACTGTATGTTAGATTGTCATTCCTTTTTTAGCTTACTTGTACAAGTCAGGGGCTCTTGCCAAAAGACACCAGAGGCTAGGGTGGTGGTCAAACCCGGGACCCCCTAGTTCTTAGTCAACCGCCTTAATCACTGGGCTTCACAGGTACTGTATGTTAGATTGTCATTCCTTTTTTAGCTAACTTGTACAAGTCAGGGGCTCTTGCCAAAAGACACCAGAGGCTAGGGTGGTGGTCAAACCCAGGACCCCCTAGTTCTTAGTCAACCGCCTTAATCACTGGGCCTCACAGGTACTGTATGTTAGATTGTCATTCCTTTTTTAGCTAACTTGTACAAGGCAGAGACCTCTTGCCAAAAGACACCAGAGGCTAGGGTGGTGGTCAAACCCGGGACCCCCTAGTTCTTAGTCAACCACCTTAATCACTGGGCCTCACAGGTACTGTATGTTAGATTGTCATTCCTTTTTTAGCTAACTTGTACAAGTCAGGGGCTCTTGCCTAAAGACACCAGAGGCTAGGGCGGAGGTCAAACTCAAGACCCCCTAGTTCTTAGTTAACCGCCTTAATCACTGGGCCTCACAGGTACTGTATGTTAGATTGTCATTCCTTTTTTAGCTTACTTGTACAAGTCAGGGGCTCTTGCCAAAAGACACCAGAGGCTAGGGTGGTGGTCAAACCCGGGACCCCCTAGTTCTTAGTCAACCGCCTTAATCACTGGGCTTCACAGGTACTGTATGTTAGATTGTCATTCCTTTTTTAGCTAACTTGTACAAGTCAGGGGCTCTTGCCAAAAGACACCAGAGGCTAGGGTGGTGGTCAAACCCAGGACCCCCTAGTTCTTAGTCAACCGCCTTAATCACTGGGCCTCACAGGTACTGTATGTTAGATTGTCATTCCTTTTTTAGCTAACTTGTACAAGGCAGAGACCTCTTGCCAAAAGACACCAGAGGCTAGGGTGGTGGTCAAACCCGGGACCCCCTAGTTCTTAGTCAACCACCTTAATCACTGGGCCTCACAGGTACTGTATGTTAGATTGTCATTCCTTTTTTAGCTAACTTGTACAAGTCAGGGGCTCTTGCCTAAAGACACCAGAGGCTAGGGCGGAGGTCAAACTCAAGACCCCCTAGTTCTTAGTTAACCGCCTTAATCACTGGGCCTCACAGGTACTGTATGTTAGATTGTCATTCCTTTTTTAGCTAACTTGTACAAGTCAGGGGCTCTTGCCAAAAGACACCAGAGGCTAGGGTGGTGGTCAAACCCGGGACCCCCTAGTTCTTAGTCAACCGCCTTAATCACTGGGCTTCACAGGTACTGTATGTTAGATTGTCATTCCTTTTTTAGCTAACTTGTACAAGTCAGGGGCTCTTGCCTAAAGACACCAGAGGCTAGGGCGGAGGTCAAACTCAAGACCCCCTAGTTCTTAGTTAACCGCCTTAATCACTGGGCCTCACAGGTACTGTATGTTAGATTGTCATTCCTTTTTTAGCTAACTTGTACAAGTCAGGGGCTCTTGCCTAAAGACACCAGAGGCTAGGGCGGAGGTCAAACTCCCTAGTTCTAAGTCTAACAAGATACTGAAGACCATTCATATACCCAGCCTGTTAAATCTAAATCAAAAATAAAATTAGATATTTTTTCAGTTGCCATTTTATTATATCATGTTACATGATGCTTATCTGAACATGAGTTCTAATTGGTCCGACTTTCAGACCATCTATAAAACAAAAATTCTTACATGAGGTAATCTCTGAAAGACTGTTGAAAACAACATTAAATCCCAATCAAAACTAAGGACATCCAAGTTTTTTAGACCATTTGTTAACAGAATCTTATATGCTGAAAAAATCTTTTGACCATTTTTAAAAACACCATCACATGCCAGCCAAAACAAAGGACTACCAAGTTTTTCAAACCATTTGTTACAGAATCTTATATGCTGAAAAAATCTCTTAACAACTTTTAAAAACAGCTTCAAATCCCAGTCAAAACTAAGAACTTCCAAGTTTTTTCAGTTATTAGTTTACAAGTATGTTGGTACATGAGTTCCAAATGGTCCGATATTGATTCAAAATGATTTATTAGAGCTTTCTACACGGTTGTATTTTAAGGGTTCAGGGCAAAACTATAGTAAGTGCTTCGTGTTCTCGAATTGTCGTTGGAACAGCATTATATCCTTTTCAAAATGGAATAAATATACAAGTTCTTTCAGTTTTTGTTTTGTATGTTAAACAGGCTCACCCAAACCCGGCATCCAACTGGTCAGACAAAATACTGAAGACCGTTCATATACCGAACCTGTTACATGAGAATATCCCCAATCAGCCTCTAGACTACTACACCTGCGCTTTCAAGAAGTCAAAGTTGAACAGGTGAGTTGCTTATTCAAGACATAGTTATTTCCTCACCCCTACAACACTATAATGCTTTTTAAAGTAACAGAAGTTGTTGGCTACATTGGTGCTATGGAAGAGTGTCAGCCTCTGGTAGATTAAATTTCCCATAGGCTTCAATGTTAATTTTTTAATCGATTATCTCCCCTAATTGAGGTTATAATGGAAAAAATTCTCATTGAAACCCTTTCATTTGTAAAGATCTTCAATGTGACAAAGTTTCATAAATGTGTTACCATTCAGTGCTGAGATATGCAACATTTTTATTAGCGGCAATATACCTTAAGTAGATTTCGTTTTGGGAGAGATGATGGAATTTGATATTATAGATTTGTCTGCCTCACAGCAGTATACTATGTCTGGAAAGTGGATAAATTGGCTTGGAAATAATGTTTAGTGGTAAAAGTCATGAAAGAAGGGGATTTAGCTCACTACCTATTGTTAGAAATAAAACACAGACATCTTTAGAAACCACTGTGAGAAAAAAATTGAATTGGTCATGATAAGCAATTTATCCTTTTCTCACAGTGTTTTCTAGCCAATTATAGGAGAAAAATGTTAGTTCTCCTCATGCTATTTTTCAGGGTTTTCCCTTGACCCCTTGGCTTTTGCACTAATTTGTGGGACTTCTGACCCTATATATTTATGTGGAATTGTGAATGAAAAAGAAAAATGGGGGTTGTATTCAGAAATTGAGGGTCATTTTTTTATAAAAACTGGTGGTCAAGGAAAACCAAGATTTTTCGTCATCATTCGCTTTATTTTAAATATCTTTAGGGGTCATATTCAGAAATTTGAGGTCATTTAATATATAAATTGGTGGTCAAGGAAAACCAATATTTTTCGTCATCTTCTGTCAGTTTATTTTGAATAACGATAGTTATGAAAATGAAACTTGATTCGAACATCGTTACTTTCAGGTTTTTAGGCAGCGAGAACAAGGACACCTATTTCACTGTGACCCAGAGAAGTCGTGTAGTCTGGGAAATCCTTACTACTGCTGCGTACGGAAAACGTAAGCGCGCAGAGATCGGTGTTGAGCGGTTAATAGAGGAGGGCGTGTACGCGGCAGCTTTCCCATTACATGAGGTGATTATTCAATGACTCGTTATGTGTTATGAGATTTTGGGACTTGTCTGGATTGAAATGAACAATAGGGGTCCAGCATGGCCAAGTGGTTTAGGGGGCGGACTTAAAACTTTGGGGATTCCGAGTTGAAGCCCCACCGACTTATCGGGTTTCATTGGAGTGACCTTTGGCAAGTCATTTCAGAGTCCTAGCTTAGTACTGGTGGATCCAGGAAAGGTGTTACATAACTGAAAAATTGTTGACACAATGTTAAACACCATACAAAGAGAGTAATTGTTAATGTTGCCTTAACCCTTTCCCAAACAATAACGACATTTGACCACTTTGTTGCAGACGACTTTGGAAAACGAGCAATTTCTCCTTTTCCCACAATATTTTCTGCCCTATCCAAAGATTATTTTCCGATTTCATGTCGTCTGCAAACTCTTTTAATTTGGGACAGTCGAAAATGTGTTGTTTGGGAAAGGGTTAAACATACATAATATAAAATAATAATATTTATTGCATTATAAATATTACATGTTGTATAGCAATTTTACAAACATTTTAACAAAGACATGGGTTTACAGAAGAGCTTTTCATTTACAGGTGTTATTCAATTTCTATTTTGCTGAGCATAAAATATATACTTTGCCAGATTAAAGACGTGTTTTTTTTTAGATTATTAAATTTATGCATATTTTGCCATGTATGATAGTATTTCCTTATAATACATTGATATTGAATTTGAATGTTTTGAAGAAATTAATAAAAAGTGAAAAACATCTGCCAGTATTAGGTTAGAAAATGTGTCTCGAAATGTGTCTTGCCAAAGGGCACGCTCTTCACAGTGTAATTATAGATCTCCATCAGGATTCAAACCTGGATTCCCCTATCTCTAGTCCACAATGCTATACCATTACGCCACTTCAGACCCTAGTTGTCGTCACGAAATGATCAAAACACAATAATTTAACCATTATTCCCAATCCCTGTTTTGCATGTGACATTGAATTCCAGGAAACGTCATTTGCACAAGTTAATTGAATACACGTAAATTACCCTTCTTTTAACCCTTTACAAAACGCCAAATTTTCCACTGTCCCAAATTGAAAGAGTTAGCAGACGATATTTCAAAATGTGATGAAATCGAGAAGCAATCTTTCGATACGGCAGAAAACATTGTGGGATGGGAAAAGGAAAAATTGCTTTCTTAGAGCAATTTCTTTTTTTCCCATCATGATTTCCAGAGTCGTCTGCAACAAATTGGTCAAATATCGTTGTTGTTTGGTAATGGATCAAACAAAAAACACTCTTTGTTCATGTAGGGAATTGGTTTCTTCAGTGTCACCTTTACCATGAATACAGACAAATATCAATAGACGCTGCTTGAATTATATGAAAAAATTGTGGAAAAAGGAGAATTTGCTTATGAGGAGCAATAGAGAATTAATGAAAACGCCAAGTTTCAATAAAGGATAAAAATACATGTACTTGAAATGAGCAATGCATTCTGTTACAATGATTTCTTCAAAGATTGGTTGTGGAAAAATCCCTTTTTCCATTTTTCTCAAAAAAAGTACTTTTTTCTCATATTTCTAAAAAAGGCTGTGTTTATACTTCGTATTAATGGACTCGGGGGGTAATTCACTTATGATGGAATGAAATAACAGAAGCTTTTAGGAGAATTATTGGGACAAAGTTTCCATGGTAATTCCGGGAGATGACAATCATGCAAAATAAAATGTACAGTGTTTCATGTTTCCTCAGGTTTCATTTGGGCTGGTCCATAATGATTAGAGTCATTCACTGTCACGTTGGCTTGTGGTTTTTTTCTATCTGGAGCGGTATTTTTGGGATGTCAACACTATCTTAATATTTGGAACTGCAACACTTCATTACAATGCCACAACCATGTATTTCAAGATTTTTTCTCTCAGAAAATGTGGTCCCAAATATTATATCTTGATTTGTAACAACTCTTTTAGCACAGACTTGACTGTCAATGATGAGTATTTGTTATCTGACAGCCCTCGTCTTGGTTTTATTGAAACACACCTCTTACGAACAAAGTCCGCAACGAAGCATAGCTAGAAAAATCCACTTTGGATTTTATGTCCCCTGTGGGGATTCGATCCCGGTTCTCCCGGGTGACAGTCCAAGACATAACCACTGAGCTAAAGAGTCGGCTCAGTAACGCAGAGGTTACATCTTGTCCTGATTGATTGTTGCTATGCTGTAGAGAGTGAGGCGGCTACGTAACACACCCCCTCTTATAGAAGTCATCATTTATGATGACATGTAAGCCATTTCGGCTTGTAAGTCCATTTCGGACAAATTAATGGCTCAATGGCCAATCCTGGATGAGCCCCCATCTTACGAACAAAGTTCGCAACGAAGCATAGCTAGAAAAATCCACTTTGGATTTTATGTCCCCTGTGGGGATTCGATCCCGGTTCTCCCGGGTCACAGTCCAAGACATAACCACTGAGCTAAAGAGTCGGCTCAGTAACGCAGAGGTTACATCTTGTCCTGATTGATTGTTGCTATGCTGTAGAGAGTGAGGCGGCTACGTAACACACCTAATATCGACGAAGAAATGAACAAAAGCATCATCTAAATCGACAGTGTTGATATCCAAAAAATATAGCTTTAGATCATAAAAAGTCACTACGGGTAGCCTTTAAATTCATTTCTTTACAGTGAAAGCCACACCTAGGCATGGTTTAAATGATCAAGATCCATCCAAATGAAGTAACAAGTTAATACATCATGAATTCATTTCCTTACAGGGCCCCTATGAAATACCCAGGCATGGTCTGGACGACCCAGAGTCCTTGAACCCGCGACAAATTCTCTACCATTACTGGGCCCGCTGGTGGAAATGGAGCAAATATCAGCCCCTCGACCATATACGGGAATATTTTGGGGAGAAAATTGGAATCTACTTTGCATGGCTTGGTAATTATTCACTCTGCTTTGAACACTTAGCCCTTATAGTGCTGGAACCGACTTCATGCTTATGCAAACAGGTTAGATCCAGGCTAGCTGCCAAGTAAATTGGCGGCTGGCCTGTGATCTAACCTGTTTGCTACTCTGAGTATCTTTTCCCATCGAAATTGAGAAGATATTGAAAGGTTTTGAAAAGCAGAAGACACAAAAATCTATTTTTAGAAATTTACCCAGCATTCTAAGGGTAAATGTTGGTACTGGTTATGAAAAGGTTTCAATTAACATCCATTAATTTGAATTTTAATAACTTAAGAATGAAATATTGAATTGGTTTGTAATCATGGTTTAGAAAGTGTACAATTCTATTGAATTTACATAAATTTTTACTAATTTCAATTTTAATGTATTGTGTCAAAAGGCAGAATCTCTAATGAAAAGTAGCTGTTATCATTATTTGGTTTGTCCAAAATTGTATTGGTGAGAAAATGATTTATTTAGATTTATTTGTTGTATATGTCGTGGTCTCTCCACTCTGGGCTAGAAGTTTTGGAATCATAAGTCTTCTTTGTGTTTCAGGTTTCTACACAGCCTGGTTACTACCAGCCTCTATTGTTGGGGTGCTTGTTTTCATGTATGGTATATTCACATTGAACACAAACACACCAGCGTAAGTACAACTTTTACTTTATTGTTGCTTGTATGCAGATGAGAAAATTTGAAAGTCAAAATAAAATGTCATCGAGACATTGCTGATTTTTTTTATACTTGTATGATATACAATCAAAAGGTAATTTTTGAAAGCATAATTTAATTCAGGAAGCCTCATTTTATCTAAATATGTTCAGTCTATATTTGGTACCTCTCATAACTGTTGCAATGCTTTTCAAATCTATAAATATATCAATTTATCGTAAACAGGCTCTTAAAACTTAAAACAATCTTATTTTGCATCTAATGGTACCTTATGTGTCTGCTGTGTGATGATAATATTGGTTGTTCATCATTGAACCTTTCTTTTGTATGCATAAACATGCATGTTTTCTCTTGTTTGTTGTCGTCTATATAGCATTGTTGATGTATACAACATTTGTATCTCTTTAGGAATGAAGTTTGCAACAGCAATGGTACCTACCTTATGTGTCCACTCTGTGATGAGAATATCGGCTGTCCATACTGGAATCTATCGGACGTGTGTATCTACACCAGAGTGTCCTATTTGTTTGATCATCCAGCAACTGTCTTCTACTCCGTATTTGTTTCATTCTGGGGTAAGTTTGCCTTTACTCATCATATTGGGGTCCTGCATGGCCCAATTGTTAAGTTGGCTGACTTGGAACTCGGGGGCGAGGGGTTCTTTTCTTAAAATTCTGAGATGTTAAACATAAAGGGAATATAATAAATAAATGCATAAACTGGATTCCAATTAATCATATGGGTGTTATAGCATAAAAAAAACTTGTTCCTTCCAAACTTGGCTTTTAAAAGACATGCATTTAACATGTGACATTGGATTGTATCATCCATTCTGCACTTATATTTCCTCTATATCAAGGGGGGAAAAAGAATAGGATGAATAATTGAAAGAAGGATAGAGAAATAATACAAAAGGCAAGTAAAAAGTTTCAACGACAAAAAAGTTAGAATCATGTAAGTGTTCAGTGTTCAATGTTGTAAATGTAGTTCTATTTTTACAAGCTGATATGTATGATACATAGTTAATTACATAAACTTGTTTCCTTTTAATTTCAGCTGTGACTTTCCTGGAATATTGGAAAAGAAAGAACGCCAGTCTGGCCCATCATTGGGATGTTGTGGATTTTGAAGAGGAAGAGGTAAACTAAATGCATTTAGAAAAGTTTGGTAGTTTTGCTGATAAAGACCTGAATGAAAGCCCTAGTTGGTGCTCATACTATTTGAGTATGTTTTCATTGAAATTACCGAAGAAGAAACAATGATGAATTATTTCTGACTGTCTTTTTGCACCAATTTGTGCTAATATAATTATGAACCACTTGAATGTGTCTATATTGAGATACAGAAAAAAAACACTGACATAATATTTAGATATTTGTGTCTCTCTTTGTTTTTTTAGAATAAAGGATAAATAGGGTTTAATCAACAATTTGTTTTGTTTATGGGAAATTATTCCCTGAGTGAAATGTTATTTGCGCATAACAAACAAGTTCGCTAGCAAAACATGATTGAGTCTATTGGATAGACATAAAGAAAAGAAAAATGCATGAATCAGAATGTATGCAACACTTCTTTAACAGTGTGAAGCCTTATAGTGATGGAACCAACTTCATGCTTATGCAAACATGTTAGATCCAGGCCAGCCGCCAAGTAAATTGGCAGCTGGCCTTTGATCTAATCTGTTTTCTACTCTGAGTATCTTCGAAACTCAGCAGATATTTAAGGTTTTGTAAAGCAGACGACACAAAAATTTATTTTTAGAAAATTACCCAGGATTCTAAGGGTTAACAGGGTTGTAAACATGCAAACCAATTCCATAATTCCATATATCTTTTATTTAAGGAGCGTCCGAGACCAGAATATGCGGCGAAAGCCCCAACTTACGAAAAGAACCCAATAACAGGTGTCAAGGAGCCCCACTTTCCACAGAGGAAAAGAATTCCAAGAATAATTTCTGGTATAGCTGTGATAATTATAATGGTAAGGTTCTCAATTAGGATTGATGGATTGGGTTTTTACTTGTATCAGATGTAATTTCATTTATGTTGAATGTTATATTTAACATGGAAGATCATGTATGAGACAGTGGTGCAGAGGTAGAGTGTCTGCCTCTTGTACAAAAGGTCCCGTGTTTGATCCCCGTTATGAGAGGGAAAAATGGTCGGGACTAGCTCTCAAAGTAGCGCGAGTACTGGTTTAGTATCAAGAAAGCAGTCACCGAGGTGAGCTTCCGTCACAATTAATGTAAAATAAATAAGTTTAAGCTTTGTCTGATTAGCAATTGGTAAGAGATTTATTGATTGGGTTTCTATTTGTATAAAATGTGTTTTTATGTTGAATGGCTTCTTTAATATGGATTATCTTGTTCGTTTCATTAGCAATGGATAACAGATTTGTTGATTGGATTTTTACGTTGTCTCAAACATATTTTTATTCTTTTGTTGTATGGCCTTTAAAAGTATGACAGATCTGGCTCATTTTATTGGCAATTGATGAAAGATTTATTAATTGACATTTAACATTGTATCAAATGCATTTATTTATGTTGTATAGCTTTTTAAAACATAGTAATTTCTAAGAGATTCATTGATTGGATTTTTGGTCCAGAGGTAGAGCATTGGCCTCCTGACACAAGGGTCATGGGTTCGAATTCCGTGAGAAGCAGGTTCCGCCTTGCAACCTTTCACTAATCCACATTCGGCGCGATTACTGGTTATGTATCCAGGAAGCAGTATCATGAGTGATTAATCTAAGTTGTAAGAACTTGTTTCACAATTGATGTAAAATGACTAAGTTTAAACTTAATTGTATTTTGATAATTGTACAATTTAACATTGGATATTTTGTTTATTTCATTACTAAGGAAATCAACAGCATTTTATTTTGACTTTCAAATTTTTGTATATGTGAACTAGCAGTTATAAACCAATATTTCATATTTTTCAGATGACGTTAGTTATAATATTTATAATCGCTGTAATCATGTATCGTGTGTTGGTGAGCATCCCGTTGTTCGAGAACGCGACGACCCGAGCGCGAGCCCAGATCATCGCCAGCATGACGGCTGCGGTTGTGAACTTGATCCTTATCATGGCGCTGGGTAAAGTGTACGGGATCCTGGCCCTGAAAATGACACAGTGGGGTATGTAGATGATTTATAAAACCATTTAAAAGCAAACTAGGGGTTCGAAAAACTGTAAAATGAGTTATAAATTATTATAGATTATATAATAAATTATGTTGAAACATAGCAAAACACCACAGGACCATGACAATATAATGCTTGCACTATTCATTTTCTATGTTTCAAAGTGCTTTTTTGTACCCATCAATTTAACTTTATTGTTTACATTTGAGTAACATCTCAAGTACCAAAATATTCTAGAACTTTCACAATTTAAGTGTTTATGAGAGCAGATATGGCTTTAGACACTTGCAATTGGGGGTTTGTGTTGAGATATTGATTTGGTTAACCCTTTACCAAGCGCCAAATTTTTTACTGTTCCTAACTGAAAGAGTTTGCAGACAACATTTCAAAACATGATTGTATTTTGCCTTTCAAATTTTCTCATATCTGAAAAAGCAACTTTAAGACTTGAAAAGACACCTATATTTTTAGTGATTTCATCTATTCTTACCTGTAGTTTTTCATCATTTGTTATTTCTTTTTCTTACGGTATATGTTTTTTTTTCTCTCTCATTTTAACATCTTTGTTATTTTTCTTTTCTTTTCTTTTTTCACAGTATATGTTTTACATTGATAGTGCTGTAAACTTTAAGCTTCTACAAAGCCACTCTCGATGACTGCTTCCTGGATACTAAACCAGTATTCGCACCGGTTTGTGGGTTAGTCCCGGAATTTTTCACCTCCCCTAACGTGGATTCGAACCCGGGACCCTCGGTACAAGAGCCCTGCGCTCTACCACTGCACAAATGTCGCCCACTCAATTGCTTACGTTTTTTTTTTTTTTTCATTTTAACATCATTTGTTATTTCTCCTTTTTTTACAGAAATGCATCGAACACAGACAGAGTTTGAGGACCAGTTAACATTTAAAGTGTTTATCTTCCAGTTTGTCAACTTTTACTCTTCCATCATCTATATAGCCTTCTTCAAGGGAAGGTAACTACATGTTATTTATTTGTTATAGAAGTTTTATAAGGTGTTGAAAATTGTTTGTATTAGAGGTTGTTTCCCAACTGATTTATGTGTGAGTGTGGGTCTACAGAGCTTTCCTAGCCCCTATGGCCTGTTAAGTTATTTTCTTCCTCTAGGACCTTTATGCCGGGCATCACAATACAAACTAAAATGTTGCTGGTAATTTTATTTGTAAAAAAGAAATACAGTTTCATTTTTTTAAAATACTTTAAGATATCAATGTGTCTCAAATATTGAGCAAATCCTTTACTTTTTCAAAGTAATTTTGGAAAATTCAACAAAAAGCAATACATATTTACACAGATCCTTTTCCCCCTTTGTTGTTAAATGATTTGGCAGACTTAGAACTCAGGAGGTCCGGGTTCCAGTCCCACCAACACCTTAAGTCTTGTGGGAGTGCCCTTTGGCAAGTCACTTCAGAGCCCTAGCCTAGTACTGGCCCATCCTTGAAAGCCGTGACGTAACTGTAAAATTGATGATGGCTTTAAACACCATACAAACTGTTACATGATAGTTAATATTGTTGATAAATTTCCTTGCTGCAAATTATGCATACCAGCAAAGGGTTAACTATTGCTTTGCTTTCCAAAGGGAGGTAAAATTTGGATATTCAACAAACAATTTTCTTTACATGCTTATCTTTCTTGCATAGTATTTGAGAATATTTCTTATTTATCCTAAGTTCCACGCTCTTGAATGAGCACCAATGCTATCAAATATAAGATTACATTCTTCCTAAATTAAAATAGTCGATAGACCACATTAAAATCATTATGAAAATTTGATTACTTTCTTCTGTAAGGAAAAGCTTTTTCTTTAAAAAATATGAGATATTTCTAATTCTTCCAACATAACATCAAGAATATTCTATGTTATATACTTTAGACTGATTTAATGGTAATGTGAGCAATATTTTGTTTTGTTTGACAGTTTTTGATACAGAATTTGATTGATATTAATCTTCCCTAGAGTAATGGTGTTATTCTTTTCTTCTTACAGATTTGTTGGGTACCCTGGCCATTACAACAAATTCTTTGGGCTACGGAGTGAGGATGTGAGTGTTAACACAGAACCACCTAACACCACATTGCATCTTGCAGTAGACGGCTTTCAAAAAGCATTGTGGCAAAAGAAGAAATTGCTTGTAACAAGCAATTTCTCCTTTTGCAACAATGCTTTTTCAATCTATTCACATGATTATCACAACAGCAGAACTGAAAGGTTTTGAATATGTTTACGGAGCTTTTCTAAAGTCGTCTGCTCTAAGTAAAAAGATGTCGTCTACAGGTGGTAAAGAGTTAATATTTCTAAGGTTATGCATGTATCTTCATTTATCAATAGAAAACCGTTGTAAACCTTTCACATTAATGATTACATTACTAACAACAGTATTACATTAAGTAGGGCCTCCGAGTCCTAGTGGTAAGTGTACAGAACTTGAAATCAACTCTCTGTGTGGGTTCAAATCTCGGTAATGGCATTTGGGTTTTGATGAGAGGTAGTCTTCTAACTGACTAACGGAGAATGATGGCTCTACCCGACTTGACCAGCCCTTATTAGTAGTTGAGCATGGAGTCTTCCTCAATCATTGAGAGTCGGACATCGCAACATAACTAAAATAATGTTGACATGATGTAAAGCCCCGTATTAAAAAAGAAGAGATTGTGAGTGACTTGATTAACACTTACCCTACTTGAATGGGAATTGAAAGCACCAGGATATGAAAAAAATAAAATGTGTAAGAAAATACATCTTATTTATACCATAGTGTAGAAATCAGAGTGAAAATGGGTCAAATGCATTGGTTAAAGTGTTCAGGGTTATTCCTGAATTTCAGGTTTTTGAGACTTTTTGTCCCTATATAATGCTATAGCAGACATGCCTTATCAGGATAATGAATTGAGATTGAGGGACCGATCCAAATTGTTTTTGTTCGTTAATTGCAGTGTAACAATGGAGGTTGTCTAGTGGAGTTGGCACAGCAGCTGGCTGTCATCATGATCGGTAAACAGATGATTAACAACGCGCAGGAAATATTTGTACCGTAAGTAATCTATCGTGTTGAATGAGTGTAGGACCTTCTTAATTATCATCTGTACAAAAGGTCGACCATCAATTTGTGCCAGGCATTGCAACATAACACAGGGTCCTTGGTGTCTCAATGTTTAAGGTGACAGTTTAAGACCTCAAGGGTTCATGGTTCAAGCACCACCGACACCTCTGGTTTCATCAGAGTTTCCTTTGGCAAGTCACGTAGGAGCCCTAGCCTAGTACTGGTCCATCCAGGAAAGTCGTAAAGTCATTGAAAAATTACCGACACATTGTTGAACATTACACAAACAAAACAACGCAACATAACTGAAATAATGTTAGTGTGTTCTAATTCCTTGAAAAAATGAATATGAATACAAATGGAAAGAAAACAATGGTAGTTCTGGCCTCAGTTGAAAAACAGGGAACATCCATGGAGCATGGTTATGTATGGTGTCACCAACCGTTAAGGTAGAATACCCATAATCTGCAATTTTGAAAATTGTTCTTTTGTCAGATTCCTTCCCTCGTTCTCGGCATACATCGGTCAGGGACGGAACTAATTAGTACAAAGTGATTAGTTTCGGCACGGACGGATGTTTACTGAGAACGACCCAAGTAATTTGTCTAAGGAAAGAGTTTCAAAATGGCTGATTATGGGAATTCTACCTTAAATCACAAACAAACCTTGCAAGAAATTGTCTGGTTACAAATGTCTTGATAGCATTTGTCTATACATGATTTAACCCTTTTTTCACAATAGGGAATTTTGCTACATGTCCAATCTAAAAGTAGCATAATTGAGGGTTCAGTACAAAACTATAGCAAGTGCTCCACAAACATGAAGCACTTATAACAGTATTGCGCTGAACCCTCGTAATGATGCTTTATTACAAAGTTTTCTTACTATCATTAACTCATTACAAATTGTCTATTTTCTATCTTTCATTCATTACAAATTCTTTTTTTTTTAACCAAATACGTTTTAGCCTGTATATAATTTAAATCGACATCTTCATTATGCACCCTTAATGACCTGAGGTGTCGATGTGGCTTAAAACACCATTCATTCATTATTACAAAGTTATAAGACTTCATGTTTCTCTCTTTTTTTTTCCAGAAAAATCAAGGCATTTATTCATAGAATGAAACTCAAACTGGACAAAGGGGCCATCAAAACAAGATGTGAGCTTGACTATGAGCTGATTGAAAATGAAGGACTGTTTGAGGAATACTTAGAAATGGGTAAACTATCATTCAATTTTACAAATTTGATAGTTTTTCACATAAATGAATTAAAAAGTTGATTAAAATTGAAGGAATTTTTTAACCAAACCATTTTTATACTTTTGTCACATTCCTTTCCACCTTATTGAGATGCTGGTGCGTTTCTTATCTGAAGTGTTAACTAATAAGAATGAGGGCTAAAGTTTCTGTTTCAATTAATAACACCTAATTTGAATGACAATTTGATGCTACAGTTATAAACTCTCAAAACTATACCTTTAATTTCATTTCAGTGTTACAGTTTGGTTTCATCACCATCTTTGTGGCTGCTTTCCCTCTGGCTCCTCTGTTTGCTTTGTTAAACAACTGGGTGGAGATCCGTCTAGACGCCCAGAAGTTTGTGTGCGAGACGAGACGTCCCGTGGCAGAGAGAGCCCAGGATATCGGGGTCTGGTTTACCATCATGGATGGCCTGGCACAAGTGGCGGTGATAAGCAATGTAAGATATATGTGTCATACGGATGCGTTTTTCCAAATAAAACGTATATAACAGAAATTATAAACAATGATGTCTTGTTAATCAGAATGTATCCGTAACCAGCAATAAAGCCCTCAGGTCATTATGCATCTTGATATATACAAGTAACAATTACAGGTAAAAACATAAGTCGGTACTCTGAAATCTAAGTAGGGATCCGTAATGAACGATTCCAGACTTAATGAGGCAAATAACTGCACAATTAATCCATTCCCTGGAATTTTCGTCCAGATCCCGAGACATCCGGATAATTGGGATCCAGATTTACGAGGCTTGACTGTATGCAAAGTTAATCTAGTCTGGTTTGGCATAATGTAAGGATTAGCACTATTACTTGATTTCTTTGATATTTGAAGAATTGAATATTTTAATCTCAACATTCTTAAGGAGCTTCCTTTCCTTTCTTAAAAGAGATTGGAATTTACAAGAAATTGTGATTCTTTATTCATTTAAAATATTCATAAATCAATATCATTAACTCATTACAATATATTTACATATTATCATACATTCATGAAAATTTTATTTATTTTTGATCATTAACTCATTACATATTATCTATTGACTAGCATTCATTCCAAGTTCTTAGTCATTTTTTTTATCCAAATACATTGTAGCTAAATGACCTAAGCTGTTGATTGTCTAAACCCTTATAGTGCTGGAACATGCTATATTCTGATGTTAATGGGTTGGATCCAGGCCAGCCACCAAGAAATTAGCAGCTGGCCTGTGATCTAATCTGTTTGCTACTTTGAGTATTTTTCCACAACGAAATTAAGCAGATATGGAAGGTTTTGGAAAGCAGAGGACACAAAAAATTATTTTAAGAAGATGACCCACCATTCTAAGGGTTTAAACACCTTCCATTCATTCAAATTGTTGTACTTTTTAGGCATTCCTGATAGCCTTCACTTCGGAGTTCCTCCCCAGATTGCTCTATCAGTATCAGTATAACTGGGATTTGGACGGCTACACAAACTTCACGTTGGCGACGTCCCCGAATGGAACGATGACGCAGGAGTGCCGATATATAGCTTTCCGAGATCATGAAGGGGATTACACAATGTTCTTCTGGCATTTACTGGCGATTCGACTGACCTTTGTTATTGTGTTTGAGGTAAATACTTTTTTAACAGTTTGAAAGTTTTTTTGTTAAAGGCTTGGTTTTTTTTTACTGCTATCATCCAATTGTAATCATTTTGATATGCTAAATCCATTAATTGCTTTACCCTTTGCCAAATGCCAAATTTTGAACTGTCCCAAATTGAAAGAAGTTACAGACGACATTTCAAAATGTGATGAAATTGAAAAAAAAATCTTCTGATAGGGCAGAAGACATCGCGGGAAAAGGAGAAATTGCTCATTAGGAGCAATTTCTCCTTTTTCCACAATGTTTTCCAGAGTGGTCTGCAACAAACTTGTCAATGCCATTATTGTTTGGTAATGGTTTAACTAATCATCTTATAGATGTACATTTTATTCCCTATTTGATATTACTCTATAAACATTTTCCATCGTTTTTGATAATGTCCATTTGGTGGAAAGAAGCCTGCTTTTTTGGGGGAAGGGGGTTGTTGTAGCTGTATTTTTGTCCCCCTATTCAATATCATTCCATGTCTTAATCATATTCCAGCATTTTGTGTTTGGAGTGTGCCGTCTGATAGACATTCTTGTCCCCGATGTTCCTGAATCTCTGTCTTTGAAGATCAAACGGGAGCGCTACCTTGCCAAGCAAGCTCTTGCTGATACAGATGCCATCATGCAGGTATGTGATAGTGATGTAATAATTTACCCGGCTCAAGCGAATGTTGAGCTTTGAAAGTTGTATGACAAATACTGCCTGTTTAAAGTTACTTGACATGAAGTTGTAGTGTCATACTTGTCTTATGAAACAACTGTTTACCTACCTGTATTTTCTAATAATACTTTTTGTAACTCACCCAAGGGTCCTGCGTGGCCCGTGGTTAAGTTAGCAGACTAAGTACTTAGGTGTCCGTGGTTTGAGCCCCCCGACAACTCTGGTTTCATGGGAGTGACCTTTGGCAAGTCACTTCAGGTTCCTAGCCTAGTACTGGTGGATCCAGGAAAGCCTTTACATAACTTCAAAAGTGTTGATAATGCTTTAAACACCATACAAACAAACTTACCTACATTGAAAGCTAAAGTAGGTGGTTTTGGTAAGATATGAACAATAGATTTCTTTTTCATGCTTAGTAACACTCATTGTAAAAAAAGAAGCTGTTAGTTGTTTCAAGCAATATGTTCTTTTGTCACAATGTTTTGCTACATGTATGCTTAAACTAATATGAGAGAAAAGGGTAAAAAGAACTGATTTTAGATGATTTCATTTTTCTTCTTTTTATAGCAAACTTAGCTGATGAGTTTGAGTTCAATGACAAGAATGATAATAATAATAGTATAATTGATAATAATAATGATTATAGATTGTATGTGTATGTTTAAGTAAATGTATATATGTATGTATGTAGCAACGACATGTAAATGTTATGCTAATAAAATGTTTGAACTTTGATAATTATATCCAGAATATAGGGTTTTCCCAATTAGATTAAAGGAATTGTTAATGAAATATGAAATTCTATACAAATAATGTCCTTTTTAACTATGTTTACTCATTGAATCATTCTTTATCATTTTATTTTGTGTTAGCCGTTTGAGACTTTTATCTGGCACATTCATGTGACCTCAATAATTTGTGAAAGAAAAACTGCTTAAATAAAAAGTTTCAAATATTTTCAAAAAATGTTATGATTATTCATTTAATTTGCAGGGAAAGGGTTAAAACTGGCTTTGAAATAACATTATCAAAATAAATTTACTTCTCAACTTTATGTTGTTGTTTTTTCCTTTTTGCTTAGGCACATTTATTAAATTTCATATCATTTATGTTGTTTAGTTGCATCTTTAATAAATGTCCCATTCTACAAAAAAATAAACAAAATTCATATCTAATTATGCACATGTACATTTAATTTTCAAACCATTTGTGTATTTTTTTTATCTTTTTTTTTCATGTTTCATCATAGATTATTTATGTTGTTTTATGTTGCATTAAAGCTTCATCACACAGTTCCTCTAAATGTTTTATATTATTATATTGTATTATATTTATTTTATAATTATATTATATGTATTTATATTATTGTTCAAAGGCGTTTAACGAGAGGAGAGACATAAGTTCAGATGAAGAATAGTAAGTTGGACAGTATACCTTAATCACATCACTCACGATACAGCTTTCTTTAACATCTAATAAATCTAATAGATAAACTTGAAGTGTTCTCTAAAGGATGCTTGTTCACAGTAGGAAAACGTATATAGCTTCCTTGAATTTTGAAATTTTTCATTTTATGAAAATCCAAGGGAAATCCGACAAAATCATCACGCTATGAACAACCGGTCATGTGACGCTCATTTGATACTAAGACTACACGCTGAAAACAAAATGGACGCTGACGCTAGTATCTTCTTAGTTAGGTGTACATCGTCACGTGACAGGCACTTGACAGCCCAAGTGACGTAACTAATTACCATATAGCTGTAGTAGCATACAAAAGTCGAGGCCGTGGGGGTTTTCCGTCAATATCTTCATTTAAACCACGAATTCGGCGATTTTTTTTTTGGCGCTGAATATTTGTTAGAAGCATAGCTGAATACCATACGCAAATTCTACTTTTTACCTATACATATTTAGCGTATGACGTCCAGGATCTTTAAAGGTTCTTGTTAACAAAACAATAATTCTTTGACATGCAATTGGTCAACACATAGAAGAAAAATACATATAAAAAAATTATATGGATTTAACTGCTCCAAACTCAAGGACAATAGAGACCATTGGTTTGTTTTACTCTATCCAAATGTTTATGTCAGCAATGCTAAGGGAGGTAATTCACAGTTTCACAATATCTTCAGAACAAGAGAAAATGGGAAAATTGTCTCCCTTTCCACCTCAGTATGTTCAGATGGTATGCAATGGACTTCAAAACAGTTGCAATGCTTGGGATCTGAATTCAGGAATAATCAGTGTGTGCAAGCTTAAGATACTTAAAACCAACTTAATTTTACTTCCAATGACTATATCTGTGAACAGGCAGCTTTAATGCTAACAAATAGCTATGCTTTGCAGTGAAATAACTAAAATGTTATTGAAAGGGCATTTAACCTCATATAAACAAACAAATATACCGAAATTAACAACACCATGTATAATAATACTCTTATTGTTAACCCTTTACCAAACAAGATGACATTTAACCACTTTGTTGCAGACGAGTCTGGAAAACATTGTGGGAAAAGGAGAAATTGCTCGCTAAGAGCAATTTCTCCTTTTCCCACAAGGTTTTCTGCTTTGTCAGAAGATTATTTACCAATTCATCACATTTTGAAATGTAGTCTGCAAACCCTTTCAATTTAGGACAGTCGAAAATTTGTTGTTTGGGAAAGGGTTAAAACAATGTAGATACTTGAATTGCAAATGATTTAACAGCTTCAATGATACAAACACTGTTTAACACCTGACTGTAAAGGATGTTTAAAACATTGTGACAGAAAGAATGATCTTACTCATTATGTGGCGGAAATTGCATTTAACTCAAAGCAAAAAAAATGCAATGCTTTTTCGTAGCTTGCTACAAAGTAGTTTGAGAGTGTTTGTGTTAAGGAAAAAGGTCAAGCAATTAGCATTTGTATTAGGGATAGAACAATGCTTAGAAAGATCACAAAATGATACGAACAGCATGCTGGAATATTGTATGTTATCTTGATATATGTTTTTTAATCTTTTAAAAAAAATCAAATCAGAGCTTTGTTGTGTATGAATATAAATCCGTTACAAAACACGAATTTGAGCCTTATTGTCTGATAGGTGTAGTGTTAGAGCAAATTATATTCAAGCTAAATAAGTGTCCTGCGTCACCAGGTGGTTAAGGTGTAGGACTTGGGACATTTAAGTTCAAGACTCAATCCTCACAAGTGTTAAGGGTCCTGCCTCATCCAGTATTCAACCCTTTCCCAAACAATAACCACATTTGACGACTTTGTTGCAGACGACTTTAAAAAACATTGTAGAAAAAGGAGAAATTGCTCGTAACGAGCAATTTCTCCTTTTCCCACAAGGTTTTCTGCTCATTTTGAAGAATATTGTTCAATTTCATCACATTTCGAAATATCGTCTGCAAACTCTTTCAATTGAGGACAGTCGAAAGTATGTTGTTTGGGAAAGGGTTAAGGTTGATTGTTATAAGGGGTTCCCAGGCCAAATTAATCCTTGCTAGCAGCAGTGGATTTTTTCGTGGGAGTCTCCTTTGACAAAATACTGGAAAGCCCTGCATAGTTCTCATGAAATTCAGGAAAGCAGTTAAATAACTAAAAGAATTTTGACATTGCTTTAAACCCTTTATAAACAAAATCCATCTTTACTATGAATAGTGTATTCAAATTAAGTCTTTTACCGATATACGATGAATGGGCGAGTCCATTATTGAGCATAAGTAGGTAGGTATAGAAAGTGTACAAATTATTATCATAATACCAAAATGTTAAACCTGTATTTTCAACATGATGAGAAAACTGTAAGAATAAATAGGTACCTTACATTATTTTTCTACAATATAAACTTTTCACATGTTTAGGGTATGCAAAAGCAGGATACAGAAGCTGATGATGATGATGATGAACTCATCAATGTGAGTTTAATGTATTGTCTCAAATACAGTGTGTAATAATGAACCCATGTGTTGTTAAAGAATGAACCCAGATATTGTTTGAGAATGATCGAAGATATTGTTAGAGAATGAGCCTAGATGTTGTTGTAAAACATATCCAAAGTGTTGTCATAGAATGTATCCATGCGTTTCCAGAGATGGAACCAAAATCTTGTTAGAGAATGAATCAAATTGTTGTCATAGAATGAACCACCAAAGTGTTGTTTGAAAATGATACATAAGTGTTGTTAGAGTAATGTTAGAGAATGTACCTAAGTGTTGTTTGAAGATGTATCCATGTGTTTTTAGTGAATGAACCAAAGTGTTGTTAAACAACAAAACTAGATGTTGTCTTAGAATGTAATTATATACAAGTCTTTGTTGGTAATAGACCAATGTATTGTTTGAGAATGGTTCACAGGTCTTGTTTGATAATTAACATAGATGTTGTTTGAAAATGATACCAAAGTGTTGTTAGAGCATAAATTTAGGTGTTGTCTTAGACTGTATCCAAGTGTTGTTTTAAAGAATGAACCAAAGCATTGTAATAGAATAAACCAAAGTTTTGTTTAAAATGATTTAAAAGTGTTGTTAGAGAATGAACCAAAGTGTTGTTAGAGAATGAACCAATGTGGTTATTTTTCATATATGTGTCTGACTGTAGTTTGAGAATGTTCCCAAATGTTGTGCAAGAATAAAACCAAATTCAATGTTGACTGAGAACTAATTCAAAGTAGTTTTTGAAATGCCTGTAGTCGTAGATCTTGCATGAAAATATAACAAAGCAAGTTTCAAAATAGATCAAAATAATGCCTAAAATTTGGTTAAGAAGAGGTTGGTAAAGGAATTTGAATATAATTCTGAAATTTATAGATAGATAAATTCATAGATGTTGTTTGAAAGTATCAAGACCTTGTCTGATATTAGGTTTAAATCTTTCTTAAATGTTGCCTGCGAATTGATACAAATTTTGTATGTTAACACATGGAAAATGATCCAAATTTTGATTGAAATCCTATTCAATTTTTGCTTGATATTGGGTTAATGTTTTTGTTTGAGAATAAAACCAAATTACGCCTGATATTAAATATAATTTTAAGTGTTGTTTGATCTCAACTCCAAGTTTTGCCAGATATAAGAGTCAGTTTTTATTGAGATTAAGATACACATATGAAATTGAATTTAGATATTGTTTGAAAAAATAAACCAAAATATTCTGATATTCGATTTAGTTGTTGCATGATATTTTCCTAGATAATCAATTTAACTAATAACTGATATTCAACGTGCGTCATTAGTTAACTGGTATAACTTACTATATTAAAAGATTTTCTCTACTTCTTCAAACCTCTTTTCTTCTCTCTTCAATTCTATTCTAAACTTTAATCCTTCTAATATTTTTCTGAAAATGTATCCAAGTAATAAGTTATAGATAGTGTGTTCTGCTTGTATCAACATTGTGCTTTTAGATATTTTTCTGAATGAAGCTATGTATAATCTATAGTCTAGAAATATATACAATATATAGTCTGGCTCCCAATCATACTCTCTTGTGGTAGGTGTGTTGTTGTTTAATAGACAGTTAAACATAGCTGTTGAAAACAAATAATTCAAGAAGCATCAATGTAGTATGTACAGTTTAATTGTGGTAGATCTCACAAGCAATGTCATTGCTTTTTTATTGGAATACAAGTTAATTTACTGTATATTAAAGACTTAAAAACGATCGAATTTCACTTCCAGTGACTATTCTTCAGAGCATATCATATAACAATACAGCTGTTGAGCATTTTTAAGAAATTAATTTTTGAATCACAAATTGCCTCACGTCTGTGAACAAGAACCATTGAATGTCTTGCCGTGGGTAAATCATCCTTTTGTCACTTTGTAATTTCTGCTACAGGTTCTATAAAGTAAGTAAGTTTACATGAGGTAACGGGTAATAATCAAATTTGTGGGCCCTGCATGACCCAGTGGTTAAGTTTGCGGACTTAAGAATTACATTATAAGTATTATGGGTCACAGGCCGAAATGTACGAATTAAAAGTTCAAAGGTCCTCTGTTCAAACCCCAACAACGCCTCTGGTTTCGTGGGAGTGACCTTTGGCAAGTCATTTCAGACAAGGTATGCTGTTACATTATTGAATTTTTTTTGATACATTGATGAACACAACTCAAAAAAAAAATCGAATCTGTACATTTTGTAAAATCATTCTTCTACTTGTACCAGCCACAATGTGTGGTCCCTTTGTTTTAAGCGACCCATCTTGAACAGTGTGTGAAAAGTGATTTAGTAAAAGGATATCCTAATATTGTATAGGACACAGCGGTCATTCAGAATTGAAGCTTTATGATTGCCAAGGGACAGTATCAAGCCTTTGATTGTATTAGACATCATGCTTCTGTCTCCTTTTACCATGGGCCAAGTTTTTCAAACACCTATTAATTTTAGCAGTAAGTTAAATACCCTAACAAGTCTTTAAATTTGAGATTCAGTTAAAATCTTAAATTAAGCCAATAATCACTCTCGATTCTGCTTCCTGAATACATAAACTTTACTGAAAGTCGGATCCTGCTATTCACAGGATATGGTTAAAGGGCTTTGAAATCATTGCAAAAGAAAGGGAATCTCTTCTTCATAGGATATGATATTTTTTTGTAACAATGTTTTCACAAGTTGAGGGTTCAATGCAAGACTATAGTAAGTGCTTCATGTTTGTGAAGCACTTATTATAGTCTTGCATTGAAACCTCAAAGTATGGAATTTAAATCATAAATAAAGCGAAAAGGGTTTGAGTGAAATTTCGGTATATTCTTAAGAGGTAACTCATATTGATACAACATGATGATATGTTGTAATTGCATGTATTCTTGAAATGCCTAACTATTTTGGAATGTAATTGGCAATTAAGTTGGTTAATTGATGGTGAAGAATGCTTATTTGTATGTCAAATGAGGCACATTTGTATCTTATATGACTAGCTATAAATGCACTGCACTCTGAGGTTTACAATTATGTTTTCTGTATTTATATTTTTCTATTCACTCATAAGAGATGCAAGATTTTCGCAACAAATACCAATCAAAAGCATCAACTGACGATGTTTCAGGTACATAAATTATAAATAAAGTCTTTGTGATTTTTTGGTAGAAAGTATTGTGACTTAAAGGAAAAATTGCTCCTTATTGGCAATTTATTCTTTTATCATTGGGGTTTCTTAACCCATTACCAAACATTAACGACATTTAACCAGTTTGTTGCAGACAACCCTGGAAAACATTATGGGAAGGGAAGAAATTACTCATAACAAACTATTTCTCCTTTTCCCACAATGTTTTCTACCCTATCAGAAGATTATTTTCCAATTTAATCACATATTTAAATGTTGTCTGCAAAATCTTTGGTAAAGGGTTAAAGTAACTTGTTCACACTTGCATAATTTGCAAATCAAAACAAAATGACTTTGAAACATTACAGTTTTGGTAATGCAGAATAATATTCAATAAAAAAAAAAAAGGAATTTGTATAGTTGTAGATTTAAAACTAAGTTTAAAGTTTTAAATTTTTTCACATCTCTGAACAAGCAGTTTTAACCCTTAGAATGCAGGGTAATTTTCTGAAAATAGATTTTTTGGTCGGTTGCTTGCCAAAACCTTAAATATCTGCTTGATTTTGATGAAGAAAACTATTCTGAGTAGCAATTATAACAGGTTAGATCACAGGCCAGCTGCCAATTTACTTGAAAGCTGGCCTGGATCTAACCTGTTTGCATAAGCATAAAGTCAGTTCCAGCACTATAAGGGTTAAGGGATCTGATTTAGTATTTCTTTACGACAGTGAAAGGTCAACGATGCCATATGATGCCATATGAATGAAATGGGTCATTGCCCTAGCTCCTGTCTTCAAGACATTGAAACTTAACTACTTCTTGAAAATAAAGGCATAAATGTCCTTTCATATATAGAAAATGTGATTAACCTTGATATGTTGATTTTTTTTTTCTTTTTTTTTTTTTTCATTAGAATTTGATTAATCTTCCAAAAGTTTGGTGAGTTTCGTAAACAGAGAGATGATAACGAATGAATTTAATTGGCTTTTGGATGAATGGGCACCGACTCGACAAAGAACAACCACCTTTTTCATTGAAGTGAGCGTTGGACTCGACAGTCACAAATATCAACGCAAGCGAGAATTGTTGTAGTTTTTCTGTAGAAAAAAAAGGATAATCACCTCCATTCGATTGATATAAAAAATATGTCACGAGAATGGGTTGATATCAGGTTGAAAAAATGAAGTTTTTTTAACTTGATAACAACCCATTCAAGTGATATATTTTTTTATATTGATCAAATGGAGTTGATTATTCTATTTATTTTATTCCGCTACATAAAATTTACTTGCCAAATTATCTCCATAAACACCAAATGGAATATAAAATGGGAGGAGTTTAGCAGTTAACCACACCCATGACATCATTCCCGTGTATGGATACATTTTGGGATACTGTACATTCATTTTAGTGCCCTGTGCATAAGTGCAATCATGACTTTTATTTAAGCAAAAGTGACGATATTCTCTGTGACAAAATTGAAAATTAACCCAGTATTTCACTGATAGGAATATAATAAAAACATTTATTTACCAATGAACATCATTTACCACGATACGTCATTTTTTTTTTTCAGATTGCCCGAGGACAAGACGATGTTGATCTGACGTGAAGGCCGCAATTGTTACTTCATCAACTCTATCATTATCTAAACACAAACGGGATACAATGACACTCTCAACTGTTTTTCATTTCGCTAAATAGTGATAGTGGTAATGACTTATCTGTTTATTACTGTAATTTCTGGTTTTATTATAGGAGTTTGTTAGGGGGGAGACCTATACCAAGCAAACATAGGGTTTTATGGATGACTTCTAAAGTTATTGTTGGAAACAGGAGAAATTGCTCCTCTTTATAATAGTTTAAAGCATTGTATCGGAAAATCGTTTCATTTTTATCACCATCAAATCTTTTTATTTTTATCACCATTAAGACCTGTACCAAGCAAACACTGGATTTTATGAATGAATGACTTTTGAAATTATTATTAGAAACAGTAGGAAATGTTCTTGTTTCCAACAACGCTTTAGCAATATAGAGAAACGTGTTTTCATATTTATCCACATGATATGGATGACTTTTGAAATTAACTATTATTGGAAAAAATAGAAACGTTCTCCTGTTTCCAATAATACCTTTGCAATGTATAGAAAAATCTTAGTTTTTATTACTTTTAAGGCCTCAACCAAGTAAACAATTGATGTTATGGATTTTTGAAATTATTGTAAGAAACAGAAGAATTGCTATTACTTCCGATGATACATTATAGCATTGTAGCAGAAAATCTTTACACTTTTATCACCATTAGGATCTTTACACAACAAACACTGCATGTTATGGATGACTTTTGAAATTATTGTTGGCAAACAGAAATTAATCATGTTTCAAACAATACTTTAGTAGTGAAGAGTTTCCTCTTTCCATTTTTATCACCATTGTGACCTTTGCCAAGCAAACACTGCATGTTATGGGTGACTTTCAAAATTATTCTTGGAAACAGTAGAAGTTGCTCCTGTTTCCAGCATATACTTTTGCAATGTAGAGTAATGGTTTACATTTCTATCACCATTAAATATCTTGTCCGTCTAACTGTTTCAATTTCAATATTATGAATCTTAGGTTAAAGTTTCAATTGTAAGCTAAAGCTAAAAAAGAGTGTAAGCATTCGAAAATTTAAGATCACAATACCTTTAAAACAACTGATAAATGTTTTGGTGAAAAATCTTTTAATTATTATCACCATTAAGACGTTTTCCAAACAAACACTTGGGTTGTATGAATACCTTTTGAAATTATTGTTGGAAACAGTAGAAATTGCTATTGTTTCCAATGATACTTTATAGCAGTGGAGAGGAAAATCTTTTCATTTTTAGCACCATTAAACATCTTGCCTGTCTAATTGTATCAATTTCAATATTGTTAATGTTAGGTTACAGTTTCAATCATAAGCTTAAAAAAAGGTGTAAGCATGCAAAAATCATTAGAATTACAAAACCTTCAAAACACCTGGGAACCATATCACAAAACAACATGACCAAGATATTTGCATAAGTCAAAACTGGTATACATGGATAGTATCCTAAATGAAAGTACAATATTGCAATGTGACAAGTCATTGGAAGCGTCTCGGAGAGGCAATTCCAATGATGTGTTACTTTGCATTATTGCTTAGCCCAATATTGAAATAAGAGGGAATGTTGTTATGAACTTACGCACATTTTAATCATAAAATGTTTAGTAAAATAGTACCCTGATGTTTATTATATGTTTGGCGAAAGTGTCAAGGCAATGCTATTCAAAGATATTTGTGGCGACAGTAATTAATTCTTCCTGAAGAATGATAGATTCTCAAATTTCTCCATGGAATGCTTGTATGGTTTTATCTCTAAGCTTTCTCATATCTCTTTGTAAGACTTTTTTCAAAACATTATAAACAAAATAGAAAATACTCATATTGTGCGATGTCATTTTTTTTGTCTTGATATTTTAAACGTAATTCAATTATATTTACAATTATTTTTTTTTAATATTTTCTTGATTTACTCATGTTTTGTTTTCTTTCTCTGAATATGTCTTTCATCAATGGAAGCCTTGATTATGTTAAGCAAACAAAAGCTACAAAGCATTTATTTGTCATCAGGTCTGTTTATAGTAATTAGATGCCTTGGTGATTGTTATAGATGCTTTAGGTTGAACCATTTAAAATCAATTTGATACATTGTATATTGGGATTTCGAACTGCATAACAAGAAAGGTTTCAATGTACAGTGTATGTATTATATATTCTGTAGGTAGTATGTGTTGAAGAACACCCATTTCTCCATAGTACCACACTTTTCTGCTTCTGCTGCAGTATACTTTAGAAACCGTTGTGACAAAATTACTTAAAATGAGCAATTTATCTTTTTGTCACAATGGTTTCATTCAAAATCATGAGGTTTTCTTTTTATCTCATACTGTTTTTGTTGCCTACTACAAGAGAAATTTTTTACCTCATACTAATTTTTTTGTCGCCTTCTGTTGCTTTCAATTTGGACCATTCACAGAATTCCCTAAGGGGAAACTTTATTTTTAAAGATCATGTGATGCGCTCTGTTATAATGGTTGTGACGTTTTATGACATTCCACTCCTCTGGGGATTTTTTTTCCCCCAAAAAGGAGTTTTTTTTGTTTTTTGTTTTTTGTTTTTCTATTTGACTCATTCCTTTATCTGCTTTCTCATAAGGAGGTCAACCTTAAGGCTTCTTTGCAATACAACTGTAAATACAATACAATACAATTTCTTTATTGCATGAAACAAATATACATTGTTAACAGCAAAACATTACAATTCAGCAAAAAAGACATTTCATTTTTTTACAGAAGAGCAATTCAAATTCATGTAAGACTAAAAGATTCACAATATATAGATAGTTGCTTTATTATATTGTCAGTGAAAAATGTTCTGGTTGTTTGGAAACATACTTATCAGCCAATTGAGAAAATGCATATAATAGTTAAAACGAGTTAAATTGCAATTACAAGAGATCAGCTCTCTTCCAATAAAATTAGTTATCAATAGCGATTCCATTTTCTCATCTGTGTAGAAGCACCTTAAATCATTTCCTTGTTGCAATTATAAAAGTTTTCTACAAATTGCTTGATTTATTATTCTAAAAAGATTGAAAAAACTTGTGACAAAATGAGAATTTGCCTATTAAGAGCAATTTCTTATTTTGTGCACAATATTTCTAATATTATATGCAAGAAAGACATTCCATACAGTTTCCAATCAGGAGAAAAGTGTTTTTCTTTGCAAATTTCTTTGGTTTCTATCACATCATCATCGAACCTATACATGTAATTGTTTCAGCATAGCTTTATTTACTCTTATGTAAACGTGTTATCATTCTACAAAATTCTATTTTACATATCTAGATGAAATTATATCTACTTTGATATTATTGTGTGAGATTTTTATGAAAATTGCATAATATATGTTGTTGTTGTTTTGGGGGATCTTTTAACTAATTCCATAGATCTGAAGTAGTTTAATGCACAAATGTATTACTAACACGATATATCCAAATTTGCATAATACACACACAATAATACCTTATACTTTTTTGATGGTTTAAATTCGGGAGGCTCAATGTTATACATTGTGAGGGAGCAGTTAGTATTTCAGCCCTTAGAATGCTGAGTGATTTTCTAAATATAGAATTTTGTGTCGGCTGCTTTTCAAAACCTTAAAATATCCGTTTAATTTTGTTGAGGAAAGATACTCAGAGTAGCAAATAGGTTAGATCACAGGCCAGCTGCCAATTTACTTGGCAGCTGGCCAGGATCTAACCTGTATGCATAAGCATGAAGTTGGTTGGTTCCAGCACTATAAGGGTTATGATTTAAGGCTTGCACTAAATGCTTAGATCTTATTTACTTTGAGCAAGTCCTTATTATTTACAAAAATTTGTGTTCAACCAAAATGCTCTTATTTGATTCATTAAGATGAATGAGAGAGAAGGAGAGCAAATTCTGCCTTAGCTCTATTGGACCCCATATTTGAAATTCTTGAATAACAAACAATTAACATGTCCTGTGTCAGCCCAGACATAAAGGCATTGGACTGGTAACACGGGGTCCCAAGCTTGAGTCTCGTAAGCCCTGCCGGCTTTGTGGGAATGTTTTCTAGTAATACACTAAAGAGACCTAGTGTAGTATTGTGAGTCCCAGGAAAGCAATAATACAACTGACAAATCGAGGTCCTGGTGGCACATGAAGATATTTTCATCTTTGAGGAGGACTCTTTATAGCCAAGGACTATTTTTGTAGGTTATTTAGGATTGTTGGTTCGTTTTTTTCTTCTTTCGAAATATAACTTTCTTACTACTCAATGTTGTTATGTTTAAAGGGGTTGAAATAATTCCCTGTAACAGGGAGGTATTTGAAGGTCAAAGTGATGACCTTTGTGTTTGTTTCTGAGCCTATGAAATGTTTTCTTTTTTTTTAGATTCTTCCTATTTGTAGCAGTAGTGTTCAAAATATCCGACATTTTTGCAATTTTCTTTTTTCTGCTAAGTGTTTACCACATACAGACGACATACGTTTCCTTGAAGCAGACGACTTTAGAAAAGCTTTGTAAACATTTGAAAAGCCTTTCAGTTCTGCTGTTGCAATATGTGAAAAGATTTTAAAATCATTGTGGCAAAAGGAGAAAGTGCTTGGAACAAGCAATTTCTCCTTTTGCCACAATGATTTTTGAAATTCGTCTGCTGCAAGACGCAAAATTGTGACGTTAGGTGGTAATTGGCATAGACTGCCTTAGATTATTTGTTTAAGCCCTTACTACTTGTTGACTCTATTTGACACATATCAAGGAGAACACAAAAAGAACCATTGTGGCAAAAGGATAATTTTTTATGGAGGAGCAGTAATCCCTTTGTCTATTGTTGCTTTTACTCAATTCATGGGCTCCTGCGTGGTTTTGAGCCCCATCTCGGGTTTCGTGGGAGTGACCTTTGGTAAGTCACTTCAGAGCCATAGCCTAGTTCTTGTGGATCCAGGAAAGCCGTAACATAATTGAAAAATTGTTGATACTGCGTAAAACTCTATACAAACATTCTTTCATATTGTATGATAGAAGACCATCTGCTGTTGCATTGAATTTAGAAAAGTTTCATTTTCCAAAATTTCGAGTAAAACCAAACAGAAAGGGATGTTTCAATATATCTGATAATTGTGCAATAAGTTTATTATGGAGTCTGTAGGAAATGGCATGCGTAAGTTATTTGGTCTGGGAGTAACTATAAATTTATCTTTTTATGATTTCTACTCGATAGCTACGCAAAATTCGTTCCAAAACGAATGCTATTCCCAGGAATTTCGAGACGAATTTCAACAGTGTGGGGGACTATGTGGTAAGGGTCTCGATTTAGAAAGTATGTAAGCAATCGGAACTACTCGGGTATTTCCGTGAGCTGTGAAATACACCTCGGATATTAGCCTGGTGGAGCCTGGCCCGTTCGTATACCGCGAACTAATGCGGGTTAGCATGGGCCAGGACTCCAGGCTACTCGGATATAAGTGTAGGGTTACAATTTTTCGGGTAAATCGGCCCGGCGTATAACACATTTTCTAAGCGTACAGGTCAAGTACATGTAGTTCAATAGGTATGGAAGTATTTGACATTCTTTTAAATCATTTTTTATCTGTAACTCATAAGAAATGGCTAAATGATAAGTTGTGACCTATAGAAGTGTGTTCTTAATCAAATTAAACGACTTTTTAGATTTCACATTTAGGATCTATTTTTAAAACGAAAGTAAAGTGACGTCATTCTCGCGGGAAACAATATGGCGTCATCCCTATTATTTCAGAGGTGTTTTTACAATCTGAACACATTGGGTTTATTCAATAGAAAACACCTCTGAAATAATAGGGATGACGCCATATTGTTTCCCGCGAGAATGACGTCACTTTCTTTCGTTTCTAAAAATAGATCTTGAATGTAAAATCCAAAAAGTCGTTAAATTTGATTGAGGAAACAAGTATACATGTCACAACAACAAGTTCGCCATTTGGTATGAGTTACTGATCAAAAGTGATTAAAAAGGATGTCCAACACTTCCATACACATTGAACTACTTAACATGCACGCTTAGAAAAAATGTTCATCGGCGGATGCCGATTTACCCGAAAAATTGTAACCCTACACTTATATCCGAGGTGTATTTCACAGCTCACGGAAATACCCGAGTAGTTCCGATTGGTGTTTTTATTGGATAAACCCGATGTGTTCAGATTGGTATGTAAGCGGGCCGGATCGCTCAGTCGGTTAAGCGTTCGCAAACCGGCGAACGCTCAACCGACTGAGCTATCCAACCCGCTTGCATATTTAAATTTACTTTTTAGATAAAGACCCTACTACACGAATATAAACCAAAATAATAATTCACACTAGATATTTATCCCATAACTTGCTTTCAATTTTGATCTGTTAAAAATCCTATACATAGGTAGGGATGGTTTCTGGTAAACTAGAATTCCAATGCATTTATTTAGCGCTATTCTTAGAATTGCACCAAAGACCAAAACACAGATGCATGTAATATATTTTGCTCTTCTTGTTATTGTTCTTTGTTAATCTTTATCCCTTTTCATTATCAATTATAGATATTTACATTTTTGATCTGTGCATTTATCATGAAGAAAATCTTTATCTTTCGGATTCTTTCTGGTTTTTCATTTCTCCCCTCTCATTAATGCGAAAATAGACGGTTTGTCCTGTGAAACTTCTGGAAAATTTAACAATTTACATTAATATCGTTTTGAATGTTCATTTAATCAGACCATTCAAGTTATCTATCAGTACTAGTTACTTACTTTCCGAGCCCTAGCCTAGTACTGGTTGATCCAGGAAAGCGTTTCATAACTGAACTTTTGTAAATACGGCGTTATACACCATACAAACAAACAAAACTACATATTTACTCCCCAATATGCCAGTTTGCATGTAGGACAGCAACCAAGCATATCCACTCCTGTCTGTTTTTTGCCTTTCTTTCAATTGTTCTCAATGTGTGCTTGGCAATTCCCCTTCTACAGTCCGTCTTCGTGTATTTTTTGGTCTGCCTCACATCAATTTATTTTACGACTGTCCATACCTGATATGTAGTGATGGTTGAGGTATACTGACATCCATGTATAACCATGTCCTTTGGCGCTTTAGAACAGGAAAGCTGCAATACAACTGAAAAATATTTTGACACCGTGCCAAACCCCTCAATGAAGTAATCCGTCGGCAGCAAAAGTATTTCACGAAAGGTACGAGTACAAATACCGTTAACATTGGAGTAAAACGACGATGGAATTCTGAAAGAGTCCATTATTATTGACCTTATTCCTCACATGTGGTGCACATACCCCTCGGGCAAGGTCATTTGGCGGCTTTCCGTCCAGTTCGTCCACCACGTGACTTCAGCATGTACAGCTTCTTCCCTTCGGCTGTTGACGAATTTGGATGTTGGTTGTACAAATAAGTACCATTTCTAACCACGCAATTGTGCTTTCCAAATTGGCATTTGCTAGAAGGTATTGTAATGGCGACCTTACTTTTGACAGGTAGCGCATGTTTCTATGGAAGCGAACGTTTTGCTAGATCATGCATTTGATTCCGGTAATTATTTTAGGAACAGGACAGGACATAACTTTCAGTTCTGTTCCTAATATAGTGTCATGTAATATGGCGCATACATGTGTTTGTGATTTCCAAACTAGAATATATGTTATAACTACATGTACAAGGAAGCGCATGTTTCTATAGAAGGGAACGTGTTGGGATTCTCGTACTTAAATCCTGTAACTAATCTAGGTACATGATGATGTGTGTGCTTCACAAACTATACTAAAAGGTATAGACATTATTTTTGACATGCGTTTCTATTGAAGGGAATTTGTTGCAAAATCACGCACTTGATTCCCGTATACATCTAAGGTACATGTTATATGATACCTGCATGTATTTAATGCTTTCATTTATATGATACTTTTAGAAATGATAGTGATGACGATAAATAACTATGATGATACTCATAAGGATTATAATAACCATGATGAGCTTTCAAAGCACAATTATTTACTGGACAACATGGTGTTCTATCGTCTTTGTCACTAGAGTGTTACCCAATTTGTTACCATGAGGTATTTTGTTTTAGGCGCGGTCATGACGACACTTTGTGGAAAGCATAGGGTGACAACCTTGCTCATATAACTAATAAATAGGCCTACATCCAGGGTATCATATGTCTTTCCTTGAAAACGTATCTCTCTTCTATCATTCTTGCTTCGAACTATCTTGTTATGGCTTCTTGTGGGCGTCTTGTTCCAGATTGGTTCATTTGATACTTCGCGGACAGGAAAGCATGGGTCAATGGACGATTTGAGAAGCCTTGGGAATGTTGAAGGCTTAGTTATTGAAGCGGAATGGAATGTTTCTCAAACTCATTAGTAAGGTGTTGCTTTACTACGGAACCTTCGGAACCTTCGTATTTCTACCGCTGAAAAGGACCGTAAGTACTTAACTTATTCATATGGTGTTTTACATCGCGTCAACGATATTTCAGTTATTCTGCGATGCCCGACTCTAAAATGATGTAGGAAGACCCTATACTCAAATGCCCATACGTCCCCATACTCAACTGTCAATAAAGGCTGTCAGGCAGGGTAGAACCATCGGCACTCCGTAAGTCAGATTGGAGGTTGTCTCTCATGAAACGTTCAAATGCCGTCACCGGGATTTGAACCGATGCGGAGAGGGGCCATGTGATACCAAGTTCTGTACTCTACTCTAACTACGAAGTCCCTGACCTTTGCCTATTACTTTGCTCACGCATGTAAGGATTTGTGAACCCTTGGGTCGCTGTTGAACTGCTGATGTTTTGTGGAGTAAAGCAATACGGTACCAAATGCTTGAACTGACACGTATATGGTGGTCAATAAAAGTAAGCTGAAGATAAAAGTCTTGTTATTTAATTAAACATTATATTCTTCGGTGGATTAAATTTCTGAAAAAGAAAGGAATTAAGCGAAAATGAAACCAATATTACCTTCCGGCACCAATCGAACTGGGTTTGACAAGTTATAACAGCCACTTCTAGTTATAACTAGTTGCAATTGTTGATAGAAATTATTCATAGATAAATACTTTTCTTTCGATATTATTCTTTGATAGAAACTTAATAGGAAAAATACCTTTTTATACTGTTCTTTGTGAAGATGTTAAATACAGTGTATATGAAATAAACAATGAAAAACTAAACAATTGTTAATTCAATACCAAACAATTTCATCACCATAGAAACAATTATTTGAATTTGAACATGATACGTGTGTTTGTGCTTCGCATCATATCACAACAATGACATTGTAAGTCGACAACGACAAAATATAATTATTTTGTTCAGTGATCTCTTTTTAAATGGTTGAATAGGAAAGAAATTAATTATCATTGCTAATTATAAATTAATCGCTACCCACATCTGAAGATGAGTAATACATCAACAACCGTTTGACAAAAAGGAGACAGTATCAATATTTGAAATAAGTATCAATATTTAAAGAACTAACTTGATTCAAAGATAACCGGAAGCCTTTGCTCATGACGCATGCTCAGTCAGTCAGTGAAAGCAAGTCCCAGGCTATTCAAAAGATATGATTGACTTAACATCAAAAATAGCCTTTGGTACTGGCACGGGACTCATCTCTAGGCATTAGGGAGTCGTGGATCATGATTCCAGGCCAACGTCCAGCAAATAATCAAGACTAGCATGTAAACATACGGTATTGGTACTTGTTTGGTAAATAAGAAGACGGCCAATTGTTGGTTGTATTACATTTAGAAACGAATAAACAGACGAGGGGGCATGTCTACTTTTGGTTTTGACATCGTTAAAATCGTGATAGCGATTGATAGTTTTATGTGAAATTGTTTTTTATATTACCTGATATTTTGATCTAACTATGGACTGAAATGAATTGAAAATACTTTTATGAAGTGTGTGGTTTCTAGGCCCGTGACGAGTCATTGGTCAAGATTTAAGGTCAACAAATAACCATGACGAACCAGTAAATTAGTTTCAGAAGATATGGGGTCATGTTCCCATAATCCGCCATTTTAAAAAAAAAATCTTTCGTCGGATACCTTCCGTCGTTCTCGGCATACACCGATCGGGACAGGAACTATTCAGTTTGATACAAATAGTTCCGGCTCAGACCGATGTATACCGAGAATGGGCGAAGTAATCCGACAGAAGAAAATGTTTCAAAATGGCGGATTATGGTTATTCCATCATAATTAAGAAGATGTGTGGTACTTGAAAGGTTATTAATGAAGCCGTGCACTATTTTTTGTTTGTATAAGCATCATTCACTCGAATAATAGATAGCAGGGTGTATTCATACAGTATACCATAGCTTTAAAATGAATTCAACAGACTAAACGACCTGTGTGGCTTGCTTATGATATCTTTGCTCACAGCTTTTTTAAAAGGAAGTGCCCTTAAATCAGCGACTGCTCAGTAATATCCTTGCCCAGCCGACTAGCCACTCGTAAGAGTTTAACCTAATTTATATGTAAATTCCTACTATGTAAAATACACCTCAAGTTACAGAGAATTCGTAAGTGGCCAGTTGATGGTATCAGTATCCAAGGTTATATCCAAGAATCAAAGCAGCAAAGAGCGACGAGCTACTGATATCAACACTTATAAGTTTTCTTCAAACAATGAAACGTTCGCTGAAAGTTTTTATGCCGCGTAGTCAAGCAAAGAAAAAAGAACTATGGCTATGTTACTCTCTCGCCTATTCACTGGTCCATTTCTTCTTGAACGCGATTGAAATATCAAATTAAAAGGTTCCAGAAAGATCAAAATTTCAATCATTTATATCATTCAATATCAATAAACCATTTTAAGGGAGAGCAAATTCACTTAAAACAAATAGTAACCTCGAAAACCCATTACAGAAAGAAACCAACCAATCAAAATCGTTGTTCTATGATATACTGATCTATAAATAAAACAATTCTCTCGTCCAATCAAATGTTCGATAACATACTGTCAGGTACAGGTACGGAACAGTAGAAGGCCGTCAAGCTCCGCCCACTATCGTCGTTTGTAGCAAGCGACAAGATTCAGAAAGCAATGGTTCTTGATGCCTCGTTTTCGGGCTCGGATCTCATCACGTTGGGACGACAGCGACTTTAACTGGTAGGCAATCATGGCTTCCACCCGCTCCAACTCGTCCAGTTCCGCCATTATCTCTGTACGGTACGCCCCCTTCAGGAAATCGTTGTCACTGTCCGTCACACCATCCTGAAACGATAGTAGGAAACATAATAAAATTGAGTGTTTGGCATGATTGATTGATTGGTTGGTTGATAGACTAAGTGGTTGATAGACTAAGTGGTTGGTTGGTTGTTATTTATTTATTTATTGATTTATTGATCGATTGGTATATTGGTTTATTTTCATTATGATTGATTGATTGATTGATTGATTGGTAGATTGGTCGAATGATCTATCAATTGATTGATTGATTGATTGATTGATTGATTGATTGATTGATTGATTGATTGATTGATTGATTGATTGATTGATTGATTGATTGATTGATTGATTGATTGATTGATTGATTGATTGATTGATTGATTGATTGATTGATTGATTGATTGATTGATTGATTGATTGATTGATTGATTGATTGATTGATTGATTGATTGATTGATTGATTGATTGATTGATTGATTTGATTGATTGATTGATTGATTGATTGATTGATTGATTGATTGATTGATTGATTGATCGATTGATTGATTGATTGATTGAAATGATAAGGAGGACGGAGGAATAATAATGATTGTTAAAAATTATTCTTATGCCCAAATGATTGAAACGATAACGATAAGGAGGAATAATAATAGATAAAAAAAACATTGTTTTGCTGAACTGATGAATTAATGAATTATTTGTTTGTTGATTGAGTGATATTCTGAATCATTTGCTCGCTTGCTTGATTGATTGATTGATTGATTGATTGATTGATTGATTGATTGATTGATTGATTGATTGATTGATTGATTGATTGATTGATTGGCTGGTTGATTAATTGATTTATTAATTGATTTATTTATTGATTTATTGATTGCTTTTTTTTGGAAGAACATGATTATGTTTCGTTCACGTCCAAGGTAAAACCTTTCTGATGTACGCTTTTCGTCCTTATATCTACGTTTACCAGAGAACCCATCTTACGAACCCTTGTGAGGCAGGCACCAGCTCTGGCCGGAGATCGATCCGTTTATTGCAAATTAACCCAGATATATCAAACAAAACACTGCCAGACAAATAAAGGAAAAACAAATATTGCTGTGAACATTTAACCTTTAGTGCTGGAACTGACTTCGTGCTTATGCAAACTGGTGAGATTCAGGCCAGCCGCCAAGTAAATTGGCGGCTGGCCTGTGATCTAACCTGTTTGCTTCTCTGAGTATCTTTCTTCAACGAAATTAAGCAGATATCTAAGGGTTTGAAAAGCAGACTGCATAAAAATCTTTTTCTTAGAAAATTACCCAGCATTCTAAGGGTTTACAGCAGGAGATTATGAGATGATCAATTTCCCTTATCCTCTGGTAACTAATGTCATATTTTTACACGAGTTTTAAGACGTCTGTTTTCACTTTAGTAGAAAACAATATCATATGAATAATGTTCCCTTTTTCATCATCAATTTCTATCTTTTGAATAGAATTTCTTTGGAATAATATAAACGTTACGTTGTCGTCTGCATTTTCTTTCAATTTGGAACAAGAAAATCATTTGTCGTCTGGTAACGAATAAATTTAATTGAATGTGGATTTTCTTCACCTGAGCTCATTGCGTTGTGTTGATTAAACATTTGTATTGCCTATTGGTCGTAGAAATACACTTCAAATACCCTTCCTTTCCCGTTTATCTTTAATTGCTCATCAGTCGTACCAAAACACGTGTCATTCCGTTTGGCAGTCAGCCATTGACAGAACCGTGCGTTTCCCCCACTTTTCGAGCCACATTTGTTAAATTCGGTAATATTCCACTCTACAACCGCATCTTAATGAACATCTCATTAAAAGACATTTTTGTTTGGTGTAAAACGCCGTATCAACCTTTTTTTCAGTTATAGAACGGGCCAGGGCTCTGAAGTGACTTGTCAAAGAGGTCTGGGTGGGGTTCAAACCAGGGACCCCCGAGTCTTTTAGTCCACCACCTTACCCACTGAGCCACATAGGACCTTATTAAAAGACCTAACTCAGAGATTGAGATTTTAATTTGCGGATAAAATGACATCTCAGATCTTTGAAATTATATTAAAACTGTATCAAAGATACATATTTCACACTCTCTTAATAAGGTAAAGTGGAGATAACATACTTATGTTGCAGATTTCTGTCAGAATCAACTAGTTTAGAATGTCAGAATTTCATAACGAAAACAAATCATTCACCAGTCATAGTTCATTCTCTGGAGATTTAGATATTTTTTTCTTTGACCTTTAATGAAGCGCCCTAGTGGAACAGTATTTCTGTCATTCGCGATGCCTCACTTATTATTGATGGATATAATCTCATCATCTGTTTAACCTTTGACGCCCCGCCCCCTCTTTGCTGTACCTTCGTCATTTAACGTTAGAAAATCATTGTAGCAGAGGAAGATAAAACTGAACAATGTTCTTGCTTTTTCTTGTACTTTTTGTTTGTTTGTTTGTTAATGCGTTTTTGTTTTGTTTTTTGGGGGTTTTTTTTTTGGTCACCTGCTATTGCTGCCAATTTGGATCACTTACAAACGCCATTAAAGAGGGAATGGGACAAACGAACATATCTTTGTTTAGTATGGGCAAAGGGTGTATAATTCGAAGAAGTATGACTTTTCTTGGTCACCTAGCTTGTTTACATGAATTAGTAAAATTAACGCATGAACACAGTGATGCGTGGTATGATTTTGTTCATCACGAATTGATAGGATGATTTGTTTTATCGTTTTAATACCACCTAAGTTACACAGAGGTATTTCCCTCCTCGTGTGTGGATGATTATTAATACATCATGGATGAGCTATACGTTAATCCTTTCCCAAACGCCAAATTTTCGACTGTCCCAAATAGAAAGAGTTTGCAGACGACATTTCAAAATTTGATTAAATTGGAGGATGATCTTCTGATAGGTCAGAAAACATTGTAGGAAAAGGAGAAATTGCTCGTTGTGAGCAATATCTCATTTTCCCACAATGTTTTCCAAGTCGTCTGGAACAAAGTTGTCAAATATCGTTATTGTTTGGTAATGGGTTAAGGTATTCCACCTCTAACCGAGAAAAGTCAGAAAAGTCAGATTTACAAAGTCAAAGACTAAATCGAACAAATGCCATCATACAATCAAGTTTGATATCATAAGAATATCCTTTGCTTGAGTTAAAAAAAAATTGAAACTATTTATCATTTCATATGCATTTACCAAGCCACTTCTCCGAATTTGAATTTGAATTTATATTTACATAATGACTATCAATGAACTATGTTTTTAAATCCATAGTAATTTCCTCCGCTTATGATAATTTGTTGACAATGAAATTGAAATTACACGAATGATAGGTGGCAATGAAAGTTTCAATCTATCAAAATAAAATCTTATGATATGAAACATTATTTTATATTGGCATTTCTTCTGTTAAATCTTAGACTTTGTAAATTGGATTTTTCTCCATAAGGGGTGGAGTACCTTCAGAAAAATATTTGCGTAAGTAAAAACCGATAATCATGGATACTATCTTAAAGGCACATAAATGGAGATGAGATAAATCACTGAAATGTATATGGAGTTCTTTTATCATGTTCATAAAAGTCATGAGAGTTTATTTACAAATGCATTGAGACCCTATTAAATAGACTCCTTTAACATAACTTATTGTGTGCTTGAAATATAGTTGTCTCCAATTCAATCATGTTTATCAACAACCTGTTTGTTTACATATTCAAAATAACGAATTCTGATTGGTCGGTTCAAAATTTGTGTATCAACTGTCAATGTCAGGGGTGAAAAAAATCAACCAATCTGAATTATTAAACTGGCTTATCTGGGTTATTTCTTGTTGACTTTCCCGTTTTAGTTGTGCTGATGGGGTTTGCTGGTGATAACTTTTTTGAATCTGATCAAAAGTTTACCAAATAATACAGTTTGATATAGCATTAGTCTCCTTTTATGTGCCTTTAAATGAAAGTAAACTATGGGAATGTGACACGTCATTGGAAGTATCTCGGAGAGACGCTTGCAATGATGTGTTACTTTGCTTTTAGTATTGTAGTTGTTTGGAACGTTGCATTCTGACCAATCAAATAGCTCAGCGTTTTTAGGCCTTCCGTTTTCTATGTTGCGGAACAAAGTGTAGCCAGTAAACTACGGGGAACCAGTTTAAGGTGGTACACCAGTTACAGTTTCTTCTATGGCACGCTGGGTAATAGGAGTACCATTATGATTCGAGTTGTCGGTCCTTGGTAAAAAGAATGTATTTCTTGTTTTTGATACAGTGAAAGAGTGGCTATATCTTAATCCTTTTAAAGATGGAATTAATAAACAAAATATGGCTATTTTGATGAAATAAAGAAAAAGAGAAATAATGAATAAATGAGTAACACGAGATTACCCAAGAGACACTTCTATCAGAATCATTATATCTCATCCGAGAAACTTTTTTTCGTCCAAGACTATACGAATATGGAAAAATATGAAGTGTACTTTTACTTGTTGACAACGGCGAAAAGCAAAATTTCCAGCAAGGATATCAATAATGTATTCTATAAACCTGCTTCACTTCCAATCACCCGATGTATTTGAAGATCGTTTTCGTGATTTACGAAACAAAAATAAAACGGTTCTTAAAATAGATTTAAACAATAAATACGGTCATTTGCGTACTGAAGTTTCCTTCATTTCCATTTATATCAATAACAAAAGGAGACTCTCTCTTTTAAAGGTTCTTCTTCACGGATGAAAAAATGGGGGGAAAAATGAAATAACTGTACCTCGAAACATAATGACTTCTGTACTGGTATATTGTGATTAATGAAAATTAGCTATTAATAGCTAATTTAATTGCTAGTTTGTTAGAAAAGAGGTTTTGTTTTTACATCTCCCTAATTGAAGTTGAAAAGATGTCAATTTCAAAACTGAAGCAGCGTTTTTTAAACTTAATCTAACCGAAAAAAAGACATTTATTTCATTTTTAGATAACATGATCAATGAAAACTGTGCGCGATTTTTAGGGGATCTAGTCTATTTATATCACAGTATTCACCCAACGCTGAGAGTGTTAGGAATATATGGCGTGACAAATGTTGCATTATTGTATAAAAAATATTCGTTAAAAAAAAAAAAAAAATGTTATTGAAAAACAATGATTCAATGCTTCAATCATCATTTTTAAGATCATTTTTTTATATATTTTTTTACCATTGACCATCTTTGTGCACTGAGAGTAAAGGATGTTGGTGTCCTGTTAAATTTTGATTTTATTGCATATATGACCTTTATTTAGGAACAAGCACCTTTAATACCGTTTTGCTGCCAGATGTACTTTGTCTTGACAGTTGACGATTATAATGAGACGCTCAAGTATATATGAAAATGGTGAAAAGGGGCTAGCCTTGTAAAATCGCTTATAACCCTCAAACATATCATTTGTAGAAATGGACGCTTTAGTATAAATGTAAAAGCAATCTATTAAAAGCAATGGGGTGCCGTTTTGGTCCACTTCATCATCGTTTATGTGATAAAGGTATTAAAAATATACATAGTCTACACCATATTTGCTTAAATCATAACTATCATGGGTATCTTAAAAAGGGACTATCTCACAAATTGAAATGTTTAACTTTATTAGATGAATTGGCTTTTATCGATAAAATGCCAACATAGATTTGTAAATTAAGATAAGATTTAGAATATTGACGGCTTTCCAGTACTTAACGTTCATAACTGCACAGAAAAGATACAGAACATTTATATTGCAGATATTGCAAACCGTTTAAACGGGTTTCATTTTCGTAAACAACGATGTGCTATTTTTAGATACCATTGTCACGTGAGGTTTTTGGAAACGTTTAATCTTTCCTGTTACGTTGCGCTAGCAAGGTGCTTGAGAAGAAACTATTGTGTCTATTCATAAACCGGGTTTCCAAAAGAAGCGCTGTCAGGCGCGAAGGCTTAGTATACATTATTTTTTTTTAAAAAAAAAACACGGAATTTCAGCAACTCGGAAGTAAAGAAATTGAAATTTGTATTTGGTTTTGTGACAATGAGTGTGCATATTAAAAATCACACGTTTGTTACTCCAAGAGCACGAATCTCTAAGTGAGTCGTTTTAATAAATCATGACGGCAACAAAAACAGAATTAACTTGAATAAATCTTGAAAGTAATCAAAATAGTTTCTTTTGAATTGTTTATTGTCTCCAAATTCTCATTTTGTCTGTCTCTCATTTGGTTAAGGTAAGATCGCTTGCTTTCTCTCCTTCTCTCTCACTCTCTCTATCTCTCTCTCTCTCTCTCCCATTGTTTCTCCCTCTCTCTTTATTCTTCTCTTCTCCTTTCCTTTTCTTATTTCCCCAACTTCCGCGACCGTCCAAAACCGCCCACTTTTCTTTGCACTATCTTTGATAATCTAATACCGTTTCAACATGCTTCAAACATGCTTCAAATACAATGCCTTGAACAACGAAAAACCAAAGAAATTGACTATTAGATTGATTTGAGGGTGATGCGCCCATCAACACCGAAGCCGCATAACACCCTTCCGCGTGAAAACCTTTCACGAGTCCGTGTATTAATGCGCACCAGGTTGCCGCCTCCCACGTCACTATTTATTCACGGATCCGGACATAAACCGTGCAATTAACTTTTCATTTAAAGCCATCCCGGACTGGATGGCTCTACTGTTCAATTAGATCACGTGACGAAGACTGGGGAAAGAGTAAGTGTCCCAAGGCGACTACGCGCGTTAAATATTTGACTTCTGATTGTCGACCGACAAAGTGTTGAATGTTTAAAGTTGCGTCAAGTACCACACAAAACGCAGAAATACATTAGATTCTTCCTGTTGAATAGAACGGAACATGCCACCAGCACCTAGCATCGCTAGTGACGAATTAATGGTACTCGAGGTTTATTTCATTAAATGTGCTTACTGTATGTCAATCGGAACCATATGCAATTTATTCGGAAATTACCGAATAGTTCCGATCGACACGACATACCCACGTGACAAAAGGGAAAACGGGTGAAATGAACATGGCGTCCGTCAGTAAGAAAGTAGTATAGGTGGATGGTAAGGGCATCTCGATCGGCGAATTCGCTGATTTGTGGTCGACGGTAAAGTGACATGCCTTTTCGGGAGGTCATATGAATTAGTCTATTTGGAAGCGAAAGAGACGCTAAACGTCTTCGATTATAACACGCACGTTAACGCGTGTAACACCTAACGACAATTGACAAAAGAATGTTCGACGGGAGAGAGTAAATGGATCTGTAATTGATTTACACCACTCTCCTGACTCGCCCTTTTGGAAATTTTGTGACTGGTCCGAAATTGAAAGCAGTGCAAGATGCTGATATTGCATGTGCATGCACTTTGGTATCGATAAAGTTTATAATTCTTTAATTTAGAATAATAATTGTGACAACAAAAAGGTTCCCCGGACAATTTCTTTTATATACCACGCTGGTATATTCAGGTTCTACTTGTTGACGAGGGTTCCAATCGAATATGAGTACATTGTAAATGCTTTTTTCTAATAGACACTTTCCAAATCAATGTCTAAATATTTTATTGTTTGATGCGCTTCGCAAATGTCCATCCAGTATATCAATCTTCGAAAGTCTATCTTAGACTTATCGAGCAACAGTCTTAATTTTTTACATTAGAAAAGTTCTCATTATATAAGTATACCAATCTTCGAAAGCAATATCTCGGCGTAATTGTAACGAAAAGAGTAAAATGGTGTCACGCAAGTAAAGACCTGTAGTCTACCTACTATGTTTGGAATTGACAGAACTCTGGCATCACCAAGGAAAATCACCCCTAACTACGTACATGATACCTGCAACTATCGCGTCTGTTACAGATCACTTTAAAAATAGCTGTGGAAAAAAGCAGAAATCACTTGAAATGACCAATTACTCCTTTCGTCACATTACTTTCTGTTTCTATCTAATAACATAATAAAGAAAATCGTTACATGTTGTACGGTATAATCTAAGTCCGCTGTTAAAGAAAACATTAAAAACCACTGTGACAAAAGCAGAAATTGCGCAAGTGACAAATCTCCCCTTTCGTCTCACATAGTGGTTGTTACCTAATATCATAAAGAAACTCGTGACATATTTTACTTTATAATTGAAGTCCGCCGTTATTTTCAATTCCAACCAGTCATGAGCTTGCGAACGGAGGCAAACTCACTTAAAAGTTAATACTGCTGTCATCAAGCTATGATTAACAAGATTGACAAAGTCTGATTGGATAGTTTATAAACAGTCTAAAGACTATCTTTATGACCTTTAGTTTTTGAATTGTTTAAATGAATTGAATTAACCCTTGTTAGCCTCAAGTCACAAAAGTTGACAGTCTTTAATAAGAAATCGGTATACGGTTAGACGCTCAGAACATGCGTGACTAGTCTTAGATTATATTAAGGACATCTTGATATTAACCATTAAAATCCCCTCGATTAAAATTGCTTCTTCACAGATGAGAAAAATTGAAAGGCCAAATCAAATGTCGTTGAAACGATCCAGCGTTTGTGTTGTTGCATGGTATACCATTAAAAGTAGTTATTGAAGGCATAATTAATTTGTTCGCCGACTCTAAAAACTTATATACGAACTTGTTTTGCTTCCAATGGCTGTTCTCCAGTGTGTATCATACAAACGTACAGCTGTTGTATATACTTAAAAAAATAATGTTAAACTTTCAAATTTCCTCACATCTATGAACAAGTACCTTAAAGTGTGTATGTTTTTTAGTCAACGGAGTAATGCATTCGTCCTTTTTTTTAAATTAAGAATGTCGTGCCTTTTTTGTTTACAATTAAGGAGAAAAGATATTTTCCTTTTTCTAGCGACGATTGTCTGTTTTTACCCATTTTCCTTTTTTTTTTATTCATTTACTTATTTTTTTTATTATTACAATTATTTTTGTTAAGAAATTTTGAAATATAAAATTTAAATGTTGCCCCAAATGCCTCCCCTGAATAGGGGATAAGAAAACCGTTCCGGGGCGAATCTTTTCAAATAATTGTCGATTATTAATATTGCCCCAAAAGGGTATCCGACGATTAACCTTTTGGGTCGCTTGAAGCAAAGAACGACAGACTAATACGCTAAACTATTATGTCGCAGATTCATTGTTTCCGATAACCATTTTTCGGTCTGGTGGATTTTTTCTTTCGGTAGTTTTAACTGATTCGTTTTAAATGTTAACAGATAAGTCTGCAATCTCAGTATTGAAGATATAATTCATCATTTTTGGATTGATAGTTAAGGAATTTTTACGGAGGAACGCATATGTAATCCTCTACTCCTCAAAACTCTCACTGCCAAGTCTCGAAAGATAGGCGGGGTCTCAGTGATCTAGGCATTAGAGTACAGAATCACAAAGCCTGTCTCCGCGTGGTGTTATAATCACGATATCGTTATATTTGAATTGACTTAAAGAGAGATAGACTCTCGACAAACTAGATGAATGTTGAGGATGCTACCTGGCTTCACCACCCCTAAAGGGCAGTAGTGGTTTTGTGTCTACCTCCATCGTTTTTAAGCCGACCATAGCAGCCTATTGATATCTTTTTGAAGAGATGTAAAGAAAAAAGATAAGACCATAACGTCGATGAATAAGTCGTTAACAATCTACACTTGAAATATAAAAGTTCCGAATTCGAATCTCTGTTCTGTGAATATCTGTTCCAACGTTGAGCAAACCTGTTGTTTCGTTTTAATAAACTTTCAATAATCTATTTTAAACGTATAATTGCAGTGCACATAGAAAAGCATTCGGTGTCGTTGGAAAAATATTCCACCGTCCTAGTGGTATAGTGGTATGCAAATGCTCAAACTCCTCACAGTGATCTCCCTGTATGGGGATGATCACTGCCATCACAAATGTCACGTGACCACCTACTTAGAAACGAAAATGGCATAACAAGATGGCGGCAAAACTAAAAATAATTGTAATCCATTAGTGCTTTATTTATAAACAAAACCTTTTTTTTTTCAACTTAACTGGTCAGAAATCAAAACAACAAGATATTGTTACTAAATTAACTAAGATATCCGGTAATCTCTTAACGAAACAGCATCATTTGAATTTCATCCAAATCTGGATGAAAAATCTCGTGGTGGCAGTGGTCGATGCAGCGTAGCAAGGGGAGATCACTGTTAGGAGTTTGGCAAATGCTTTGTAAAGCGGGTAGATTTATGCCGAATACACATAACTCGCAATTTTGAAACTCGTTGTAAAATGATTGGAGTTAATTATATGCTACATGTTTACTTTACGAAACTACTCGGAGATTTGTTAAACCAATATTTGAACGCATGTTATATGCTGACTTTTTTCCTTATTCGATAAAATTGAATGATTTGTTTCGCAAGATACGAAAGGTTCTAAAATCAAACATTTCATTTAAAAGCGACAGGTGCCGACTTTGAAAAAACTTGAGTGAAAAGCAATTGACTGTTCCTATCCCAAAATACTCCACGCTTCCCGAAACGATAATCTAATTTAGAGAAAACGGACTGTCCAACCAATCCCTTAATGCATCGTAATCTATTACATCCAATGACTTTCACGTTCAATTTTCCCCCGAAAAACAAAATGGCGGATGGCGCCTCTGGCGTCTTTTGCTTTCAGGAACATTAAAAACCATTGTTTAGTTCGCGGGTCCGATTCGCGTTTGCGGGGTTAATTGGATAAGTATTTACGTACTGATGGAATTGTTTCCGTGAGATGCAATTACGTTTACACGCGTACAATTCCATTCGGGGGACCTCGTCCCTTGTCGGTAAATTTGAAACCTTGCGTTCAGAAGCGATGGAGTAATGGCGTGCTATGACGAAATACGAAACTAAACGCTTCCTTGTTTATTATTACCGTCATAAACATATAACATTATGATGTTGTAAAAACCAGGAAGTCGTTTTCTTTACAGTCTGAATGAAAGAGCTACTAATATGTCGGCTTACCCTTGGAATGCTGGGTAAAATTCTTAAAATTGAATATTCGTGGTGTCTGCTTTCTAAAACCTAAAATATCTGCTTGATTTTTTAATAAGGTATACAGAGTAGCGAACAGGTTAGATCACAGGCCAGTCGCCAATTTAATTGGCGGCTGGCCTTGATCTTATCTGTTTGCATAGGCATGAAGTCGATTCGTCAACAACAGACATAGCCAACAAATCGGTCAACAAAGAGATTGTGAACTAACATTTAAACTCCATAACGGAATGACAATACATTTTTGAGAGTGGAATTTTTGCTGAATGTTGAAAATGCGTTTTTAATTGTACAATGATGATATGTAAATAAGAATTGCTACCCCTCTGTATTGACTTTATTGTCGCAGATCACTCCTTATTGTTTCACAGAAACGCAATTTTAAAGCATTCTCTCACACGAAATGGAACTTTCCCACTCCTCACTTTACTTCAATCATTTGAATGTATGCTTGGTACTCCCTTATCGTATAATCTGTCTACTTTGAGAAGATTAAACGATAGTTCCGTTCTGTTCTATTCTGCTTTCATTCCGGCCAATCGACCAATCGACAAAAACCCCGCCCACAATGTTTGTCGGAGTTGTTTCACTTCAAGAGCTTTTGAAAGCAGTATCTACGTGCACCTGAGCATTTGTTTGTCGGAGTTCTGGACACACTTGTATTGGTCAAATCATTGTGAATATTCATCGTGAGGCGTTCTTACATTTGGTCAATCGTCTCCAGAACCCAATAATTAACCATCAATGAGGCCTGTTTCAATAAAAAGTACAAGTCAATCTTTTTTTTTCACAATGATTTATTAAATCTTAAGGCAGAACACCCGTAATCAGCCATTACGAAACTAACTTTATTGGTCGGATTACTTCGGTCGTTCTCGGTATACACCGGTCGTGACCATAACTAAATGTTGGTGTCAAGTGAATAGTTATGGCACTGACCGATGCATACCAAGAACGGCCGAAGTAATCCGACGAAAGAAAGAGTTTCAAAATGGCGAATCATTGGTATTCTACTTTAAGCCACAGACGCATTAAAAGAGCAACTTAAAGTGTTCAATGGGATCATTTACATAAATTCTTTGGTATTTTTTAAAAGACTTTCAACGTGGGCAATTCACACTTTCGTGATGTCTGATGCGCTTTCTTTGTATAAGGTTTAACTCCATGTCAACAGTTTCCCGTTATATCACAACCATGCTTGGATTCGTCATTACTAGAATAAGGCTCTTAAGTATCTTGCTAAAGGACCCTTCTACGAAACCAGGGGTACCAGTTGGGCTCGAACCAAGACCCTCCATCTTGACCTCTGGGCCACACAGGACACTGTTTGATCCCCTACCGATAGCAACGAAACTGCAGTTCTTACTAAGTAATGAACGATTTTGTGATAATTGATTAATGACTCTAAGCTACTTATTGAAACAAAGAACTACGTCTCGCTGCCTTCTATTGGAATTGTTTTTCTGTCTATGATGTGAAGAAGAAATAATTGGCAATGCGTTATAGGTTAGTGATTAAATGGAATCTCCTTATTTTCGTTAGATATTGTATGCAGTCAACCTATGACCTCAATCTGAACTCGTCGGGTTTATCCAATGAAAACACCTCTGACATAATATGAAAGAAGCCATATTGCTTTTTGCAAATCTACTTTCGTTTTTAAATGAAAATGGTTAATGCGATATCTAAACAGTCATTTAATTTTATTAATAAGAAACAAAAATGTATCACAACTTACAATTTCAATATTACGTATGTGTTACCGACCAGTAATAATGGTTTTAAAAGATGATCAACATCTCCATATACATTGAACTACTTAAGGTGGATGAACATAGGAAATGCGTTATTAGCCTTGGACGATTCACCCAAAATGTGTAACCCTACACTGTTGTACGAGGTGTATTTCTCAGATCACGGATATACCATAGTAGTTACGATTGGCTATGACCTGTGATCTTTTTGGAAGATCCCTGGTGAAAAACTTGCATCTACTTTGCTTAAAGAATGAATTGTAATGTAAATCATGAAATTATTTATCATTTTAAAGGCGTTTTCCAAGTAACTTTTCTAGATCTGTCTGTTCTGTTATTAAATCCATAGTATTCAACCCCTTAACTATCAATGATTTACATTATAATTAGAATTACATAAATGAAAGGTGGCAAATAAAAATTTAAACCCATAAGAAATTCTTATGATATAAAACTTATTGGCAGTTGTTCTTTTAACTATTTTTGTTATTCTGACTTTTCTTCATCAGGGGTGAAAAACAGATTTGTTTCGTTATTAAGAAGAAATTCCATATATAAAGCGTAATCAGTAAAAGATGATTAACTCGTCTCTCTTTGTCATCTGTGACAAAGAGAGACACACTGCATTCCAAACCATCTTGTATGCGTATACAGGTTTTAAAAGAATTTTCACAGAGTCTGCATATAATTTTCATACAGCTGATGAACCAAACCATTACACCAAACCGTATCATATGTCATTTTATATATGGAAAGCAATTAAACAGTCTACTGTCTGATAGACACACTCCTCCAACAATCAAAGCACTGAAAGCATCGAAATACTGAATGTAGGGGAGGCGAAATCAACTGCCTTTATTGACTAGCTTGTCCAAAAGCCTTGGCAGAAAAATGACTTTTAACTGAAATTAATTATCTAACCTGTATGCGGAAAAAACTATTTGGCATTTAGGAAAGGGAAAATCAAAATCAAATTTCGCCATCCATGAACTACCTTTACTGTTTAGTTGTTGGATTTGGGTCAAAATAGTAAAATGCGTTTTCAGTTGCTTGCCAAACGTGACAATGTTAAGAATGCGATTGGTGTGGAATAGATGGAATGAAAAAAACTAACATGTATTTTAATCAGTCCTAAAACTTTATATGTTATGTGATGCTCTTTGGTAGATATCTTAACAAATGTTCACGCAGTGATAAACCGCAAGAGATGTTTTCTGGTAAAATGATACAAGTATTATCAAATAATGAATCAAAAAAAATATATAGTCTTGGTGGTATTCGAACACTACATGTCTGTGATGATGGTCTACTACCATTGAGCTACTGTCCTATTTTGCTGAATCAAGAGTAACGAGGGTTTTTAAAGAAAACATGAACGCAGTAAGAAATCAAAGTGTATCATTCCGATTTGACGTCTAATTGTCAACGAGCAATGTTCTAGACGTTATAATTTAATTCTTTTCTAAACCATAATCCAAGAAAAGACGATAAAACTCACTCTTGATTCAGACGACTCCTCTTTATCAACCAAGTTTCTTAAATCAAAGCACTGAATTTCCAACTTCTTAACCGTAGAAATCAGAAGTGGTCAGTTATTTTAGATGAAGATTGTTTAAATCATCTTTACTATATTTCTTACTCATAAAGCGCATTCTGTGAGATAGTCCCTTTAAGACGAAATCACCAAGTCGATCGACTATAAATGGTTGATGATTTTTTCTGCTACTGCGTATACTTTGGTATAGTATACTAAAGTAAATTGTCTTTGGATTTATGTTTAAATTCCCTTGTCAATAGTATGTAAGATATATCATGTAATTTATTTCGCATATTTTCGATCACTTAAATTCCCTTGGTAGTACTACGCAATATGCAATCAAATCAACTGATTACTTTCCCTTTTAATCGAGGTCGTTTAGTGTCTGTCAAAATTGCCTTCAATCTTTTTTTACATATAGCTAGTCTTTTTTGGTAGCTATTTGTATTTCCATATAATGAGGTATTGCTTATTATTTGGAAATACAAATAGGTACCAAAAATTGCTAGCTTTGTCACCATGGTTTTTTTCCTTTTTTAACAAACGAATTTAAGTCTTTCTATTTTTCTTTTTTCGTATGCCCTCGCTTTTAATTTGGAACTGCCATTTTCAACCTTAACACTTTACCACCTTCAGACAACTGTTTTTTACTTGAAGCAGACGACTTAAAAAAAGCTTTGTTAACATTTGAAAACCCTTTGTGTTCTGCCGTTGTGATATGGGAATAGATTGAAAACGAATTGTGGCAAAAGAAGAAAGTGCTTGTCACAATCAATTTCTCCAATTTCCACAATGCTTTTTGAAAGTCGTCTGCTGCTAGACGCAAACATGTGGCGTTTGGTGTAAATGTATCAAAGCCCTCAATTGAGTTACATATATCGACAAACCCAGCGAACTAAAGTTCACATTCTGATCAACTAAAACTGTGTTTCTGACTAATTTGAGTATTCGGGGGTCAAAAGTATTAAACTTCAATCACAATCGTATTAAATTAAAGCAATATTGAGGACGTTGGTCACTTTAATAAGTTTTATATTAGTCACCAAAGAGTGATAGTATTATTTTTTCTTTTTATAATAAAATCCTAATAATTTTCCGGGGATATCCCGTCTTAAAAAATAGAATTCCGTTCGATGGTTTTAATCACTCCTTTGACCAGCTCTTACAAGGATTTAAGCAAGGGTATCCGTCCTTTTATAAAAAAAAACTTTAACTGATTCTTTTTTTATTATTTTTTTTTACGTAGTAATGAATTCGTAAGGGGGAGGCAGGCAAAATGGGTTGTAAATGACTTTTTGCAAAGAGAGAACAATTACGTTTTCAAAACTCGTCCCAGGTGTGTGTTTATTCGCACTTCCAATCCCTTAATTGATTTTCATGAGAAATTGAATGAATTTGAGTTGAGAGAGGAAACGTCAAATGGAAGAAAAATTGTCAAATAAATTTCCACGAACATTCCTACCCTTCCACTAATACAGACATGTTTAACTAGTTAACAGGTCAAAACTGAAGCAATAGCAGATGACATTTTAGCAGGCACAAAGGGAAAGTGTCCTTATGAAATTTGGTATAAAGATGTGACAGACAAACTACTCATAATTGGGAGTAGAGTGTCCTTGGGCAAGACACATTTCCTAGCCTAGTACTGGTAGGTCATCCAGGGAACATGTACTTTAATGCTCGAAATGAAGCTGTACATTAACATGAAGAAAAGCGAATTTCATCATTTGTCGCTCTTTTTTATAGTCAAGTCTTATATGAAGTAAGGACTAATGAAGCAAGAACCGTATTTGTAGCGGACCCCATCTGCATTCATTTTGACTCAAATCTAATTTGTTAAAAATGCGTCTGTTTAAATCAAAATGAGTTCGGTGCTCATAAGCTTATAATCAAGTTTCATTTTATATTTTATATTTATAATACTATGTTTGTATCTATGTTAGTATACTTTTGTTATGGGGTTTAAAAATCGTCGTTTCTATTCTTAGGATGAAGCAACCACAAGTTTCGCTTTTTAAACATATCATTGATCAATACTTCGAATATCAGTGTTATAGTCGTCTGCTGCAAAGAATGCGTCCGACTTAGTATTAAGCAGTTTTCTTATTTGTATTCTTAAATTGCGTCATATGAATGACAAGTAGATGAACTTATTACTAAATTCTGCTTTATCAACCATCGAAACTGTTTCAGTGGGGTTTCCAGCCGTCTCTACGGTTTGTCGGTTATGTATTGGCTTTCTTGGTAGTCCCCATTGCTATGAGGTGGGGTATCATATATTATATCGAAACTGTTTCAGTGGGGTTTCCAGCCGTCTCTACGGTTTGTCGGTTATGTATTGGCTTTCTTGGTAGTCCCCATTGCTATGAGGTGGGGTATTATATATTATATCGAAACTGTTTCAGTGGGGTTTCCAGCCGTCTCTACGGTTTGTCGGTTATGTATTGGCTTTCTTGGTAGTCCCCATTGCTATGAGGTGGGGTATTATATATTATATCGAAACTGTTTCAGTGGGGTTTCCAGCCGTCTCTACGGTTTGTCGGTTATGTATTGGCTTTCTTGGTAGTCCCCATTGCTATGAGGGGGGTCATATATTATATCGAAACTGTTTCAGTGGGGTTTCTCTACGGTTTGTCGGTTATGTATTGGCTTTCTTGGTAGTCCCCATTGCTATGAGGTGGGGTATTATATATTATATCGAAACTGTTTCAGTGGGGTTTCCAGCCGTCTCTACGGTTTGTCGGTTATGTATTGGCTTTCTTGGTAGTCCCCATTGCTATGAGGTGGAGTATTATATATTATATCGAAACTGTTTCAGTGGGGTTTCCAGCCGTCTCTACGGTTTGTCGGTTATGTATCGACTTTCTTGGTAGTCCCCATTGCTATGAGGTGGGGTATTATATATTATATCGAAACTGTTTCAGTGGGGTTTCCAGCCGTTTCTACGGTTTGTCGGTTATGTATTGGCTTTCTTGGTAGTCCCCATTGCTATGAGGTGGAGTATTATATATTATATCGAAACTGTTTCAGTGGGGTTTCCAGTCGTTTCTACGGTTTGTCGGTTATGTATTGGCTTTCTTGGTAGTCCCCATTGCTATGAGGTGGGGTATTATATATTATATCGAAACTGTTTCAGTGGGGTTTCCAGCCGTTTCTACGGTTTGTCGGTTATGTATTGGCTTTCTTGGTAGTCCCCATTGCTATGAGGTGGGGTATTATATATTATATCGAAACTGTTTCAGTGGGGTTTCCAGCCGTCTCTACGGTTTGTCGGTTATGTATTGGCTTTCTTGGTAGTCCCCATTGCTATGAGGTGGGGTATTATATATTATATCGAAACTGTTTCAGTGGGGTTTCCAGCCGTCTCTACGGTTTGTCGGTTATGTATTGGCTTTCTTGGTAGTCCCCATTGCTATGAGGTGGGGTATTATATATTATATCGAAACTGTTTCAGTGGGGTTTCCAGCCGTCTCTACGGTTTGTCGGTTATGTATTGGCTTTCTTGGTAGTCCCCATTGCTATGAGGTGGGGTATTATATATTATATCTAAACTGTTTCAGTGGGGTTTCCAGCCGTCTCTACGGTTTGTCGGTTATGTATTGGCTTTCTTGGTAGTCCCCATTGCTATGAGGTGGGGTATTATATATTATATCGAAACTGTTTCAGTGGGGTTTCCAGCCGTTTCTACGGTTTGTCGGTTATGTATTGGCTTTCTTGGTAGTCCCCATTGCTATGAGGTGGGGTATTATATATTATATCAAAACTGTTTCAGTGGGGTTTCCAGCCGTTTCTACGGTTTGTCGGTTATGTATTGGCTTTCTTGGTAGTCCCCATTGCTATGAGGTGGAGTATTATATATTATATCGAAACTGTTTCAGTGGGGTTTCCAGCCGTCTCTACGGTTTGTCGGTTATGTATTGGCTTTCTTGGTAGTCCCCATTGCTATGAGGTGGGGTATTATATATTATATCGAAACTGTTTCAGTGGGGTTTCCAGCCGTTTCTACGGTTTGTCGGTTATGTATTGGCTTTCTTGGTAGTCCCCATTGCTATGAGGTGGGGTATTATATATTATATCGAAACTGTTTCAGTGGGGTTTCCAGCCGTTTCTACGGTTTGTCGGTTATGTATTGGCTTTCTTGGTAGCCCCCATTGCTATGAGGTGGGGTATTAAGTGGCTCGCAACTAGCAGCGCCAGTAGGGATCCAGCCGGGACACCCGAGTTACAAGTATAACACATTGACAATTTGACATGCAGGGCGCCGCCTTCAAGCCACAAAAGCGTAACGTACATTGGTTCTGAGTTCGATACCCAACTGTTTAAAAACATAGGAACTCGTTTAAAACACATATATTCCAGTCCTTATATCTTAACTAGTGGAGGACAGTGGTTCCGAGGTAGACTGTCGGCCTCCGGACACGTAGGTCGTGGGTACGAATCCCGTGAAAAGCGTTGTCCGCTTTGCAACCTTTCAGTAATCCACATTCGGTGCCAGCAATGGTTATAATCCAGGAAGCAGAACCGAGAGTGATTATTCAAAGTTGTAAGAACTCGACTATGCTTCCTGGATCATAACCAGTTCTCGCGCCGAATGTGGATTGACGAAACGTCGCAAGCTGAAACCCGCAATTTTCATGAGTCGAACACACGATCCTCATGTCTGGAGGCCGACGCTCTACCCATGGACCACGGTCCTCCATTACGAATAAAACTAGCTAGGGAATTCAATTTAGTAAGCGTGAGATTTCTCTGGTCGTTGATATGCAATTAGAATACAAACCAAACTCAATATCTGTTGTAATGCAACAGTTTTGTTGTTGGTTCTATAGAATGAATAACTGAAAGAAAGAATGTGACCGAATTCGATTCAGAGGGGATTCGATTAAGAGATGGTGTATGATTTTATAAAGTCTCGGAGTTGTCAGGTTTTCATTATAAGTATTTCTTTATTATTATTGCTTTTTCCAGCCTCACCCATACCCACCCCAATAACTCCGGCTGTTCTACAGAATCATTAAAACCTCTGTATATACTAGATCGGGACCTTTTCAATTACTCTAATTGGGGGAATGGACTTGAAACTCACGAAACCTGTACTCGATCCCTACCAGTACCATTGGCTTCGTAGGAGTGTCCTTTGACAATATACTTTATAGCTATATAACATAGTACCAGTGAAGCCCAATACATCCGGGGCCCGTTTTACTAAACAGTTTACGCTTAAGATTTGCGTAAGTCTAAAACAACAAGTCCTTTTATTTCAATATTTAGCAAAGCAATATTGCAAAGTAACACATCATTGGAATCGTCTCTCCGAGACGCTTCCAATGACGTGTCACATTGCAATATTGTACTTTCATTGAAGATATTATCCATGTTAATCAATTATGACTTATGCAAACATTTTCCGTAAGTTGTTCAGTAAAACGGGCACCCGGAGTATACTTAGAATACAGTTGACATGATGTTAAACCAGAGTCAAACAAAGGGAGGGAAAAGAATTTCCGCATGCCTACTGTGACTATTTTGTTGTAGGTTCGATAGAATGGATAGCAAAAAAATGAAAAAAATACATGGTTGACCGATTTCGATTCGGAGGGAGTTAGAACTCGAGAAAAACGAAACCCATTCATTATTCGAAATTCAATTAAAGAGAGGAGGGGTTAAAGACCGACTTTCATGGACAGGTCCAGTAATTTTCTCGTCAGTACATAAACCCGATGTTTCTTTATAAAATAGCCTGAGTGGTCTCAACTGAAAGCATCAGTAGACGTTGATTATATAGAATGAAACTTTAAAAAGTGTCAAATTATGACAAATATTGCAGCATATTACATTCAGTTTAATCAACAGTTTTGTTTATGGGAAATAATTCCCCGAATGATCCATTATTTGCATATAACAAACGAGTACGTTAGCACGAGTATGTTATACGCGAGTAATGTTCGCGAGGGAAATATTTCCCATAAACAAAACAAATCGTTGATTGAAATTATATACTACATATACTATCAAAATGTCAAAACATACCATTAAAGCATAATTCTTAATGAATGCTTCATCGCAAGTCAATCACAATATATTGATCAATTTACACATGCAGGACACATCGGAATACAAGCTGCACACATACTAATTTTCATTAGATGGGGAATTGATTAATCTTCTGTAAAGGAGGCAATAAGGAGATTGAATTGAATTGAATTGAATGAAAAGTATAACAATCATATAAACAATCAAAATACTAAAATACTAATATCTATATTGACAATATTATTATAACATCGACATTTATGACATCAACAATATCAACAGATTGTTGAATTGATACCAATAGCAATTACAGATCTTAACCTAAAAAAAGTCTTGCGTCTAAAAGCAGATATTGTTGGGAATAATGAGACTTTGCACAGATCGACCATTTCTTACTTATCTTACATTATCATTCCAATGATTGTGTGGTTCTAATCGGTATATTGAAAACAGACAGCTAACGTTTATCTCTTAATCGGTTCGAAGAATATAGGTTCACAAAGAATAATGTATTGAACCTTAATAAATTGTCCTTCTAATAAGCAAATGTGTTTTAAAGTCATTTGCTCTTCTTGTAAATAATTATGCATAAGATAAGATTAGATAAGATAAGATAAGGAATTTGTTTAACCTTTCCCAAACAATAACGACATTTGACTACTTTGTTGCAGACGACTTTAGAACACATTGTTGGAAAAGGAGAAATTGCTCGTAACGAGCAATTTCTCCTTTTCCCACAAGGTTTTCTGCTCTCTCTAAAGAATATTTTTCAATTTCATCACATTTTGAAATGAAGTCTGCAAACTCTTTCAATTTGGGACAGTCCTAAAATTGTTGTTTGGGAAAGGGTTGTCATAGTGACTTGTGCATATACAACATATATAAAAACATGATTAAAGGAAAACGAAGAAAAAAATGCACCCGTCCCAAAGGGCCTATGAGTCATATTGAATTGTAAATACATAAATGTATATAAAAGTGTTAACGATATTCACCTGTCGTTTGTGTCTGCTACCCATGCGTTCCTGGTCTGTAGGCGCTGCGCTCGTCAGGCAAACAAGTACGCCCATTACGAACAGCAGAACTAAATACGTTCGGATTGCTTCTTTTACGTGCACCATCATGATTACAACTTCGCAAACACAGATAAAACGTTTGTTTTGTTCAAATGTTGATCAACCGTTTATTTCGTTCAAATGTTGATTTTTTTCTAAACTTTTAAATTATCTCCACAAGTGTTTTTCTTTTCGTATTCGATTATTCTTGTTTGGCAGAATAAAATTCAAACGCTTTATTAAAGATTCGTAGTATTTTATATAAAGTTTTAAAAGTAGTTCCCCCAAAATCAACAGTAGGCTAAATGTTTAATAACTGTCTGTCAAAGAAAGTAAATGTTTTCTGATCTACGCTAGCTGATGGAATGCCAGAACAAAAGCTGATAAATGCCCGTTGTTTCTCAGTGTAACGACAGCGTTTGATTTGTAACGAACTACTTAACGATTTTTATAAAGTTCAAAGTGTTTGCGTTAGTGCGCATGCCCGTTGCCAAAGGAGTTTGTCACTCTGTGGCGTCTAGACGCTTGGGAAAAAGAACGAGTTTTCTCTGTCGAATTCAGTAGGATTGGCCTGGTCCTAGAAAAAAATTACTTTATATTAATCCATTGAAGAATACCGCTGTTGGTCAACTTGTAGCATGCATGCCAACATATCGAGCGTTAACCCTTATTGTGCTAGCTAATTTTCTAAAAAAAAAATTCTTTCGTCTGCTTTCCAAAAACTTAGATATCTGCTTAATTTTGATGAAGGAAGATACTCAGAGTAGCAAATATTTTAGATCACAGGCCAGCCGACAATTCTTTTGCCGGCTGGCCTGGATCCAACCTGTTTGCAAAAGCATGAAGTCGGTTCAAGCACTATAATGGTTAGAAGCAAAACTATATTTTGCAAGTCTTCAACTTGTTTAAAGATGATTGTTCACAGTAGAGAACATTTGAAATTAAGAAATAAAACGTCGTTGAAACAATACAGCTTTTGTTTAGGTGTATGATATACAATTAAAAGTAGCTATTGAAAGCTTAACTAAATCAGGTATTGTCAATATATCTAAAAATATGCAGTCTTTATGTGGTAGATGGTAAAACTGTTCCAACGCTTTTTGATTCAAGTGCATACCAATTTACTGTATTTAGTATCCTAAGGCTTTTACACAAAGATATTTACTTCTAATGTATATTCTTCAATGTATGTATACCATACAATAATGCAGGTGTTGAATAGCCCTTTACCAAACGCCAAATTTTCGACTGTCCTAAATTGAAAGAGTTTGTAGACTACATTTTAAAATGTGATGAAATTGAAAAATAATTTTCTGAAAGAGCAGAAAACATTGTGCGAAAAGGAGAAATAGCTATTTCTTCTTTTCCCAAAATGTTTTTTCAGAGTCGTATGCAACAAACTGATCGAATGTCGTTATTGTTTGGTTACAGGTTAAATAAAATAAGATCTATCTTCAAATTTACTCACGTCAGTGAAGAAGCAACGTTAAGATTTCGTTGATGTCATCAAATGCAAAGGCATTTAATGTATTAAGAAACCAATCAAACACCAGCTTCAGTCGCATAAAAGATTTCATATATAGAAAATACCCGGGAGCAAAATAAGCAATCGCAATTTTGGTTTGTATTTAGTCAATGGCCAACGCAATGTCGACGTCATTTGTTATTTGTCTATGAGCAAATACATTTTGTTTTCTCGTTTTACCTAAGGATATCTGTGATTTACAAAAAACATGCCTCGTTTAGTCCAAAACAATCATTGTGTGTTTAGAGTAACATCTCCGGATTCACAATCGAAAATTCGGAGGTCCCGAGTTCGAGCCCAACTGTTACCTCTGGCTTTATGGGAGCATCCTTTGGCAAATCAGTTCAGAGCCTAGAACTGGTAAATATGGGAAATATGTAACATGAATGAAAAAATGTTGACACGGCGTTATACACTATGTAAACAAATAAGAATCAGAAGGAATGGTAGTCAGGGAAGTATGTTAATATGATCTATCATTTATGATGTTTGTGTTAAGAAGTATTTAGGAACACGTTTTTTTTGCCTTGTTTTTTTGTTCTGTTTTTCTAACTTGATACTCGTCCTGTAACCACGCTTTCATTATATACACTTTAAAAAATACAAGCGGTCTAAGTTTGATCATTCAACAGTGCATCTGTTGAACAGTTTTAAAGAAAATGACACATGCGAAGTCAAACGTTTGTGGTACCCACATGGTAAAAATCGGAAGAATCCCGCCGTTTACCTAACGACAGTTCAAAATTAGATCATTGTTTACGAAATAAACCGTTAAAACGGTTTACTATATGCAACATACATTTTCTCTCCACCACACGACTATGAAAGTGGATGGAAAGTGTTTCAAAAATCTAGTCATGTGTATTTCTATGGATCTGTAATGTCATTTATACCCATGGAAGACATTTTATCCTATAAAGATTAAATCCTGCGAGATAGTCCTTTTTTAAGTTGCCAATCCTTTTTCAATCCATGTTTTCATTTGTCTGTTTGAGACTAATTAAACTGTTACCTTTTTCCAATTCAGAAGCCATAAAACGTCTATCTGCATCACGGATGGTTAAAATGATCTGTTAAAGCAACGGCTTATACAGTCAAACTTGTGATAAGCAGCCACCCATGGGACGAGTTGGAATTGGCTGCTTAACAAAGGTGGCTCCTTGTTGCAAAACAAAATGTTATTCTAGAGTTCAACCTTCAACATGGGACATGCAAAAGGACCAAAGAAAACACAAAGATTGAAATATTTTATTTACATTAAAAAGAATGTTTTATTTTCGACTGGTATTAAAGTTATCCCCATTTAACTTCATTAATTTGTCAATCCTGTTAAACTTTTGCAGACGACAAATTAAAACTTCTACCTTAATTCAGTTAAACATTCATAGAGCGTCCATCCGCATCACATGCGCTAAAAGTAAATTCTGTTAACAGCGAAGGCGTAACGTTTTATTTCTGAATAATCTTATAGTCATTACCATTTGACTTCATTAATTTGTCAATCCTTTTCAACCTATTTTTTCAATTGTCTCATGCAGACGACAAAATAAAATTGTTACCTTAATCTAATTCAAAAGTCATGAAATCTGTAAATGCAAAGGTTTATAGTTTTATCTCCAAATGAGTTTATGGTCATTACAGTTTGACTTCATTAAGTTGTCAATCCTTTTTAACCCATATTTCCAATTGTCATGTTTCAGACGACAAAATAAAACTTGTTTATTGCAAACGACACAATAAAAATATTACCTTAATCTAACTCAAAAGTCATTAAGCGCCTATCTGCATTATAGAAACTTGAAATGAATTATACGAAAGCTAAAGGTTGTAGTTTTATTTCCGAATGATTTTAAATTTGACAGCTATATATTATTACCATGATAGCAGACGGCCATAATCAATCATCTATAACTCTCTCTCTTCCGGGAAACGAACCATCTGGAGGAAAAATCATGAACAGTCGAAAACAATATTAATTATCTTTACATGTTGAAAATAGCCTACTGCAGTCGATAATTAAAATTGGTATAAAATTGAAAGTCGTTTCTATATAACGATACAGAAAATACTTTGTAAAACTTGATTGAATGAGAAGTAATCAGTTTTCTGAAAATAATCACGAAATTAGTCTGTTATAGACACGTTAGCGCCAATTATTGTCTATAAAACGGTTAAAACGCAGATGTTAAATGCGGGTTTGGTCATATTCCTAATGCTGAACGGCACTCCTTATAAGTATGCAAAAAAAAAAAAAATGAAAATTGTTTCTTTTATATCGAATTTCTGTTTGTCGAACTATTCTGTATGTCGAAGTCTATACGGGGTTCCCTAAATATCTCCTCTTTGTTTCTACGTCTTAAAAGCACACCAAAGGAGAGGAGTACAAATAAATTACTGAAAAAAATGTATGGAGTTCTTTTATAATGTTCATAAAAGTCATGAGAATTAGTTTAGGAGTGCATGGAGACCCTATTAAATAGACTCATTTAAAATAAGTTATTTTGTGCTTGAAATATAGTTGTCTCCAATTCAATCATGTTTATCAACAACCTGTTTGTTTACATATTCAAAATATCAAATTCTGATTGGTCGGTTCAGAAATATGTGTATCAACTGTCAAGGTCAGAGGTGAAGACTCAGGAAATCTAAATTATAAAACTTGCTAATCTGGGTTATTTCTGGTTTACTTTCACATTTAAGTTGTGCTGATGGTGTTTTCTTGTGATAACTATTTGAATCTGTCCAAAAGTTTACCAAATAATATAGTTTGATATAGCATAAATCTCCTTTAATGGGCCTTTAATATTCCAGACATCTATACGTCGAACTCTCTCTCTCTATGTCGAACATTTTATGAGGTCCCTTTAACGTCAATGTAAAGATATTTTACTGTGTATAAATGTGTTTCTATTTTATTTTCGAAAGTATAGAGTGTGACAAAAAGAAAGAATATTCGACTCAGTATTTGAGGTTCGGTAACAATAGAATGGCTCGAGATAAAGAAAAGACAATTGGCAACGAACGACAAGATTTTCTTTGAAAGAAATAAACATATGGTCATTTTTTTCATTGAGGTAGACAATCTTCGTAGATTGCATCCAGAACCCGATCTGACTCTAGGCAGTACTAAACTAGAGGTTGTGCCAGAGTTCAAATTTCTTGTAGTCATTTTTGACAAAAAGCTTTCTTTCTTACCCCATATTAAATCTCTTAAAAAGAAATGCCAAAAAGCAATGAACATTCTTAAAGTTATTGCACACTCAGATTGGGGAGCCGATAAGAAGGTTCTGCTAAGGCTGTATCGATCCCTTATTCGATCAAAACTTGACTATGGATCTATAGTGTATGGATCAGCCCGTAAATCCTATCTCCAGCTGCTAGATCCAATACAAAACCAATGTTTAAGGCTTGCCCTAGGCGCCTTTAGAACATCTCCTGTTAACAGCCTCTATACAGAGGCTAATGAACCTTCTCTATATTACAGAAGGGAAAAACTATCTCTTCAATACTTTTTAAAATTGAAATCCAATCCTTTTAACCCTACTCATCGAGTAGTTTTTAACCCCCAATACAAACGCCTTTTTCAACAGAAACCAAATGCTATTGCCCCATTTGGTGTTCGCATGGAGTCCATTATAGATAATCTTGGGGTAGACACTGATTCCATAGCCCTGTACAAGTTATCTGACATACCTCTATGGACACTGGACACAGCAAACTTTTTATTTGATCTTACCTCTGATAAGAAATCAGAAACAGATAGAGCTATCGTTCACAGTAAATATAGAGAGATAAAAGAACAATATTCTTCCTACAAACCTATATACACTGATGGATCCAAGGACGGTGCTTCTGTTGCAGCCGCAGCTGTATATGGAGAAAGGGTAAAGAAATGCCGCCTTCCAGACAAGTCCTCTATCTTCTCTGCAGAGATAAAGGCTATTGATCTAGCTCTTAACCTGGTGGAAAATGCAAATTCCAACCAGTTTATTATGTTTTCCGATTCTCTATCAGTACTGCAAGCCTTATCAAATCAAAAGTTGGAGAACCCTTTGGTATGTCAAATTATTCAAAGGATCTCTCATATCTTGTCTTCAAACAGACTTGTGTTCTGTTGGCTTCCAAGCCACACTGGTATCATGGGTAATGAACATGCGGATAGATCCGTTAAATCAGCTCTTAACCTTCCCATTTCAGATTTTAAAGTACCATACACTGATTTTAAACCTTCTATTTTAACTTACATCACATCCATCTGGCAATCTAAATGGAATGCTGATGCTTTTAATAAATTGCATTCAATTAAGCCTACCCTCGGAGAATGGTACCCTTCTTCCAGGTCTATACGAAGAGAGGAGGTTACAATTGCACGAATCCGAATTGGTCATTCACACATTACACACTCCTGGCTCTTGGCTAAGGAAGATGCACCTGAAAGCATTCCATGCAATGCACCCTTTACCATCAAACATATATTGCTTGATTGCATTGATTTTCAAAGAATTCCTACAAAATATGTCAATGTCAACACTATTTATGAGCTTTTTGAGACTGTCAGTATTGAATTAATTCTTTCCTTTCTCAAAGAAATTGGAATTCACAATAAATTGTGATAAATTGTGATTCCTGACACATTTTAAATATATATACATTTATCAATATCATTTTTTCATCACACACTATTCATTTAATATCACACATTCATTACAAACAATCTATCAACAATCATTAATTTTTTACAAATTTTCTATCTACTTTTGTTCATTAATTACAAATTCTTATTTACTTTTTCTTTAAACAAATACATTTTAACATGTTAATATTTTTAATATACAGTACATTCATCCACATCATCATAATGCGCACTAAATGACCTAAGCTGTCGATGCGCCTTAAAACATCATTCATTCATTCATTGAGGTAGAAACCCAAACAGCCTTCATTAAAAAACTCAATTCTTTGTCGGATTACTTCAGTCGTTCTCGGTATTCATCGGCCTCGGTCGGAACTATTCGCATCAAACCGAATAGATTCGGTTCTGACCTATGTTTACTGAGAGGACCGAAACTAATCCGACGAAAGAATGAGTTTCAAAATGGCGGATTATGGGTATTCTACCTCATTATTAATCGGCGACGAACAATGGGGATGCGTAAACACAGCCTTTATATCAAATATGGTATTTTACAAAACATGTTATTATTATTGGACAGTAGGATTGGTTTTGCTATAAACATCTCCGTTTTTTCTTCTTTTATGTAATTAGAATCCGCCTTGGTTTTTCCCCAATTGCATTTGTCGCCTACAAATTTAATTAATTTTGACGATAAAAAATTATATGTATGCTGTTATGTATTGAGAATAACATCACTTGTAAAACCGGAATAGAAGCAATGGGAATTACGCGTGGAATCATTGATTGTGGTATAGAAGACAAAAGTAATTTCATCTATTTGAAGCCAGTTATAAACGCGGTAATGAATAGAGATTAACAAAAGGTGGTTCACTGAAGCTTTCTGCGCATGTTCGTATTGCCACACCTGGAAAATGCTTGTAAACTGAAATGCTGGCGTGCCTTTGAGTATTTCGTAAACTATTTAAACGAAATGCCGTTGAAACAATACATTTTTTGTTTGTTTTGCTGTTTGGTGTGAAATTAAAAGTAGCTATTGAAAACATAATCAATTAAAAAAGGGTCAATTTATCAATTTATCTAAGTATGTACGGTTTATATATGACAGATATAAAGTGTTGCCACGCTTTTGAATTAATATACATGTTAGCTCACTGTATTAATCAAAGTGCTGATAGCGCTGAAGGACTAAGATGCGTTATAAGCATGATGATTAAGGATACATTTGAAAATTTCTTTGGGCAACATCTCGAGGACAGCTGATCCTTTTACCACCATTACTATAATTATTATTTCTGTGAACAGAGACTGAACTATAGTCTATTTATCGAACATCTGGACATTTAAGGATTTCCCATGAGTTATCCCACAGTTATAATAATATAGAGCAAAACAAAGCGAGTAAATCCGGACTACATTCCTAGTTGCAAGAAGGTATTAGTCCGCACAGTGAAGGTGGATGTGTTATGAGTAATTGGGGTCAGAGCGCTGTTTGTGTATCGATAAAGTACCGTCCCTCAAAAAGTGGAATGTAATTTCAATGGACACTATAAGGTGCTGACGCATCCTTATTCCAAAAACAATCTTATTTTGCCCTTTATCCAGTGCGTAACATATACCAGTACAGCTGTTGTTCAGTTTTAAAGAAATTAATTATCAACTTCCAAAATTCCTCACATCTGTGAAGAAGCACCTAAAAAGTAAACCTGTATGCAAATTCGAAAACCTAAGCTGACCGACTTCCATTGTTTTGCCTAACCCTTATAGTGCTGGAACAGACACCATGTGCTTAGGCAAACAGGTTGGATCCAGGCCAACCGCAAAGTAAATTTGCGCCTGGCCTGTGATCTAACCTGTTTGCTACTCTCAGTATCTTTCTTCAATAGAATTAAGCTCTTACTTCCAATTTCAAAGTAGATTACAACGTAGATTACATAGATGGGAGCGAGTAACATGTTCATTTATTTAAGTTTAATAAGTTATGTAGTTTATGTACGGTGTGGAGAAGGATGGCCACCACCTTCACATACCCTATAAACGTGGATAATAAAGAAAGCAGACGACACCAAATATATTTTTAGAAAATTACCCAGCATTCTAAGAAACGTACGCATGTTACAACCAAGGCTTCCCCGTTACCTTGGGGGACCATTCGATACATGCAATATAAACCCACCGATCGATTAGCGTTGATGGACAGGGGCGTTTATTAACACACTAGCACCTAACGCCACATGTTCGCGTCTTGCAGCAGACGACTTCCAAAAAGCATTGTGGCAAAAGGAGAAATTGCTTGTCACAAGCAATTTCTCCTTTTGCCACAATGCTTTTTGCAATCAGTTTTTTTTTATTAATACACTAACACATAGTACAACAACTTCGCGTCTTGCAGCAGACGACTTTCAAAAAGCATTGTGGCAAGAGGAGAAATTGCTTGTCACAAGCAATTTCTCATTTTGCCGCAATGCTTTATCAAATAGGCTTTTTTATTAATAGGCTTATACATAACGCCACATTTTCGCGTCTTGCAGCAGACGACTTTAAAAAAAGCATTGTGGCAAAAGGAGAAATTGCTTGTCACAAGCGATTTCTCCTTTTGCCACAATGCTTTTTCAATCTATTCAAAAATACCTTATACTTTTAAAAAAGATAAAAGAAATATCTATTCACATTTTACAACAGCAGACCTGAAAGTTTTTTACACATGTTTACTAAGTTTTCCTTAAGCCGTCTGTTTCAAGTAAAATTGTCGTCTGAAGGTGGAAAAGAGTTAACCTGGTGCCAATAACTAGCGGGAACAGTTAGGATTGGTCGACGTAAATTCCGAAACACATTACGTCCTTCAAGAGCGGTAGCCGACCGTTTTTACGACATTGGTTGACGTTTCAGCTTTTTAACTGTTTGTAAGCCATGTTTGTAGATATTGCTGGTTTTTGTCAAATAAAGAAATGAATTGTAAGCGATGTGGAAAGGAGCAATTAATCACAATATTACAAAGGTAAGAAAGACAAATACTCCTCGATCAAATTATTTGATCATATGAACTCCTCTATTTTTATGTTTGTATGGTGTTTAACGCCGTATCAACAATTTTTGAGGTATGTTATGGCTTTCCTGGATATACTTTTACTTGGCTCTGAAGTTATTTGCCACCAAATCCACTACCACAAAATCAGAGGTATCGGTGGGGTTCCAATCTTGGAACCCCCGAGTTCTAAGTCCGCCACCTTAACCACTGCGACACGCAGGATTCCAGTTAAGTTATACCTGATATAACATAATTTATAAAGTATCCCGTAAAACATTAAATCGTGATGTGTTTTAAAATGGCATTTAATTATTGCCCCCCCCCCCTCCCCCACAATTTTGAAAAAATCCCCCTTATTTTCAAAGTGAAGGCTTAACCCTCCCCCTCCCGCCCTTCTAGAATACAGACTGACACCTGTGCCATTTCTTGGTCCTGCAGGGTTGCATATACTTACTTAAGTGGACTTACCCGCCATATTTATGTATATGGGATTAAACATCATGTTGTCAATTCTTCAGTTTTATTACGGCTTTCATGTATTCAGTAATACTGGACTATGACTCAGAAGTGTCTTGAACTCAGGAACTGGGCCCCTCTATTTACAAATATCGGTAGACAGTGGTCTTTCGGTTGTGTGTCTGTTTTCATTGAGTAAGTATGTTTAACATTGCTCCAACAACTTCCATGCCATAATCTAAACGTATTATACATTTTATATCTATTGTGACAAAAGCGTGAAGGTATTGAAATCTCTCTCAATAACTGCTTCCTTGATACTTAGACAGTACTCGCGCCAGTTTAAGAGCTAGTCCAGGCAATTTTCACCTCCTCTTGTAGGGAGCGAACCTGTGAACCTCGGTACTAGAGGTCAACGCTCTACGTCTGTACCACTGTCATGACAAGTTCATTATGGACATGAGAAGAACCCAACACCCAAACCTTACTACCCATAAAGGACTGTAAAGACGACAATTACAATGGCATTCTGTAAGTCTCACATAGACATGAAAAAAAACTTAGAGGGAAGGCATCTAATAATTACAATTTTATTTACATTAAATCCTATATATTCTTTTTCATTTTAATAATGAATTTCAATAACATCATCATTTTTAACCAAAAAGGTTTAGAGATGACATTGAAATTGTGAAACAATCAGAAGACAGATATCTGATAGAAAAAAAATATCAATGTCTCATGCATGAGCTACACATTTACCCTTAGAATCCTGGGAAATTTCCTAAAAATAGATTTTTGTGTCTTCTGCTTTCCATTACCTTACATATCTGCTTAATTCTAATAAGGAAAGATACTCAGACTAGCAAAGCTACCTCAAATGATGCATCTTTAAGATAGAATACCCATAATTTGCCATTTTGAAACTCAGTCTCTCGTCGGATTTCTTTAGCCCTGATTGGCATACATTGGTCGGAGTGGAACTATTTGATGTTAAGCAAATAGTTCCAACCGAGACAAGCTTCAAAATGGTGGATTATGGGTATTCTACCTAATATTTATTATATTTTTGTATATTGGTTTTGATTCATACAAATGCTTACCTCAAGTCATTTGTTAAAATGCTATCAAGGACCACAGGACACTGCTAGAGTCATACCCTGGATCATATCACTATAAAATAGCTCCTCTTATTCATACCATGATGAGTTACTATGTGTATCACCGCACTAAGCATACCAAATTCTTGCACTTTACTCACAATGTTACAGCAAGGGCAAGTTTCAACACACACAGAGATCTGAAACCATGCCACAAATATATCCAGGTTGGTGCTGCCCAACATTTTGGTAATACCAATGTTATGTAGTGTGGTCACATGATGTTTTGATGAAATCCCTGATCCTCGTCTAGATGTATACTGACTATATGGTGTCCTGGAATCATTGCTAGGCCTAAAATACGGGGCTCTTCTTTCTTTTCTACTGTGTCTGAAACAAAGTCAATAACGTGGCCCTGATAATTCTCCCCACCATTTTGCGTGAATTATCTTAACATCTCTCTAAAGATTGCTCACTTAGTTATGTGCAGCTTTTTTTAAATGGAATTTAACACAATGTCAACAGTTTTTCAGTAATATCACTATTATGACAGCTTATCTTGGTGTTACCAGAAAAATGTTAGGCTCAAATGCTTCACCAGGACTTGAACCCAAGATATTCAAATAGTTTATTCACTTAAAAACTTTCTTTACAAAATGAATTCAATGTATAGCCAGGTTAACTTAGAAGAAAAACAAATGAGTTAGCAGGGGAAAAATACTCTTTATTAGGTCATCTGTTTGAAAGAAAATCAAAGGTCTTCAATCCAGTTAATTAATGATTAATTAGGTAATTAATTGGTAGACAAGATTACCTGGTGGCTTTAGATACTCCTCACAGGATCCCAGTATAACATTTCTATCTCTGTCTGTACATAGGAATATCCCTGAAAAAAAAATGTATTGATTATTTACAATGTATTAAACATCTAACATCCTTTAATTAGAGTTGTTGCGTGTAAGGAAGCAATATCATAAAACTTCAATTTCAAGACAAAACAATATAACAGAAAATGAGATTTACCAATTTTAAAAGCTATTTCCCTTGCCCATAAGGGAATTTTCAGACTAGCTCAAAAGTGAAGTTACCGTAAATAATTATTATTAACAGTTATCACACATTGAAAATACATCTTTATATCTCTTTGAAATTTTATTGAAACCAAAGTTGCAAACTGTTTTTAACAAATTGCATGTTATCCTTGTATTGTAGGCTTGTAAGAGTGAATTAAGATGATGTACTTCTTTGTAAGGGGTTTAATTCCTTGCCAACATTTTTTTACGTACATTACAGCTATCCTGGATTTCATCAGTACTAAGATAGGGCATAGCAACTAAGAAATGCAAGTGCCGATGGCAATAAGGGTTAACTAAAAGGCATGATCGTACATCTGGGGTATTTGACATTAAAAAACAACGGTTTATGAAAGTTGACCAAAGGAAAGCTGATGAATGTTTCTTGACCAAACAACCCTTGGGGCAATAAAGCCAGGGGTTTAACTGTTTTCCGGCACCTTTTTTGAGCCGGGAATTGCAATGTAACTGAAAAAGTATTGACACAATTTTAAACCTTTACAAAAGTTAAAAACAAACCATCTCATCTATCAGAGACATTATCAACTTTAAATTGTTCCATAAAAAAATTGCGTCCATCATCATTGGAACACAGACTTCAGTATATCTACCTATCAAAGTCCTGCCATCTGTCATTTGTACTTTCATACTCTTGTTTAACCATCTCTTGAGTCTTTCTTTTCCTGTTTTAGACGGTTCCACATCTTTGGCATCAGTAGCCTGCTTGAAGAAAGAATAAAAAGAATAATATTAACATGAAAAGATTAACCATGACATTTCTTCATGCTTCAGTTCTTTGCTTGATTTTCGTCCAATTCATGACTAAGGAGTCACAAAATTCAAGATTTAAAGCGCGTATTGTCCCATCAGCGCATTTGTCCAATTCATGACTAACAATTCATGACTAAGGAGTCACAAAATTCAAGATTTAAAGCGCGTATTGTCCCATCAAGGCATTTCATTTGCTGATGTTTAAGTTTCATTCATATTTGGCTATGATCAACTTTTTTAAAAACAAAACCATTTTAATCATATATCCAGTATGCAAAATTCTGTGTAAAAATGGATAACACTGGAAAAAAGTATGTACATTGGTACAGAAAACTTGGCAAGACTTTTTTAAATATTTCAGAGGCCTGTGAAAGGCTTTTTCAGAGTTCTTCCTTATCATGCAGTTTTTCTCAATGACTCAAACTGTCAAAGTCAGACCAGTATTCTTTGTTTCCCAATCGAATTCATTCATCAATTACAACAATACAACTTGCCAAAATTAACACACCGAGACATCTTTGAAAAACTGTAAGAACCCCCATATTTCCTATATAGATCTGCAAAGTCTATTCAGATCAAAGTTGAACAGGAATGAAAACCAAAATGTACTCCACCCACTCTATTTAAATGTAAATATTTCTGGATCTGGATCTGGATTGTTACACTGCAGGACCTTTCGGTATACACGCAGCGGGAGAGAGAGATGGGATAAGTTAGTTAGTCCCGATATTGGAGGGCTGCTCTAAAACCCTGTACTGTCTCTGCACGCACAACTTCGCTACTAAGGTTATTCCAGTCAATAATAGTTCTGGGAAAAAAGGAGTTTCTATAGAGGTCACTTTATGTGTGAGAAATGTTTCCTGTAGTAGAAAATTGGTGTTTCTACAAATGGGAAGTATGCTTGATCATCTATTTAATGACTGGGGTCGAATGTAGGACAATCAAATGTAAAAAGTGAAAATAAAACAAAAATTATTTAGCCCGGAAGTACCATTTTCAACGTTTCGGCCATTTTGTTTTGGGTTGAAACAACATTTAATGAGCGGGTTTTAAAGAAATGTATATCGTAGATTTGTCTATAAAAAAACCCATATCACTAAGAAATAAAATCAAAACAAACTTCGGAACTATGATCATTTGTTACTTATAAGTTTTGGGTTTTTCACGATATATCGACTTTCAAATATTATTTTAATTTCGTTTAAATAAATCGTTTACATCAAGCGCCTTCTGACCAGGAGTGTTTCCGTGTTTACATTGGCAACGTCCAAGAAAAAAATATTGACAATTCAAAGATGACACGACCAAAGTATTTCACGCCGAATGAAGTCGCGATTCACAACACAATTGATGACCTTTGGATATCGTTTCTAGGAAAAGTGTACAATCTCACACCACTGTGTGAAAAATACAAAGGTATCTCAGAATTGAAAATTTAAACCAAACTGATTTTTAAAAGGATGCTGAAACATTCAGAAAGGACTTTGAGTTTTAACAATGTTTGGTATACACAATTAGTATAGTCATAAAAACATAAAGAGTATAGTCACTTTAAGAGTTCCTTTGAATGCATTTTTGTCCTGCTGATGATAAAGTAAAGGAAGCAAACTGTCGGTTGATACAATTCATTCATTGATTTAAATAAAGCAGTCATAGATGTGGAATGATAACACAAGTTGACACATCACTGATTTACCATTTTCTGTGAAGGAGCTGATAAGACTGATGCCTGATCAAGTTTAAACTGCTTCCTTTCTAGAGCATTAGTTATGCCATTTTATGAGTTAGTCCTGGCATTTTCATTTTTACGCTAAAGGGGATGGAACTCAGGGCCATTTTTACCAGGGGCCAAGCCACGAGGACTTACACAATGTCGTCTACTTATTAATCATAAATGAAAGATTTACCATGGGTTGATATGTTAGGCAGTCAGACTATGGTTATCATGAAAAAAGACACTGCAGCCATAGGGTGTTTGAAGCAAGATGCAGGGCTCACCCTGGCTGGAAAAAAGTCTGCGCCAGCAAATTCGCCAAATGACAAAAATAGGAGCCAAATTAAAGAAGTGGGAGCCAAATTCTGAGCAAATGGCTCCAATTAAAATTTCTTTATTTTAAACACTCTTCATGTTATATGTACATATGTGTTAAATCCTCTTGGTTAATTGTTTCTGTTTGTTTTGTTTCACCATTTTTATTAAAATTGTAATGTCATAAATATGTAATGTGTAATGCCAATAAAATTATTGTTAAAAAAAAAAAAAAAGCCAAGACATTCCCCTTCCCCCTTCCGAACAAATTTAAACCAAAGATGGTATAACTAAAGGCTACGCTTTGAGTGACAAAATCAAAATGAATCATTTATCTCAGATAACATCAAATCATATTGAAGACTATACATTTCTGAATTCTCAGTTCTGTTATTTATTTTAGAAATGTCCGATATGGAAAGTAGGAAAGTAAACATGATCTTAGGTCTATTTGTTTTAACTCTCGTCAAGACTCCGTTATGATGATTTGAATGATTAATAATAGAGGATCGCAATTTGAATAGTACCGTTGCATCGACGAAGGAAGCGAACTGTCAATATCAAAATACTTTACAAATAAACCCTCTTTAAATTCTCGCATTCTACCATGCATCATAAAACACTGGACGGAATGCGGTAAATAGTGGGTACCCGAAAATAGTAATCGGTTTTCGTGGAACAACCGCATCGAGTCTACCAATCAAGTGTGTCGAGTTGTTTACACATAATAAAAACCCGATTAATACACGCCTCAGGCCTACATTGTTTGACACGGGGATAACAATTAGCGGATTAATTTGGGGTTTTCGGAGATACTGTTAAGTGTGTCAAAAGATATAACTGTCTGTAATGTCCGGACAGGTGGAAATATGGTTAAGTTGAATGAAAAAAACATGCGCCAAGCAAATTCGCCAAATCGGGAAATCTTTCGCCAGAATGAAATAATATTCGCATTTGGCGCATTTGGCGACCGACAGCGTGAGGCCTGAAGATGTCAGTAATGCATTATGAAATACATGAGACAAGGGCCTGATCATGTTATTTAAGATTTGATATAGGCACTGACTAGAAACATGAGCACACCATGAATTACTTTGTTGAAACCCTTGATTTTCCAATCTTTGATCTATTCTAATCATATTTTTACGAACAATGTCCGCAACAAATCATAGCTAGGAAAATCCACATTGTATTTGTAGTCCCCTGAGGGATTTTGATCCTGGTTCGCCGAGAGACCATAACTTTTTAGCTAAAGAGTCGGCTCCATAAAGCAGATGTTAGATCTTGTCTTTATCAATTGTCGCTTTTCTGTAGAGAGTGAGGCAGTCATGTGACAGTGTTTATATTAATGTGTACACACAAACAAAATGTTTCTGTTCAGGACAAATTAATTCAAGGTTGTTTGAGCTCATTAATTACATATGTCATGTGTTTGTGAGTGGACACTATAAGTATTTCAAGACTTCAATTATGCTTGCTTATTATTCAACATCATTAATTCATTACTACATACTTACTAATCTCTTACAGGTGATGTTCTGTTAAAGCCAATTGTCCAAGCTGCAGGAAAAGATATTTCACATTGGTTTGATCCAAAAACAAAAGATGTAAGTGCATGTTATATGTAGAAATAATGATACTTCCCCGTTGTTCTCGGACACGATAGTAATTCCTCCCTATTTACTCTTTGGAGCAAGCTGGTTGTGATACACAACGCCTTCAATCATTCATTAATGAAGCAATAGGTTGCAATAAAAACACACCTGTTTACAGATAAACACATTATCTGAAGTTGTTGACACAGCACCAAACACCAAACTAATCTGGTTACAATGGCGCTATCATGAGTTCTCACTGTTTCCTCAAGATACAAAGTCTTAGTACGAACAATATACAAAATGTGATGTGGTATTTATTACATTACACTAGTTCTCACTGCTTAAGGTTAAGCAAGATACATCATCTTCAAACTCATATTTTTCCGGTGCTAGCAAGGTTCAGAAATAAGACTCCCAACCATATTGTAACAGTTCCTTAAAGACCAGTGTAATATTTTGTGATGAACTGAGCAAGTATAAACCTAAAAAAGAAAAATTCTGAAGGCGGCCATCAATTCCATCATGGAGTGTCCTTAGGCAAGGCACATTTCATAGCCTTGTACTAGTAGGTCCTCCAAGGAACATACATATACCAAAACACTCAAGACTAAGTCCTGTACATTAATAGATAAAAAAATAACAAAAAAAAACCCCCAAACTTGATCAGGGAAAAAATACAGCCATCAATTGGTTAGTTGTGATGTATTTATATACCTGCAAAGCAAGGCATTCATCAAACACTCACTTACTCCACCTCTGAGATAGTCCTGAGCCTTGCCCTATGGGAAATAAGTGGGAAAGGCAACTCCAAAAGAAGGAGATGCCTTTTATTCCACCACTGTCACTAATATTACTTACCAAGCAAATAAAACTGTTTTTTGGCGTTTAATGCAGTGTCAACAATTTTTCATTAATGTAACAACTTTCCTGGATCCACCAGTACTAGCCTTAGGGCTCTGAAGTGACTTGCCGAAGGCCACTCCCACAAAACCCGAGGTGTCATTGGGGCTCAAACTTGGGATGCCAAGCAGGACCCCAAAATAAACTTGTCAAAGACACAATAACATCCAATCAGTGAAGAATACTTATCAGTCGTGATTGTTGATATTTGTCTCTATTCTGCATGTTCTCCAGAACAATGCATCATGTTCTTAAATTTGCATAAACATTTAACGAACATCAAAATATTTAAATTTTAGATCCGAACACATGTGGACCCATTGACTGGTTGCATTATACCCTATTGCCCAAATGGCAGATTTGTTCACATTCCTCCCCCATTCCCAAATTCTGATTGGGCTAACGATTTCGGGCGACCGTGGTGGAAAGACGACGGATTCTTGGTGGGAATTCTTTCAAAGAAGACCAGATTCATCAAAATAATCAACACCCTCACATCACAAGAGCAAGTGATAGAGGTAAATATTGTTTTTCATTGTTTTAAATCTTGTCCCAAACAATTCCTGGATTTTTTTTGGTTGTCCCACACTCCCCTGTTAGTCTAAGTGGGAAAAGGAGAAATAAGATATGTTTGTTAACATGGTGTTAACAACACAACACCAGAGGTTTTGGTGAGTTTTTGGTGGGGCTGGAATCTAGGACCCCTAAGTTCTAAGTCCCCCACCTTAACCACTAACGCATACAAAACAAAATTTAGTAGACAACTAAAATCGAGGTTGGTTTGGTTAAGGTTTTTCATAATAGATGTATATGTCTTTTTTCTATACAGCAAATCTTGTTTAAACAACCATGACAAACGAGATGAAATCATGGTGTATAAGACAACTGATGGCATTTTTTTATATTTTGAACAAAGTTTTCTCAATTTCCAAGCAACAGCCTTTTTATCATTCAAATGGAGAGACCACTAAAATAAACATTTGTAACTTAATTTGGATGATATGAGAGGAATCACTTCTGGAAAAAGATTTTGCTCATAAAAGCAATATCTCCTTTTTACCACAATGAAATTAATTCTCTTTAAGATGGTCTATGCAAGATTGTAAAATAAAAGGACTTAATGAACCCTAATTCAGGCCTGCTATTGTTAAGGAATGCTCAAGCCTGAAAATCATTACTTGAAGCGTAAATTTAAAAATCTTCAATATGAACAAAGAAGGAAAATTTGAAATCTCAAAGCCTGAAATCAGGACCAGGCCTGAAAATTAGCAGGCCTGTAATTCATGTTTTAGCAATTAATCAATTTTCTTCTTTTTTTTCAAATTCTTTCACAGGTGTGTTCAGAAGAAATAATGCTGGAAATCCTGGAGCGGTATTTGAAGTATAATGCACATGCTGCCAGCTATACATGGAAATATGACGGGCGAAATCTCGAGATGACCAAAAATTTGGCGGAAAACAACATACAGGACGATGACGAAGACTTTTATCAGCTTAGCATGAACGATGACACATTTCTACAAGCCGTTCATCTTTACTTCAACGACGATCTGACAGAGGCGTGAATAACAGGACATTGGGAAGAGCTTTAAGTTATTGTGGACATATTTCACTTATAGAATGATCTATTGTGCTTGTTGATAAATGTTTATCTTCTATAAAAAAAAATCTTTAACCTATGACTCACTTGTGTTTGAATATTCATTAGGTGAAGTTTGTAAATTAGGTCATGTGTGATTGGTTCTTCAGGAGTATCATCGTACTGACACTATGACTGTGCTGTAGCGCAAATTAAAACGTCTGGTATATGTATGCATTTCACCATTGAAGCCGTCGAGTGTAGGGCGAGCTTTGGTTAATGATTTTCCAAAAGATAATATTTTGTAATCCCAAATGAAACAAACTTCTTGAAACGCAATTAGACAATTGATACAATTAAAAGATATCATTCATTAGGTAGCATAAAAAATATGCTTAAAAAGAAAATATGCTTAAAAAGAAAATATGCTCAAAATAAGCATTATCATATTTTGAAAGAGAAGTCTGACAGTTTTATTTACATGTCAAAGCATTATTTACCTAATTATCTCATTCAGTATTCAATTACTGTTCAAAATTAAAATAAAATGTTAATTGTTAAGTATGGGTGTTATTGCATCAGTGTTCTAAATAAGCCATAAATCGGCCCATCAATTAACATGAATGTAATGGCAAGTGTTAGTTATGCAGGTTTATATATCATGTCAACAGTATTTCAGTTTTGTTGCGACTCTTAATAAAGAAGAAATACCTAATACTCAACTGCCCATAAGGACAGGTCAAGCTGGGTAAAACCATCTGCATTATATTTCTTTCTCTATATGGTGTTTAACACCGTATCATACATTTTTCAGTTATGTAACAGCTTTCCTGGACCGACCAGTACTAGGCTAGGGCTCTAAATTGACTTGCCAATGGTCACTCCCACAAAACCAGAGGTGTCATTGAGGCAGTCTCCCGACTGACTTACGGAATGTCGATGGTTCTACCCACCTTGACCAGCCCTTATAGGCAGTTGAGTATGGGGTCTTCCTCCATCATTAATAGTCGGGCATCGCTACATAACTGAAATAATGTTGATGTGATGTAAAACCCATATATAAAAAAAAAAAAAAAGAGGCGTCATTCTGTAAGTCAGTCAGGGTCCTCTCATGAAAGTCAAAATGCCTTCACCGGGATTTAAACCCTCTCGGAGAGGGGCCATGCGATTCCAAGTTCTGTACTCTAACCACTAGGCAATGAAGGCCCACTAGTGTTAAGGTGTAACGGAGAATTTGCCGATGCCTATCAAGTCCCTTTACTTGATCATTTGTCAGGTGTCAATAGAAAAACCCAAAAAGCATCATTCAACAGTGCCCTGTATATTTAATCATCAATATCTAGGACAGGATATCAAAACATGGACTGACAATGGTAATATTAAGCAAGGAAAAGGAAAAAATTCTTACAAAGGTAAGTATATGTATGTACATGAATAATAAATTCAAAATGGACCAGGCCTTTTTACAAATACAGCAAGTGACCTTTGAATAGGAAAGCTCATCAGATGCAGCTTCGAAATATTATCCGATTCACCTTCGGCTCACCGAAAATATATTCCTACGCCTTGCCAAATAACATTTCCAATTCACGACACCAACAACCTATTCTCTATTTACCAGTATCCACAATTTGAGAGTTGCATTTTTGAAGAACTTGCTAAAGTCTTTAAAACTGGCAAATTGTAGACAATACATTCAACTTTAAGAGTTATTGAATGAGTCATGAAATGACCTTTAATAAGATCTTTATCGTATTTCAAAGGCAATTTGGTTCAATAAACCAAAACTTTATCTGTCATGGAAATGTTTGCCATTACCCAAGCTAATCCAAAATGTAAAACTAGCATGTAAATCAAAATTATGGAGCAAGCCTTAATAGCCAAACAAGACTGTTTTCTTTTAACAATGCAATTTCTACTTTCTTTTATCATCTTATTTCAAATCAGTTAATCATTTTTCATGAACTTAAGTTGTTATCTGCTGATTTTTTCATTTTTGGTCAATTACAAATAAAAAACAAATGCCCTTAAGAAATCTATGTATTTTAAGATTTTATTCATGCAATAACTACCTTCATTACCACACTTTTGCAACTGGTCAAAATTCAAATAATCAGCAGACATATAAAAAAAAAATGGACCCCCCCCCCCCCAAAAAAAAATTGCACATTCAAAGTACTTTATTTTTTTTATACAAAGATTCCTTTCATATAAGGTCCTTAAGTTTAACAAACATATTATATGGCGATAGTTAGAGATTGTTCCATAAACAATAACCCCTGCCTCATCCCCCCCCCCCTCTCAAAAAACAAAACATCCTGCACTATTTGGATTATAAAAGAAAGCATGTTCAATATGAGCAACATCTCAACTTATCACTTGTTTCCTACATCAACTGCTACAAGAGATCACCTATTGATCATAAACTGGAATAAAATCTTCCATTAATCCAAGTTATTTCTTTTCTATCTGTTGATTGAAATGCAAGGTTTTGTCATGAATAAACTTTCATCTTACAGGCTTAAAAAGTAACCATATAACCACAACATTTCATCCTTGTCATTATTTCTTCTTCTGACCATAATTGCACATTGAAATCATGCATATCATGAAATGGTCAGTCAACACAAACAACTTCAAAACAATAACTCAGAGGTCAAGACAAATGACCTTCCTAACTTCTTTATTTCTTCTTAAAACCGTCCTGCTTTAGAACCCAGTCGATACCTCTGGGAGTCTGTTTTACTAAACAAGTTACGGAAAATATTTGCGTAAGTCATAATTGATAAACATGGTTAGTATCTTTAACGAATGTGCAATATTGCAATGTGACACGTCATTGGAAGCGTCTCTCGATTCCAATGATGTGTGACTTTGCAATATTGCTTAGCTAAATATTGATAAAAGAGGAATTGTTGTTTTAGACTTACGCAAATCTTAAGCGTAAACTGTTTAGTAAAACGATACCTCTGGTTATGTAGAAACATCAAATGACAAGACACTTCGGAGACCTAGCCTAATATTTGGTGATTTCAATGAAGCCGTAACATAACGGAACTCTGTACTTGTAATTATATTACAGTGATGTCTCGTTAATCCGAACATGTCCGTTCCCAACAAAATGTCCAGATGACCGAATCATCCGGACTAAAGAAGCAGAGCATGTTCTTATACACATTAAGACATAATCAGTCTATGTGCACATGTATACTTATAACCCTTTAGCAAATGCCAAATTGTCGCCCGTCCCAAATTGAAAGAGTTTGCAGACGACATTTCAAAACGTCATGAAATTCAAAAATAATCTTCTGACATGGCAGAAAACATTGTGGGAAAAGGAGAAATTACTCGTCACGAGCAATTTATCCTTTACCCACAATGTTTTCAAGAGTCGTCTGCAACAAACTGGTCAAATAATTCCGTTCCCTTACAATTTCGTTCGGATTGCGAGACATCCGGATAATCGGGGTCCGGATAAACGAGGGTTCACTGTATACAGAAGACTCCTACAGTTTACATCTACATGGTCTTTAAAAAAAAAAAACTCCTCATTATTGGTCAATGTTACCTTTCAGTCTATCAACCACAACCATCACAAACCTCATGTAACGCTAAACAAAACTATACAATTTATCAATTGGATGGTGACAAAGTCATGTTGACAAAACAAGTGCTGGAAAGTTGGGTTTTATTTTGGAAGAATCGTAGACATTTGAAATCTAGTTATTTGTCTTTTTATCAGATGAAACAACATAAGTTGCTAATGTTTTAAAGATATCAAAAGGAAACCCATTTAGAGCAGAAATCAAAGCTTGGTAAAAACCCGTAGATGAGTGAAAATTCGGTCCATCATTAGACGTGATGGCAGTGGTTAATGTCATGTAGGGGAGGTAAATCATGTTAGGAATTTGCTTATCCATCCCTCCACCAAAGATGGAGTCTTATGAAAGAGTTTGTTCAACAACTCTCTCAAATGCACAATCTTGAAGTTTTCTTTGACACAGATATTGTTCCTTTACACAAAATTGACTAGATATGGAAATGCTCTCCTTTATTTCTTTTTCAACAACCTTGCCTGCGTTTCCCTCTCAGTGATCCAGTCTGCAATTTTCTGCTTCAGATCTGCTCCTGAAGAAAGATTAAGATGATTTTTGAGATAAGATATAATATCAGAGTTGCTGTAGGCACCTATAGAATAAAACAAAAATCATTTGAGGAGTTATATTTATTTCTTTTTTTCTATGGAGTAAATATCCCAGTCAAATAAGTAAAACAATTATTTCATTAAAGTTACTTTATGCTATCTCATGAAAATCCATGTGTTTACAAATGATAAGGCCTAATTTCCCTATAGTCAATTGTTGTGCATTAAAATTTCTATCAACACAAAAAAATCTGGAAGAAAATGTATTTGAAATAAATAAATAAATAACAATTATCAACCAAGTTTTGATTTAAAAGATCTTCGCTATGATTCCAGCAGCTACCCAATCACTTGTATGATCTAAATCATGACATGGCATGAGCAAGTTGCATAAGCAAGAAGCACCTTCGATTGTGGAAACATAAGATCTCTGTGTAGCTTTCATCTCTCTCCTTTCAGATTCTATTATGTTTGATACCCTTTTAATCTTGGCATGCATTTTTGTCAAATAATTCTCATGATCTACTCACTTGGGATCAAATCCTCCTCTGTTAATGGTTGTCGGTTAAATGGATCTGTCTGGGAATTGAGAAGATGTCTGACGATAAATGGTCGATCAACGACCTTGCCACTCGGTAGTTCTACGGGATCTTTCATCAACGTATCCATTAATGCATCTGGAAAATAAAGAAGACTTTTCTGTAAAACAATAGGCTGAGTAGGATGTGGGAAAAAGGAGAAAGGACATCAAAGAGTCTTAATTTGAAAATGTATGATAATATTGAAAAAATTACTCTTCCCATGCAATGCGGTTTTTAGACATTAAACAATTTATTTGCTATATTGTGAATCGTCGAATGGGAGTCAATGTAATAATCAATGTTATCTCAAATAAAATGTTTATTTTGATATTGTCAAATCAAGCATAATGTATGGTTAGATGCATGAAAGGAATTAATATTTTTTCTTAGGGGAAGGGGGAGGGAGGAAGTGTAAAGAGGTATCAAAGGGTTTTCGGCCGATTCTCAGACCGATTGGGATTTGGAGATTTCTTGATCCCTGGTCCATAAAGGTATTGAATAGTATATGGGTGAGGAATGAGGAGGGACGTACCTTTAAACTCCTCTGGAATATCTCCGTAGTCCACCTCTTCCTGCATTTTCTGGACCATTATTTCCTCTACCCTGTCTTGTATGCCCTTAAACTTGTCAATCTCTTCCTCAGTCTTAATGCATGCCCTCCTCATTCTAGCAATGGCATCGTCAAACAGTTCCTTCTTATAGGACCTCTGGAATATAAAGAAAGATGTTAATCGAGGGTTAAATGCAAGACTAGTTAAAGGTTGTGTTTATTATAGTGTGGCTTATGAGACACTCTTCACTGATTATACCAAGCACCTTCGAATTGTTACTCCTATGCCAGGTGCAAAGTGGATATAAGTCAGTAACCATGAATTTAACTAGCTCACAGCTCATAAACTGGCCATTTCGGAACAAATCCTTTGAGAAAAATTTTCAGGACAAAATCCTCCCGTAGGGCTCAAACCTTTAACTCCATGCCCAAAAGGCGGACGCCTTAACCAATAGGCCTCAGTGATGGTCGCTATCTGATAAGTGCTTTATAATCTTGCACTGAACATTTGATACATGTATATATACTAATACAGAGACTTATATAGGAGCAGTTTAATGTATAGGAAGGAGATCAAAATACCATTCAGCACCTGAATAAAAGAATGTCCTGTACAGTTGTAAGCTCACATATTTGGTTTTGGTTTGTTGAGATCTACTTTTTCTTTTTTTCTTTTTTACATGGGTTTTTACATCACATCAACATTATTTCAGTTATGTAGCGATGCCCGACTATTAATGATGAAGGAAGACCCCATACTTAACTGCCCATAAGGGCTGGTCAAGGTGGGTAGAACCATCGGCATTATGTAAATCAGTCGGAAGACTGCGTAAAATCAATACTGACAGATGTGCAGATATCACATGATCTAGTGACAGATATCAAAAATGTTATTCGGCACCCTGTTATCGGTCCGTAAATTGCACTGGTGACAGGATGAATTGATTATCTTTTACCATGTGACATCTGTGACCAGGTATTTAATTCAACTCATAAAAATAATTGACAGTAATGTTTTATGTCATTTAAGCCATTCTCCTCCCACTTTGCAATTTCTCAATGGGTTAATTAAGGAAACAGAATTAACATGAAAAAAAAGAATAACCCGAAACAGTTATTTATGGTATTGGGTACAAAATATTGTGACAAAAATTTTAATTGCTCATCATGAGTAATTTACCCTTAGTTCACAGTAATTAATAAAAAAAAAAGTGCAGCAGATAAACGTTTTAAAAAGAATTTTAATAAGAGGTTATAATCTCTAATTTATGCAAATATTTGTTTATTACATTTCATGTTCACAGTCTTTTACTGATCTTAAAATTCAAAGGTGTCTATGTTTTCATTTTCAGCAATAATTTCATCCTTTTTTCCCACATTAATTCTTACTGTTGTATTCATGTATAACTTTATTCAGTGTTGAAGTGATTTAATAAAGACAGTTTTGTCAAAAAATGATTAAAAAATTGTTTATCTACAATTCACAAATTAAAATGATTAGTATCATTTATTTTTTTGATAAAATGCATCAACAAACAAAACTGTAAGCAAAACACCCTTTAGTTGATTAACCAAATAATACCAAATGAACATTATCATTATGTCTTTGATTTACCTTTAATCTATCTACCTATAATTTATCCAAGTCCTAATAATTGACCCCTTCAAAAGGTGGTATCAGATGTTATTACCTCCCTTTATGTTTGAAAGAAAAGAATGTATAAGCTTATATGTAAATTTTAACACAAAATGCTTAATTGTACAAGAACGCTTATCAATAAATACACTACGAAAATATAGGAATGTCATTTCATATCAAGCCCTTTCAAAATAATTAAATTAAATGAATCAACATAATTATGCAAATTTCTAAGCCCAATTGAGAAAAACGTAAGATTTGTAAAGGTATAAGTAGGGGTTGAATCCTCAATAGAAGTGCCCGAATGATCCTCGGTGGTCCGGGGTGCAGGCTTCAAACCTGTAGATGACTAGCGTCATAGTGGTTCAATTCCACCTTTCGGGCGATATAAGAATCCTATCATGTTACACATGAAGGTAACTCCCTAACATTGGGAGCATTTTGCTGCAAACTGTTTAGGCTAGCAAGATATTCATCAACCAGCGATATATCTAAACAAGAAAAGACAAAAGTGGGGTCATATTTGCAAAGAACTTAAAACATCCTAGTTTTCAACAATTTTTTAGTTTTATCACACACTGCCATAACCATGCTCCCAAACTTCTATGGGATCATTTTACTGCAAACTGATTACTAAGATAGCAAGCCATTCAGTTACCAGCTACCTTAGAAATGAATTGAACTAATGTGACAAAAGGGCAGACTTGCAAAGAACTCAAACAAGTTATCATCAAATAGTTTTCAACAAATTTTCAGTTGTATCACATCCACAATTACATATCATTAACCCCCAAACCAAAACCAGCCATTATCCCATGTAATGCTTTTCAGTTGCTTATGCTAACAAGTGTGCCAAAGATTGATTTATCAACATGCCATTGACATGCTCATAATGATGGAGAGACCCTAAATTCGTAATCTGACAGACTACTAACAGAGCTAGTGAGGCTTTGTCTTTACCCATTAGAACAAAATTAGTCAATTCCCATATTAGGGTCCTGTGCGGCTTAGTGGTTAAGTTGGTGGACTAAGAACTTGGGGCCCCTGGTTCGAGCCACACTGAAACCTCTAGTTTCGTGGTCGTTGCCTTTGGCAAGTCACTTCAGAGCCTTAGCTCAGTATTCTGGTTTCGGGAAAGCTGTAGGAGTCACAGTCTGAGGCCTTTATCCTGTACCAAAAGCAGAAGATATCAAATATATTACCTCATCATTAGCGATAGCCTTGTCAAACTCCTCACAGTCGAGGTGAAGATAGATATCAGTTAGGGAGTTGAGGAGTTTCTTTGGTTCCCAGCCATACTTTTCTGGATTCTTCACCTTCAAGTTCTTACACTTGGAACCACACAGCTGCTGGAGATTGAAATTCAACATGGCTGCTAATCTGTCTGCGAGCTCCTGGTAAATAAATACATTCAGTTAATGTTTATTTTTTTGTATTTGTTATCAAAGAATTGGAGTTTTAATTAGTTTACATGAGTGCACAGTTCTCTTTCATAACCATTGACTGCTTCCCCACATAAACACATTTGTCAAGTGATTAGAGATGAAAAAAACATGTTGTAATTACTTCTATAAACAATACAGGCGAAGCAAAGATCTGCAGTTGGATCAGTAACAATAGTTACCAGTTAAAATAGAATACCCATGACCTGCCATTATGGAACTCATTCCTTCATCGGATTACTTCCGTTGATCTCAGTACACATTGGTCTGGGCTGGAACTATTATCATCAAACATTGGTCTCAAGTAGAACCATTCTTCTCGAAATGAATAGTTCCCGTTCCAACTGATGTTTACTGAGAACAACCTAAGTAATCGGACGACAGACAGTTTCAAAAATGTTGATTATAGGTATTCTATCTTAAGCTAATTGATATGAAGACTGATATAGAACTGAATTGTGGGTTCAACATCTGAATTGAAATTAACTTTTTAGAGCGAAAACATTCAATAATTCAATATTAAAACACAAATAACCTAATATGTCACCCAACTAGCCATAATATCCTTCCAGTTATATCTTCAAAAATAATCAAAATGATGAACTTATTAATCATCATTGCCAAGTACCTGGATTAGGAAAGGCTTCTGTATTTTCTCTGTTAGATACACAAACATGTCCACCGTCTGCGAGGCTAGAGTAAGGTATGATCGGCATTGTTTCTCGTCTGTAGCCAACTGCCTTTGTTCATTTCGTTGTTGTTCCTGGTAAAAGGAGAAAAGAAAGAAATATATACATTTGGTTACTGTAGTTTATATGGGTGCTTAAGCAAGAGATACTGATGGAGCTTAACCCTGATTTATATTAAATTTGAATTCATTTAGTTGTTATTCCCGGTGAAAAGAGAATGTAATTACTTTATCCATTAAGTAACTCTTGTTAATATTGGGTCTATCGACATATCAAAAGATTTTTAATCATGTTACAGCTTTCCTGGATTCACCAGTACTAGGCTAGGACTCTGAAAAGTCTTGCTTAAGGAGACTTCCATGAAACCAGAGGTATTGGTTGGACTTGAACCTGGGACCTCCGAGTTTAAATACTACCATCTTAACGACTATCAATAAGGTTTTTCATGACTGCAATTACAGAAAGTTTTACTTATTCATTTATATGGGTTTTACATCCTGTTAACAGTATTTTACTTAAGTTGCAATATCCGGCTTATAACAGGGTTCTCTCTGGCTAAAATTTTCTTTGCGCCAAAACTTGCGCCAAATTGAAAAAGTTGGAGCCAAATTAAAAAAATTGGAGCCAAATTCAATAAGTTAAAGCCAAAATAGTCTTTTGTAGAAGGGGAAATCCTTCATCAGGGTCACCTACGGTTCTAAAGAGGTTCTCAAGTGTCCGTTTGTTCTATCTATTTTTATGTGCTGTTTTCATTAGGTTCTATGGATTAAATCCTCTCTCACACTCAACATTTGAAACAGGACATAGCAGAAACATGACTTTCACCTTGGCGTCATATTATAACCAACTATTTCCTGTCTTCCAGGCCTCCTTGTCAGATGTTTATTTGATTTTAGTGGGAGGCATATTCAACGACTGAGAAGATCGATTTATAGTCACTCTTGTGTTGAATCAGAATTAAGTGTCACTTAAAATCGCGGATTTTATATACCAAAACTTCGGTGCATAAAAGAATTTCATTTTTTTGTCAATCAACACAACTGACTTCATCGAAATTTGATGTCAACTTCTTTAAAAGGAGCGAGCGCGAGGGCAAACATTTTGATTGAAAAGCAATTAAAGCAATCAAAGTCATAATTTCCATATAATTGAAGTTGTAAAGGCTGGCGAATGACTAAATGGTGTACACAAGAAAGTGTCACCTTCAACAAACTTGACAATCAACAGATAATAAACTGAACAAGTGTGAAAACAGTATTATCCCGTATCGGAAATCGCATTTGATAAACAAGCTGGTTCCCGAGTTCTAATTCAAAGTACTGCGATTACGGGAACCATCGAAACATGGTTCTCGGCTCTACAGTAAAAACAAATCGATTTTGACTCGAGATCGGCAACCATGCAGTAAACAAACATCAAATTCTCGCGGAAAATAATCGGCGCCAGGCACTTTCGCCAAATTTGTTTTTCTTGCGCCAATTTCTTGATTTTGTCGCCAATGGCGCCATTTGCGAAGGCCAGCGTGAACCCTGTATAATAATCGAGGTAGGCACCAAGCATGACTGCCCATAAGAGCTGATCAAGCAAGGTAGAACCATCAGCATACAGTAAGAAAGTTTCACTCCTTGATCTTGGAAAATAAATAAGTGCTTTTGTTACATCTATCTTAAAAAAAATCATTAGAAACAGAGGAGTTGTATACAAAATAACCTCAGTATTTATTCTAAGCCACAGGATTTTCCACTTTTTCAAGGAATCCCCATATTTTGTTACTCAGAGTGGGACAAAGCCCCCACTCAAAATCACTTGCAAATTTCCATCAACAAACAGGCTTAGGGTAAAAAACAAGGTCAAGCGAGCGTCTGATTTTTACAATGACAATAAGGAAACTTAGCTATTATCTGCATGGCCCCATCGTTTTTTCAAAATCAATTTTTTTTTTCAAGTTTTCAAATACTGGAAAGAATACACTGCAGCCTCTTTTTTTTAACACACTCCGTTTAATTGTGATATTCAGTATAATGCTGGTTCCCTATGGCTTCCACAATTCCAATTACTTTTAGGCTTAAAAAATAGTGTAAAACCCCACTTTTCCGCAGACACTCGGTTTTTATGTAATGCGGTTTATATCCAAAATAGAAAGCATCATGTCTAATTACATGTTCGCTTTAAAGGTATGAAAATCGATAATTCATACTTAAACCTCACCTGAGATTTTTTGCTCCATTCCTCAGATTTTGCCATCTCTTCCTGAACCTCATGGATTCTCTTCAAGCAATCCAGACTCTCATCTAGCAGGAATGTGGTGTCGTTCATCAACATATTGACAAACTTTACGAACTGTTTCCCTTTACTGTAAACAAAAATATTACATCAATGAGAAACCATGTATGTGGAGGACAGTGGTCTAGGGGTAGTGTGTCTGCCTCGGGACATGAATGTTGTAGGTTTGAATCTGTGTAAACTGGAAAAAGTAATCGGAAATTTTGACAAATTGAGCAACTGCTCTTTTTAGCACTTATTTTTATCTAATGAACCCATGTCATGATGATCATTCACTTATTAATGATTACTATTTTTCAAATAAGTGCAAGGCTAGGAGTAAACACTTTTCAAAATATAACTCTACTTTGACAAACTGCTATGAGCTGGTCAGTTATAAGTATTGAACATCTCATATCGAATCACTATTACTTACCATTACACTATTATAGAACCTTCAACATTATACTTATTTCCTTTTTATGGGAGTGGGTTCTTATCATGGTAGGGGTAGATTTACAAAAGCGGTAGTATACCAGCTGAATTACTTGATGCTGATAGTTCTTTCCATATCTACCCAGCTTCACCAGCCATTATGGGCATTAAAGCTTTGGGGTCTTTCTCTGTCAATTATAAGCTTAGTACTATAATATAACTACAATATTGTTGACAGGATGTATATCAATTTTGTAAGGTTGACTTGTAATAAACACTTACTTAGCTTCCTCAATCATTTTAAGCTGGTGAGGGTGGATGTCCCACATCGACTTGAAAATGACGCTCAAATGGTAACGTATACTAAACTTGTCATAGAACTCGCTGCTCGCACCGGTCGTCTCAATGTCTGAAATAAATCATAAATGATAATGTTTAAATCATTCCTTTTTGATGATGATATCAATAATCAATCTCTGCCCATATTAGACTGGTCCAAAACGAAAGTAACAGTTAATATTAATTTAAATGTAAGGAAACTACTCTTTTTCTGTATAATGGGTATAAAGTACTCCAGCTGAAGAAATTTCTTTGCAGTAAATGGAATTTTCCTTGATAAAGTAAAATCCCAAATACTAAACTGTACTAAGTATCTTGGTTGATACCATCAATACTATGATAATAAGCAGAGAGAGTATAAAATCTTACATCGAGTAACGCATTAATCAATTCCATCTTTGCTACTATAACTCTCTGACTGTAACTCTCTGATATAAATACAAACCTGAAATACCATTTGTATTTTACCAGAGGTATTTTACGGCTCAAACCCAGGACTTTTGAGTTCTTAGTCTGCCACTAGAACCACTGGCCAGGTAGGACCCCTGAAGAACCATTAATTGGTCTCTTGGAAAATGGTCATAATCATAAAGTGGTCTCATGCATAAAGCTTAATACCAAGTAGATGCAGTAAATTGATCCTTACATAAAGGGGTTATTTAAGTTGGACAGTGCATTCTTAGGTGATCTTATAGCAGGGTTTTACAGGCATATATATAGTCTACAGTTTATCTGGGGTGGGGAAATATCATTATGATTTACAGTGAACCCTCGTTTATCTAAACATGTCCGTTCCCAACAAAATGTCCGGTTTACCGAATAATCCGGACTAATGAAGCAAAGCATGTTTAAATTGTCGTCCGTCCCAAATTGAAAGAGTTTGCAGAAGACATATCAAAACGTGATGAAATTCAAAGATAATCTTCTGAAATGGCAGAAAACATTGTGGGTAAAGGAGAAATTGCTCGTCACGAGCAATTTCTCCTTTACCCACAATGTTTTCAAAAGTCGTCTGCAATAAACTGGTCCAATAATTCCGTTCCCTTACAATTTTGTTCGGATTGCGAGACATCCGGATAATCGGTGTCCGGATAAACGAGGGTTCACTGTACTTGTCCAATAATGCCAAATCCCTTTCTGCACTTGTCAGTATAATGATAATATAGTGAATTCAGCAAAAATTCACTTGTCCATTAAAACTTTTAGACAAGCTGGACAATACAGGCAATTAATCTTTTCATCCCACCTCTGGTTCATTAACTCTATAATGAACACCTACCTGTATAAAACTGCATGAGTGCGGGCGCAAGAAACTCCCTTGATAGTGGATGGAGTAACAAGTTTTCATGTATTTTCTCTGTCCGCGGCTGTACATTTGGGTTGAGATAGAACATAACTTCCACGAGTTTGGCCATCAGGTATGGGTTACTCATATAGCTTGGGGAGCTGACACACACGATCAACAGCTGGAGCACTTTATCTGTGCAGGGGTCATCTGTTAACTGGGGCATTGCTCTGGAGAAATAAAAATAGATAAGTTTTATTTCAGTATAGACAGTGCATACATAGTAACACTTCAATTGTTGTTTGTCTGAATGGGTTTTATATGTTTATATATGGGTTTAACATTATATCAACAGTTTTCAGTTTTGTTTTTATGGTGCTGAACGCCGTATCAACAATTTTTCAAATATGAAACGCCTTTTCTGGATCCACCAGAACTAGGGTTCTGAAATGACTTGCCGAAGGTCACTCCCACGAAACCAGAGATGTCGGTGGGGGCTTGAACCCGGGAGTCCTAAGCTATAAGTCCGCCAACTTATCCACTTGGACATGCAGGACACATTGAGCAGTACTTGTGAGGTAATATGTGGAACTAATAAAGGTGTGCTGATAAATGCAATATGACTGAAAACTGTTGAAAAAGGCATCAATGCCCAATCAAACCATAATAACTTAATGAAGCCTATATATAGATTAAACCATTCATTGTCCAATTTTGCCATGAAACAAAAAGATGGAAATGAAAGGGTCATATTTAGAATTTATCCTGTCAATAGTGTCATTTTGAGACCGATAACTAGGTGCCGTATAACATTTGTGATATCCGGCACTAGCCATATAATACATGCACGCGACTAATCATGACGTCATAAGAACGATATGACGTCATGTTTAAATCATTCTCTACTTATTTTTCCCGTTTTTCTCGTGTTTTATTTACATCTTGTTTGTTTGAAAGAATACATAAAGCTAACAGGATAAATAGAATAGATGGTTGATGTCTTTGCTTTGTATTTGAAAAGTTATCGGGCTCGGCATCAGAATATTATCCGTTTCGCCTTCGGCTCACCGGATAATATTCCTAAGCCTTGCCCGATAACATTTCCGATTCACGACACCAACCATCTATTCTCTATATCATCATGGATAGTCAAAAAATTTACATATATAAAGTTACACATGCAAGGTGCAATTGCAGAAACAATATTTCACAATTGACACAACCGACAATGAATTGAATTTAATTAAAAAGCTGACTACTTACTGAGCAATAAATAAAAAGAATTCAGCAATATCTTCGAGATAAAATTCAGGCGACGCTGCAAATACTTTCGATACCTCACTTGGCAGTGGAAGCACTTGTCTGAAAGAAAGATCACATTACAATAAAAATACCAACTACTATTGAAAACATAGTTTTAGTCACCTGTACTTTGAGGCAAACAATTCTCACAACAAATACCTGTTAATTCATGCCAAATAGGGTTAATTCCTTATTTCATTTTCAATAAAACAAAAACTATGTTCTTTTCATATGGTATCTTATTTACAAGAAAAAGTGAAGCCATTGTGACCAAATAGGAACCAACTCATCTTGAGCACATATACTTTTTGTCACAAAATCTCAAATGCATTCTACCCAGTGAATAGGAATTTACATCAGTTGTCTTCAATACTAAAAGAATTAAAAGGAATTTCAAACTTATCATTCCCTTATAGACCATAGGGGTCTATATTTATCCTGGGGTTAGTACTATGTAATATACTTTACATTATATAGTATAGTATATCACATAGTACCAACCCCAGGATAAATATAGACCCCTATGTTATGTACTACACAATAAATTACTATAAACCTACCCCTTATTCACCGGATCTGCTATACACATGATGTAGTCTGATAGTTTACTGTAGAAATGGAGGCATCTTCTGAGCAAGTTTTCATCTGTTATGGCTGCTTCGGCACACAATTTACTCTTTTGTAATCGCTGTAACAAAGACAGTATATAAATCAAGAAGGCAAAATAGTTCAATTTTTTGTTTTGATAAAGTAGGAAAATAGAAAAAAAAGCTTGCAACAAGCAATTTCTCCTTTTCCTACAATGTTTTCTAACCTATTATAAGATTATTTTCCAATTTCATCAAATTATAAAATATGGTCTCCAAACTTAATCAACTTGGGACAGTTGAAAATTTGGCGTTTGGTTAAGGGCTAAGTGTCATATCAAGGAATTAAGGGCCATTTACTTTACAAGTTGGGCGTCAAGCAAAAACCCTGGTTACACATTTACCTGCAACTTTGACTTGTATTTCTTGATAACATCCCTTTTCCTCTGAGCGGCCATCAGATGCTTCCAGAGGGGCTCGGTCGCTTCCAGTTCCTCGATGATCCGTGATAGCTCCCTAATTGCACGAATGCAGCGCTGGTGTTTCCTCACGACAGGTAAGATGGATAAATGATGGCATAACACAGTCAGGTTGAAACACTCTGTGGGGAACTTTGGTTCCTGCCATGGAGCATTGGAGGCCTCTTCTGAAAAATATTGATTCAATTAATTTATTATTTTATATTGATTTAACATCGCATCAACATTATTTCAGTTATGTTGCGATGCCTGACTCTTTGTGATGGAGGAAGACCCCAATGATTCAATGAACGGTGTTTTAAGGCCCTTCAACAGCTAAGGTCATTTAGCGCGGGAGGACCCCCATACTCAACTGTCTATAAGGGCTGATCAAGCTAGGTAGAGTCATTGACATTCTGTATGTCAGTCGGGAGACTACCAGGTAAAGCCATTGACATTCTGTATGTCAGTCGGGAGACTACCAGGTAAAGCCATTGACATTCTGTATGTCAGTCGGAGACTACCAGGTAAAGCCATTGACATTCTGTATGTCAGTCGGTAGACTACCAGGTAAAGCCATTGACATTCTGTATGTCAGTCGGTAGACTACCAGGTAAAGCCATTGACATTCTGTATGTCAGTCGGGAGACTACCAGGTAAAGCCATTGACATTCTGTATGTCAGTCGGTAGACTACCAGGTAAAGCCATTGACATTCTGTATGTCAGTCGGGAGACTACCTCTTATGAAAATCCTCACTAGAATTTGAACCAACATGGAGAGGGGCTATCAGATTTCAAGTTCTGTATTCCGAACACTAATGAAAAATATTAAAAGTTTTCTGACAATTTAATGGTGCTTCTTCACAGATGAAAAGATTTGAAAGTCAAAATAAAATGTTGTTGAAACAATACATTTGTGCTGTTGATTGATAGACAATTAAAAGTATCTATTGAAAGCAAAATTAAAGTTTCTGTGCATCATAGGATTATTTTTCGAAATTTAAGGAATATAGATTAATTTAACATTTCAGCAGAGAAAAAGTCGAGGCCGTGGGGGTTTTCCGTCAATATCTTCATTTATACCGCAATTTTGGGGATTTTTTTAATGAATATTTGTAAGAAGCATAGCTGAATACCACACGGAAATTCTACTTTTTACCTATATATATATTTAGTGTATGACGTCCAAGATCTTTAATGCAGGAAGAGTAAATTTATCTAAGTATGTACAGTTAATATGCGGTAGATTTCAAAAGCAATGTCATGCTTTTGGATTAAAAAACATTTTAATTCACTGTATATACACACTTTAAAGAATAAAGAACGATCTTATCTTACTTCCAATGACTTTTCTTCAGAGTTTACCAAATAACAGAACAGCTGTTGATGTTTCATAGAAATTAATTTTTTACTTCCAAATTTCCTCACATCTGTGGACAATCACTTTTAACAAGAGACACAACATGGATTTATCAATGACTTTGGATTGGAGATTATCTCTGTAGCTAGTCAGAAAGTTTTAAACTTTGGTATCATCTTCAAACAAACGCAAACCTCCTATTGTCTTTAGATAATTCTTATGAGTCCCAACAACATAAAGTTTAGAGGACCAATAATGCATTTAAAGCCAGGGGTGTGATTGGCAGATCATGTAAAAACAGAAAATTGTTTTCTGGGGGCCAAAGGCCACTGGAAGCTATTCATATTGCACATTTTTAGTCAATGTCAACTTCATGTATAATCAATAACCAAACCTGACCATTCACTTTTTCATGCAAATGCCATCTGAATTTTATTTTACTGCTTGCGTCTACACTCTAAATTTCCGCAGAATCTACCAACCTCTCACTAGTGTTCTCGCCATTTCAAAGTTAAGAATTCATTCATGAAAAATAAATACTTAAGTCAACAGCATTTTTCTCCGAAGTTAATGTCCAATTGAACGACCACAGCTAATTGGACAAGGCACCTTAGTCTCTGCATCAAGACCAATCAGAAGTGATTTACATCTAAGTAAAGAAATGTTTAAAGGTGGCCTCCAATGTGCTTCTGAGACGAAATCTAACCACCCAATCCCCGCCCCCAACAACCCAAAATTTCTCAATTTATTAACATGATTCACTTTAAATGATCAGCAGGATTATAAAAAAGCCAGTAATCAGCATTTTTGTTGAAAAATCACAACCCTGAAAGCGATTATATAATGAAGGTAATCACATACTGAGCTGTTCTTGCCACTGTTCTCCCTCCTGCTCCGTCATCTTTAGCCTCGACTCGGACTTGAACTTCACTCGGCATTGTGGGTGAAATGGGTAGTATGGATCCACCTATAAATCATATGGTATGAATGTTAAATTTGTTTATATGGGATTTAACACTGTGTCAACAAAATTTCAACAATTTTTCAGTTAATATACAGCTTACCTTTATAAATCATATTTTATGTTAACTTTGTTCATATCGGATTTAACACCGAGTCAATAAATTTTCAGTTAGGTAACAGGTTTGCATTCATAAATCATATTTTATGTTAAATATTCTAATGTGGGGTTTAACACTGTGCCAGCAATTTTTCGGTTATATTACAGCTTGCATTGACTCACCAGTACTAGGCTAGGGCTCTGAAGTGACTTGCCAAAGGACACTCCCACAAAATACCAGAACCACTGACGGGGCTCTACTATGGGACCCCTGAGTTCCTAGACTGCCACCATAACCAATGGGCCACACAGGAACCCTATATTTGCTATTCAAGCATATCTTATCCAGAAATATACACATGAAAAAGTTTAACATACAATGTGGTGAAAAGGATTGGAGTGAAAGATTTTTTCCCCTTTTATCAATATTGATGGAATAATGATTACAAATGTAACACATGTTGTTTCCTCTGTCTTATAAAAAAGCAAAGACTGACAACATTTTAAAGTACAGAAAATGAGGCTGTTTTTATAAGACAAAAAAACAACAAACATATGCCAGCATTACAAAGAGGGAAACTGCTTATCACAAACAATTTCCTCTATTGTAACAATTACTTCTTTTATATTTGACTGTAAGTGCTTAAATACCAAGTATTAATTGCTTAGTGCACTTAAGCAATATTAGATCCACCATTTGAACAAAAGCATGATTATTATATTTTCATACCTTATCTAACGTTATCTTTTCTGACAGTTTCTGTAAAACTGCGAGCATGTTTAACATGAATCCATCCCCTGCCACTAAATCATTCACCTGAAATTTGAAAATAATGTTACATGAGTTTGAAAAAGGTTAATTGGAGAGAGTTTACAGATGAGACATTTACCTATTTATTCAGTCTTTTTTTACTGCAATTGTTTTTTAGCATTTTGAGTTTGACACCAAATAGGTTTAAAAAGAGTGGACTGGTGATGAAATAATTCTTGTTTACAATCATTTCAAATATCATCATTAGTTTTATCATAAATATGAGGATTTACATTCCTTCAACATTATTCAGTTATTTGCAATGCCCAACTTAAAATGATGGAAGAAGACTCCAAACTTAACCGCCCATATTAAATCACCTGTTGTTTTCTGTAACAAGAACTGAGTGATAAAAGAAAAGGAAATTAAATTGTATTGAAAACTTACAACAAGCTGTGATTTCTTGCTATTTCTATCAAGAGCTTCTGCTATAAAAGCAATGGCGTTTTCTCTCGTCTCAGCATTGACCAGAACAGCATGAAGAATTTTGTGTAACTCCTCCTGTGAACAAAACAGACAACCATTTTGATTGTTATGGTTTAAATATTTACACAAATTTATTTTCAAATACAGTTTCATTTTTCTATAAATTCATACTCTGTGTGCTTATTTTTCCTTTTATAAAGAGATTGGAAAATTAAAAAAAAAAAAAAGAATAATATATTACTATGTAAGCAAAAGGGTGGAATGAATACCGGCTGTGCATACGCTTTTGAGTGCCTATCTTTACAATGAAGCACTTTGATGCACTATGAACTGAATGTAACTAAAGGATGAATTCCGCAAAAGTAAAATTTCTTCTTCTGTCACAATAGTTTCTAATTTAAAGAAAATGTCAATTTTAGTTAATTATCATTGCCATAGGCTCTTTACTTCATTTGTATTTAAGTCAAAATCCATATGAGAAAATGCTTAAAAAAGTCATATCTTTGTCCATGTGACATGATATACATTTTATTAACAATTTATTCATTATTCTTCATGCCAAAGCTGTGATAAAGTCTTGATTGTAAAACATTCTAAATTGAGGTATTGAATCCAATTGATTGTGTTAATGAATAAAAAATTCCGAAGTCAAATTATAGTCAGTTTGATAGGATATATACATTGTATCAACAAATTTTCATTTATAATACGTTCCAAGTTTGCAAAAGATCTGAATAGAAACAGAATCCAAAGTCATTTCCAAGTCTTTTTGAAAGGATTTAACATCATATTAACAATTTTTCCATTACACTACAAGCCAAGTCTGAGATTAAGTCTTGATTGTAAAACAATTTACCCTGAGGTACTGCATTCTATGCTGTAGGGACTGATACACTAATCTGACATTGTCTGGTGTTAGTTGGTGGGACAGGCCTGCAAAGTGCTTCTCCACAACCTTCGTCTGAAACAGAAATAATCTGACATAAGTACCAACATCTTAGGTGTTTAACTTAACGTCATTGAGTATATACAACATCAGAGATCAATTTTGGACCACAACTAATAAGTTGCCACTACATCTGTTAAACTATATATTGGATAAATAAGGCATGCTATTGTTAAGGAATGCTCAAGCCTGAAAATCATTACTTGAAGGCTGAATTTTAACATCACCAACATGAACAAAGAAGTAAAATCTGAAATCTCAAAGCCTGATCTCAAGACCAGGCCTGAAAATTAGAAGGCCTGCAAATTTATCTTCTTTCCAGCTTACTATGCATAAACTTTTCAACCAGATTAAAGTTCACATAATTGTGGCTCATAATTCCGGGTAGAAAACAAATGTAAAAAAGGATAGATTGCTCATTAGGAGCCATTCATTCTTTTGACACAGTGATTTCAAAGGTGTTTGGCAATAGATTCCACAAAGTGAGGTATTATAGAGCGAAGCATTAAGATTGTGATTCTGATTTTATATAACAAAGCAGGATGTATTTATTTGGACTTGACACTTTTTCAACCGTATCTCGTAATATCACCAAACCCAATAAAACAAAATTTTCATTCTCTTAAAACATAAAATAAAATTAAGACTCACATTGTCCTCAGCAAAAACACTCCAGGCAAACATGGGTCCCAGGAATGATAATCTGGTCACCTCCATACCAGAGGCCTGGCTCAGTGGCTTTGGGAACCAGTTAGGTAAACTCACCATCTGAAAATGTTAGAAAAGTAAATATAATTCATACTACAGTTAGGGAACCAACTGGGTATGGTTATCATGTGAGAATGAAAACAATATCAAATATACTTCAGGTTAACTTTTCCTTCAAACTACAACTTTAGAAGGCAATTAATTTGGAACAAATAATCCACATGATGTTTTGATTAGTTCGAGAATACTAATACAAGGTTTGTTTGAATTCTGAGGTGATAACAAAATTATTACAGAAAAACAAAGTTTCGCAAAATAAATTCTTGCACATGTCAAATCAGTGCCATCATAGGTTTGGATCAAGGGATAGTAAACATCTAAAATGTATCAACTATATAACAGGCAAATATGTTGAAATATGCATTAAATCATCAAACATAAAAGATACTGAGGTACCCAGTCGTAAGTCCAGGACAATGGCCACCAAGTCAATACATAAGCTCCTTATAATAATCAAGCAGGGATAGCAAAATCAATTATCCATATTGCCAAGCTTGTTCAAAAGTCTAAATGGAAAAGTGAAATTTTACTATATAACTATTATACAGACAAGATTTGCCATCTACTGACAAAAAATCAAAATCAGATTTCGTCACCACTGACAATTAAAAACAATCTATACATACCAGGTTACAAATTGGTCTAATATTTCCACATTTCACTTCTATGAGTTCATTGAGGGTTGAGACAACGTCCCTGTATTCATCATTGTCAAGTGAGAGAGTCAGCGACAATTTGTGCAGACTCTGTAGTAACGGCTCAAACACCTGTTATATACAAAAACATAATCTAAATAATATATAGCCATGTTAACACAGTGTACATCATGTTATAAAACTTGCTTGGTAGTATTCCATCATACAGTCAAACTTGTGTTAAGAGGCCAGCCTTTGGGACAGAGTAAATTGGCTGTTTAAGACAGGTTGGCTGCTTAACACAAATTGATGTACACTATTAATCTAACAATGGGACCTTCTGTAGTGGCTGTTTAAGGCAGGTTGGCTGCTTAAAAGGGTGGCTGCTTAACACAAGTTAGACTGTATATAAACATTTCAAAACATCTCAAGCAAGCATAAGGCTCAAGAGACCACTGTAACAAAAGGAGCAAATGCTCACTTTGTCTCAAATATCAATTAAAGGCTAAATCAGCTCATCTTATATGAACGGTATAATGTCAAACTGTCAGGTTTTATATTGTTCATATATTTACTTATCTTATCAATATATACTGCTAACATATTTATATATTTTATAAGTGCATACCTTTCTGAATGAATCGCTATCCCTGTGTGTTGTATGAATAAGCTCTGAGAGGAAACCCCGCGGAAGATTGTGGGATAGAAGGTATGGTAACAGCAATGACATGTCACCTTGAGATCTAAAAATCAACATAGATAAACATATGTGTATAACTATTTAAATTAACCCTTAGAATGATGGGTAATTATCTAAAAATAGACTTTTGTGTTGTCTGCTTTCCAACACCTTAAACATCTGCTTATTTTTGATGAGGAAAGATACCCAGAGTAGCAAACAAATTGGATCACATTCCAGCAGCTGGCCTGGATCCAACCTGTTTGCATAAGCATGAAAACTTAAAGTTGGTTCCAGCACTATAAGGGTTAACAGACAACACAGTTCACATTTATACTTTGACGAATTAAGATCGCTCCAATAGATATATCAGATCAAAATCTGATCAATTGCATGCATAAGCAGGACTTAACCTTCAAAGATCGTTTCCTGTTTGACTTTTGTTTATATCTGTTTAATGCCTTGTCAACAATTTTTCCATTATGCAACAGCTTTCCTGGGTTAATCAGTTTTAGGCTTGGGCTATGAAAAGGTTTCCCATATTACACTCCCACAAAGCTCTAGAGATATCACTAGGGCTCGAGAGATCTGAGATTGCCCACTTAACCATAGGGTCATGCTGTACCCTACTATAGTTACAGAAGCCAGTGGTCCAGGGGTAGAGTGCAACCTCATGATTCGAGGATCCAGTGCCTCCCCTAGAGTTTTTTTTCTTGTCGCAACCATTTTCGCAAATTGGATTTTTTTGGAGCCAAATTTAAGAAAGTGGAGCCAAAAGTTGAGCCAATTTTAAATTGAAGGCTTGACGGTAATTATTATGAGTAGTAAGAAGGTTTTTGTTATTATAATGTTTTAAATCTGTGCACAGCAGCTCATAACTTTATTTATCTTATCATAAACTACTATTAAATGGGGAAGTCTTTGGCTCTTCCCATGTGCTAATTAAATAGTTTGACAAAAGAAATAATTCGTTGTCAATAAATAAAGAGTTAATGTCAAACTGTATAACACCTGATAACAGACAAGCAAGAATGGTCCCCCATGCTTCATTATTTTGCGTTTAATATAAATGTATTTTAAAGATACCATAAGGGTTGTCTGAAAATATCTCTAAATTGTACAAAAAACATGAAACACATAACTCATATGAATTGAGCTGAGCGGATTTATTAAAAAAAATGAAACAAGCTTTTGAATTGACAGAAACCAATGTTAAAATAAAAGGTCTATTTGTTTTCTATTTCTTTTTTTTCAATTGGCATTAAATTGCCAAATCAGTCAGTTTATAAAGAGAATGCATCTCGCCGATTTTGTTGTAAATGCTTCATTGTGATGAACGAGCAACATACCTAAAATGGGTTCGTTATTCACCGTCTTTAATTTTCAAAACCCGACGGTGTTTGATAATTGTCATCTAATTTTCACATTGTCTCCGATCATGCGTTCGCGTCAAACTGTTATATTTACACACAGATTTCAGGGATAGGTGTCGGGGCAATTTCACACACGCGGCGCAAACATAACTGTTGCTGCATGAGTCATATGAAGTGATTAAACTTTAATCCGATAAGTGACAGTCATTTGTGTACGAACTCGGTTGCGTGCAAACTGCTAAAGATACGGGTCATTACCGGTATGGTTCCTGTGTTTATACACGCAGAATGCCTCGATAACTCCAGTACGGGAACTGGCTATTACTCCGGGTCGCTTATGTCATGCATGATTGGTAAATACGGTTTGTCGCAAACACTTTCGCAAAACTGTTATTTTTGTCGCAAATTGACGAGATTTTTCGCATTTGGCGACATTGGCGATCGGCAGCGGAGGCCCTGGGATCATGAGTTTGAATCCCGTGAGTAGCGGGATCTGCCTTGCGAACTATCAATAATCAATATTTGGCGCAAGTACTGGTAATGTATCCAGGAAGCAGAATCGAGAGTGATTAATCTAAGTTGTAAGAAGTTATTTCACAATCGATGTAAAATGAGTAGGTTTGAACTTTACTATAAACACAGGAAGATCACAAAGATTGAACTTAGGAAGTGGGAATGACCAAGTCAATCTGACAACAGTGGTTATAATGAATTGGATAGAAGCTGGTACCTTATTTGGGTAAAGGTTCCCTGTAGCACTAGTGCAGTATGACAGACACACTGGTTCCTGGCAGTAGAAAGCATACCGCTCATTGGGGGAATACTCGCTCTCTGAAATAGACATTCTCTGTGTCAGTATTATCATAATTACCTTATCATTATTATCATTATCATCATTATCATCATTATTATCATTATCATCATTATTATCATTATCATCATTATAATCATTATCATCATTATCATCATCATCATTATTATCATTATCATCATTATTATCATTATCATCATTATTATCATTATCATCATTATTATCATTATCATCATTCATTATCATCACTATTATCATTATCATCATTATCATTACTACTTCTCATTGGGGGTTTAAAGTTGTGTAAACAGTATTTCTGTTATTAAATGACTTTCCTAGATTTCACCAGTACTAGGCAGGGCTCTGCAGAGTCTTCCCTAAGAACACTCCCACAAAAAAGTCCCAGTGCTATTGTTGACTATTAAACATGTTATCCTTGTGTCACAAGACCTATATTCCAATCAATGGGCCACTCAGAAACCCTCTGTATTAAGCAAACCCGAAATCTAAAATGAACAAATGATTGCATGAGGTTATATAGCAGCAACAATATTTGGTGCAATAGCATTGTATACTTCACATTTAAAATAAACCATGATGATGTAAGTTTTAACTTATTCATTTTATATTAATTGTAATGGAAGCTTGAAAGGAGAAAATTGCTTGGACTTACCAACAAATCGGCACAAATTCGGGTTTAATATCCAGAAAACAGTCATCAAGAGTGAATTCAATATGCTTCAAGTTTACATCACAATCAAGGTAAAATAAATATGTTTAACCCATTACAAATCAATAACAACATTTAACTACTTTGTTGCAGACAATTCTGGAAAACATTGTGGGAAAAGGAAAACGTAATGAGCAATTTTTCCTTTTCCCACAATGTTTTCTCTACTTTCATCACATTTTAAAATGTGATCTGCAAACTCCTTCAATTTGTGACAGTCAATAATTTGGCGTTTGGCAAAGGGTTAAACTAGGCAGCTCTCTAACTGCTGATGCTATCATACCTTTGGGGCAGTTCTCTCTTCGATGGAGACACGCTCGTAACTATCTAACAGGTAGTTCACCATCTCCACCTCTTTACATTTGACTGGTCGTAGTTTACAGGTGAACTCTCGTCTTGGTTGATCCTGACTGATCATCATTGGGCTAGCTCTACAAATAGATAAAGGGTTTATCAGGGGGTCTAGATTAGAGAGAGACAATTTAACATTAATCCATCCATTAAAGTGGGCAACAGTTTTAAAGCTAAGGAATTATCAAAATATTGGGATATACTCATGCAGAACTGCATCTCAGCTAACAAGAATTGTTTCTATCCTTAGAATGCTGGGTAATTTCCTAAAAATAGATTTTTGTGTTGTTTACTTTCCAAACCTTAAATTTCTGATTAATTTTGATGAGGAAAGATACTCAGACTAGCAAACAGGGTAGATCACAGGCCAGCCGCAAATTACCTTTGGGGCTGGTCTTTGTTCTTACCTGTTTGAATAAGCATGAAGTCATTTCCAGTACTATAAGGGTTAACAGACAACCAACAATAAGTTCTTCGTTTCATCCTCTATAGATGGTTTTCATTGCAATTGTTTTAAAGACATACTTCTAGAGCAATAATATAGATAAGAGAAATAAATGAAAATCCTCTCTAAATCTTCATTTTGGATCTCAAAAGGAATCTTTCAATTTGATTGAGTACCTATGAAAAAAAGCATTTAAAACATTGTAACAAAATAGGAATTTGTGTATAATTGATGGTGAAAAATCTCCAAGTATCAAACATTTTAGAAAAACCTTCAAGTATTAAATCTTTTAATATGGAAAAGCGTCAATTTAAAACCATTGGCATTCTACAAGTCAATCAAAATGAACAACAGTCAGGAATCAAGCCAAATTTGAGAAGGGTGTAATAATTGTGATACATATACTCTAACTACAAGCACCTAAAGTAACAGACCAATAATATAAGTTTTCTTTATCATAGCGTCACCCCTAGTGAAAGGGCCAGCCAGTTTGGCTAATGAGACACTTCTCACTAATAATAAAAGTACCTCCAAACTTCTATCACTATGCCTGGCGCCAAACGGGTATAAGTCGGGAACCATTTATTTGAATAGCTTGAGGCTCACAAATCGGCCATTTCCCACGAGAATCATGGTCAGAACAAACGCTTCCCGTTGGGCTCCAACCTTGCACCTACCGTCCTAAGGGGGGACGCCTTAACCACTAGGACAAGGTGACGGAATATAACTGATCTCTCTTACCCAAGTGGACTAGATTCGTAATGTTTCAAGGGCGATATATCTGGTGTGACTGGTTTAAGGTTCAACACGGGATTCGAGTCTGTCTCCTTGATCTTGAAAAGCATTTCCATCACAGTCTGGTTTATCACTTCCTTTGTGTCAACATTGTCTGTAAAAAACATATAAAAAATTCTTGTCAAACATGGTTAAATTGCCTACAACTGAAGCAAAGTGCTACCTGTTGTATATATTCAAAGATCAACAGAGGTCAATATAATGGCATTTCAAAGTGAAAACGACTTGTTTTTATTTCGATTTCAAGTGTCAATTTTTTATAAAAGATAATAGGAAAGTTAAATTATTACAAAATTTGGATAGTGATTTAAAATATATAGTTCATCAAAAAAGCTTTAAACATTTTGCAGTGATTCACATACCTTCTTCAATTGTTTCGGCTATCTCTGGCAGATGAATGGCTGAAGATGTCCTCTCTTTGAAAGAAACTTGGAATATACGGCACACAGATGACACAAGCTGCTCACCCGTGGCTTCAGAACCAATGCTTGCATCCTGTAATAAATTTATATTTTCATGATATAACAATAAATAGGCAGGTCCCCCCCTACCTCATAATAACCAAAGCTGCTGCACATACTGCAAAACCACAGGAAGTTAGGTCATATATACCTGTATTAACAATATGTATATATTGTTAATACAGTTATATATGGCATATATCCCTTTGTGCAAAACACCTCAGAAGTTATTGTGACATAAGTATGAGTTGCTCTTTGTTAGCAATTTATCTTTTAGTTACAATTGCTCCTGTCTAATATCTTTGAGAAAACAGATATCTTCTCCAAATCATATAGCTGTAGTAGATGGGGTAGATTTTGCTTAAAGTAATTTTCAACAGTACTTTACTTGTATTGAAGTGGTTTGCACACCAATCACACTGTAGGTATTTTCTCACTGGTACTGCACAATACCTTTCCAGATTGCTGACTGCCAACCCATATTAGCAGTTTTGGTCAGAAGTTAAACACAAAAAAATCATGTCACATTTACTTCATGTTACATGAAAAATAAATGGTTTTACACAACACAACCATACAGATTAACTATTACTTTCTTTTTGTACAAAGATGGTTCCTTCATATTGAGTGCAACCTTGGCTTCACTAAAAATCATCCTTATTTTGCTTTAGGCCTTAACAACATTAAGAGGTTTCAGAAACTAAGAAGTCATCACTTTTTCGTTCAAATTTCGGGAATGGGGCCAGTACCGGAAAAATTGGGAGAAGTCGAGGCGTTTGGGAATTTTTCAGAAAAAAAATGAATTCGGATTTGCTTTTTGAAAAAGTTGTTACCAATTGTTTAAGCCTTTTAACACAGTATTTGCTACTTTGATCAATATTTTTTTATTAATTGAACCATTTTATAGTCATTTTGGGAATTTTTATTTGGAATATAGGGAAAATGGTCAGTAATTTTTATTTGAAATGGGTCCGTTTTACAGGACAAAACACAAAAGCAATAAAATCACTATAAACATACCCTGCGTCGTTTAACTTGCTCCTGTCTGACCTCTATCTCATCTGTCTCCATGGTTTCTATACCAGAGTCTACATCAATGGACTGCATGGACCTGCATTAAATAAGATATGATCATGAAACACTTTTCCTTAAGTGGTTTGATGCTTTGACATCATAATTTACGTTTACAGTTACGGTTTGGATCATCCAATTTATACTTATTGGTTAATCAGAAATTAGCTTAATAAGAATACTCATGTTGCTTGCTTAATACTATCTCCTTTTTTATATAAATCTTATATTCTAGGTTCCAGAAAGATTTCCTTTGAGAATGCAATTTTCATGAGTACAAGAAATAAAAGATCTAGATAGGTTATGAAATACTGCATAGAGACCACCTTGAGAAGGTCCAACCCCTCCTCCTGAACTCAATTCATACTTACTGTTTTTCAGAACAATCCATATCAACTGTCTGCTGGGTTTCTTGTGACTGAGAAGGCATGTCAACAGTCAGAGAACCTGAGAAAAGGAGTTGTAAATTTGAAGTTAACATTTATCCTCTACAGATTAAAAGTGAGGAAATGTTTTTAACAATAATGTATCCAGTTGATCATTGAACCACCTGTTTTAAGAACAAGAACATGATTCTTTAACCCATTACGAAACAATAACGACATTTAACCACTTCATTGCAGAAACTTTGGGAAACATTTTGAAAAAAGGAGAAATTGCTCGTAACAAGCAATTTTTCCTTTTCCCATAATGTTTTTCTGCCCTATCAGCAGATTACTTTCCAATTTCATCACATTTTGAAATGTTGTCTGCAAACTCTTTCAATTTGGGACAGTAAAGAATTTGGTGTTCGGTAAAGGGTTAATCTTTGGGATAGTTCATGCATTTACAAAACATGATATCATGAGAACATTGTCCCTTTCCGGCTTGAGCTCCTTCAGTCATTGTGTGTTTTATCTTATTTACATGGGGTTTTTATCCCATGACAACAGTTTTTCAGTTATCTGATGGCTTTCCTCGACAAACATGTACTGGGCTAGGGCATCTTGCTAACTGACACTCCCATGAAACCAGAGAAGCCCAGTTGGACTTGAACCCAGGACCCCCTCCACCTTTCACATTACATTAGTCAAACACCACACTACTGATTTTGTAGAAGTGGTTTAAAGAGTTCTGATTCCGTCAGATCTGTTTGATTGTCTCCTTCACCCATTACCAAACAGTAACAATTTGACAAATTTTTTGCAGACGACTCTAGAAAACAATGCAGGAAGAGGAAATATTGTTCTTAACAAACAATTTTTCCTTTTCCCACAATGTTTTCTGCCCAGATTATATTCCAATTTCATTACATTTTGAAATGTCGTCTGCAAACTCTTTCAATTTGGGACAGTCAAAAATTTGGCGTTTGGTAAAGTGTTACGGTTATCTTTGAATTCAGCTATTCCTGTAATAACTCATAATTTTATTGAAAAATGCTGTGATTTTTCCCAATTTGTCCTGTACCTGACCTATTCCTAAAATATTAAAAAATCACTGACTTACTAGGAGGTGTGGCACTCTGACTACTAGTGCCTGGTTGCGGTCCTTGTGGAGAGGTTGCTCCCATTGGTGGGTTTGGTAAAGATGGACTTGCGTCTTGAGAGGGTGGGGTACTGGTGTTACCTTGGAGGCGTGCAAGCCTACGTCTGCGAATCTGCAATAAATTGAGAATTTCGTTTGAAATAAGACCAAGGTTTACTAGCCCATTATATCCCTTCGTAAATGCCTTTCAATACTTTTTATGTTGTTGTTATTCTCGGCCTAAATCAGCCTTAATATCTGCTCGGGTAATTTCGTCTCAGGTACTTGTACTCTGTATAGTCACTCATGCATGTTGGATTTAATATTGTGCATTTAAGTGGAGTTTGATTGTGTATGAGATTTTTACAAGAGAGGTTTAAAACCTTTTCAAGTCTGATATCTTTTATCTGGGTTCCAAAATAAAAATGATTGATGAGCGGAGAGAGGCGATTAAATCATGCTGCATTGACTTCATTAAATGATTGAAAGAAAATTTGCCTAACTCATTTCTCACTCAGATTATGCTTACGAACGAATAAGCAGATGATGAGGACAGGAAAAATGTCTATCATAAAAGATTAAAAGAAGGTTTTCATCAGATTGCGTGAATTTAGAATGATCAATTGTGATGGTATGATTTCAAAAAGACCAAGATGGATCTTAATAGAGTTTGATATAGTGAAAAGTTATCTGCTTCCAGGACTTTTTCACATTACAACTCAGGGGCCCATTAAAGGGCACCTTTTTAATGAAAAATTTCTTCAAAATCAAGAGTTTTCCCAAGAATTCAAGAAGCCAACATTTTGGTTTCTTGTTAAAGCAATGTCATCAGTAATTGTTTCCCCAAAATTAGCAGGCCTAGGCCTCTTCAGATTTTAAGGGAAAATAGCCCTGGCTTCAGATTTTTGGGGGTAAAGGGTTTGAATGTGAATGTCAATCGGATCTCTATCCATAGTATATTTTTCACATAGAATCATACTTGCCGATTTCTAAGTTGGAAATGGATTTTAAAGTTTTCAACACTGACCACAATTTTAGTGTATAAGAATGAATAAGATTTACAACGTAGAAAGATACTGTAGGCAACAACGCTAGGTATTTGTCAAAACATTCGGAGAAACGACTGACCTCGTCTGGTGTTAGTTCGCTCATTTCGAAATTCTCAATTTCTTCCCCAGCAAGAAGCTATGTCGATGATCAGAACTGCATAATGAAGACTCTTTTGTTGATAATGAGAGTTAAACAATTTTGCGTCTTTACAATCAATTAGGATAATGACAAACAAATAAGAAAGAAAGACGTCTGGCGTTTCACCCGGAAGTGACCTTTCGTAGTTGGAACATCTCGGAAATTGAAAGCCGACATCTGTCTATTTGCACGTAACAGGTGAAAAATAATATGCTGCGTCTAAATGTGAATATTTCAAAGGGGTTATCTCACAGAATGTGTTGTTTGAATAACAAAAGTAAAAATGTGATTCAAACATTTGTTTCCGTTTCCTTCTTCCAATTAATTTACAGCATTCATGTTTAAGTAATAGTACACATTCCCTGGATGACCTACCAGAATACCATACTACTTTAGGAAATGTGTCTTGCCCGAGGACATAGTGAAATAGATGATCACCTTTGGGAATCAAACCCAGGTTGGCCAGTCTTTGGTCCTTGACACGAATCAAAACCCCCTCACAGAAATCCTATCATGAATCAAATGACAATTTTCGAAATCCACATTTAATGATGATTAAATCCTGAAATAACCAGAAAAGAGCATAAGTGCCTTCAGTGCTTTGATTTACAAAATTTGGTTTACAAAAAATAATGACTTGCATTTGAATGCATTTTTCTAGCATCATGCAAAGACATAACAAGCAAATGTTTATAGCTGTGTGTTGTTATTTTTATGGTAGAAGATAATTAATTTTATTATAAAAAGTTTGAACCTCAAATTCTGTGTGAATCTCTTTAAAGAGAAGCTTATACTTTACATGTTCATATCATGTTTTCAAAAGAGCTAAGACAATAAGGATTGTTAACAATAAGCGACAAAAGAAGGTCAGCCATAAACTGCCAATGCCAATAAAATCGGAGAAATGCTCCTTTTTGAATAAATTCCAATTGTTAACAAATGCTTGTATTTTTGTGTGTATCCATGCAACTTATTTAACCAGGTGAGCGCTTCTTGTATCGCTATTTCAAGACATAATTCTGATGTTAACAATGAAATCAAATTGTGTGGTACACAATTTATGAAAGAAGCACTTTGAGACATTAATGACAAATGATACTGTCATTATATTGTCATGACAATTTGTTGATTCACGTATATGTTTAAACATGATTTTTTTTCATTAATCACAAGTCATTTTACCCAATTTTGCAGTATTTCAGTGTAGAACTACACCCTTCAAAATTGACAAGGAAGGAATCACTATGAAAATAGACTGAAACTTTTCCTTTCATCATGAAATGGCGACCTAATCTTCATTGATAAGCTGCCAATTCTTTATGATCATTGATCTGTTTGTATGAACTGAGCGGAAGCACAAGATGGTAGTGATGATAAAAGTTACTGTCCGTGCTCATAGCCGCGTTGCCACAAATGTAAACAAAAACTAACTGCGGAGGGCGAAGCGTGAGTCAAAAGTAACTTTTGAAGAAACTAAAAAATAGAATGGTCATAATCCAAAGTTTGGTTGCATATTTTTGTTAAACATTTAGAAATGATAAAGGAGGCGTTTTGATTCCCTTATTTTAGTCAATAAAACCTTTTTCTACAAATTTAACGTGTGCATGCACGGCCACGTCAATGAAATGGATAGTAACCGGATAGTGCTAATGTTCGGATGCCAAAAATAACTTTCAAGTGTTAAAACGATGAAATGATCTCAATAGCTTTTGTAATCAGTTATATCTATATATGTACTTCTTGGCATGTTTGAAGATTTCTAAGCATTAAATTTATATCAATATTCAATTAAAAAATAGCAGAAACTAACTTACGAGTACTCTAGGAGCCAACCAGGTGAATCCTGGTCAGTCCTAGTAAACATGTTGATAAAAAGTAAAGTGTAAGAGTTTCTGCAGTATTTCTTCAAAATTTTGATAAATCCTTCTTCTACTAATTAATTAGAAGTAATGTTCCTACCGTGTCCTGTTCGGTGGCAACCAGATAGCAGCCACAAGACGTTACGACATCGTATCTACTAATTAATGTACACCACTCATTACTGAGCATTATATTACATTAAATTACATGTTTCTTGAAAGAACTACCAGTACTAGGCTAGGAAATGTGTCCTGCCAAAGGACACTCCATGGTGAAATAGTTGATCATCATCAGGGAAATAACTTGGGTTAGCTGGTTTCCAGTCTGCGCGGCCAACCACTTAATCACAGCAGATCCTTTCATTTATGTTGTTGATCTTCAAGAAGAAAATCATTTTGAATACCACAAAATAGGATTAAGAGAAGAAGTAAACACTAGGAATACTTCTTTTGTATGAAATAAGAAAAAAAAATGCTTTCATTTCAGATACTGTTTTGAACACCAAATTACAACTTTGTAGAAACAATCAGGACCAGGGCAAGTATGGATACTCTCCCAACTCTCTGAATGAAAATCTGGCTTTGTTCTTACCACGGCAGAAACATTCAAACTCCGTCCTCAAACATGACAGGACGAAACATTTAGATTTTGGTTGTGCTCTAGAGTGAGATGGTCAGGTGGAAGCGAGGCTCTTATAGCATGTCAGAGGAGGAAGTCAGTGCAAACAGTGTTTTTATCAACCAAGTAGACATGTCTCTGGACAACTCTAAGCTCATTCCTGCAACGAAATCCATCATCATTAACAAAAGGCATGAGACGGAGGACGAAAAGAAGGGGTTGATGAATACCAGGGCGCTAACGTTTCTAGCACTCTGGTACATCTTCAGTTTCTGCACGCTGTTCTTGAACAAGTATATCATGACAACACTAGGAGGGGATGCATCCCTATTAGGTATGTCTTTTTTGTTTTGGAAAACATTTATGGCCCCTGAAAGCCTTTTGCATCAGGTGAGGGTTAGCTTGATTTTCAACAGGACTATTGTGCGAAATATGAATTAAATTCAGCAATTTCAGTGATAAAACTTTAGAAATTAACAGGCCTAGACTTCCTTTCAATTTGAGGATGTTCTCATTAGTTTTTTTTTCGCACTTCATCTGTGCATCCAAGGGAGATAATAACCTTCCAGAAATTATTTTATTACCTTTGAAGATGGTATGGTCATTTTGAAATTTTTGCCCCAAATGGTTACCATGGAAACTGTCATTTTAAAAAAAAACTCTTTTCATTTTTGAATTCACAATAAAATTCTAATAACATATCCAAAATTCAGAAAATTCTATGAAAGGATTACTTTCTTATAAAACTGTAGAAATTGTTCTTAAGGATAAAAAACCTGATGTCTCTGTGGTCAAAGTTAGAAGAAAGTCTATGAGTATTCATTTTATAAGCGAGATTGAAATTGACCATGGTGACCTCAACATTGAACGATTGACCAAAAATTCAACGAAAGTGTAGAAATAATTTATTACATGCAAATGTCAAAAGAGTCTCCTTTTTATGTGAAAGGTAAGAAATTGAAATGGTTTCTATTTTGGGAAAACGTTTCGCAAAGTAAAACAATCAAATAGACAGTCTATTTACGCCTCTTGATTCAATAAAGATCAATTTCTTTGAGACGCAACCAATGATGGGGCACATTACCATATTGCACTTTTTTTTAAAAATGATATCCATGCATATGGGTTTTGACATGCTCTAAGTCCTTTTTGAAACGCTACCCAGTACATTGTTTTGATATTATCCAGGTCATATGCAGATGGTTATGACAACGACGCTGGGCGGGTTACAGATGTATCTACCTCTGGGTTTCTACACTCCCGTTGAAAGGAAAGGGAAGCCGCCCAACTTTTGGCGCAACATGATCATTGTGGGCTCCACAAGGTATTTCATTTTCTATCCGGGCCTTTTTGGCTCAGTTAGGTCCTGCGTGTCTCAGTGGTTGAGGTGGTGGGCTAAAACTTGGGGGTCCTGGGTCTAGCTGGTACCTTTAGAGATGTTTGGAGTGTCATTTGGCAATACGCTTATAATAAAGCCCTTTCCTAGTACTGGTGAATCATGGAAAGTTGAACATTATTGAGAAATTGTTGACATGGTGTTAAACCCCATATTAGTGTTAGCTCTGTTATAATTATGACTTCGAACCTGGTGCCCATGAGTTTAAAACTCTGATTTGGCCATGTTCCTGGGCCATGATTTATTCTAATTGATCATCAGAAGACTTTTAAACTGAACCTGCTGCAATAGAAGGACAAATTACCCATAATGAGCAAATTCCACTTATTTTAGGGTAGTTCACACTCAATGCCTTTAAGACAATGCCTACACTTGCTTTTAATTTGTTTTATCAACAAAGTTTTATATAAAACATTTATTAGGTAACAAAAATTGGCTGAAATGAGCATTTCTTTCCTTTTCCAACAATACCTTTTTATCCAACGAAATCTTCATGTTGCTTTTTGCCTCAATTGCTGCCAAGAAACCATCTTAGTTTTTGACATAATTTGTAATATGTTATTCCAACAATGCCTTTTTTTTTCATCAAACAAGATAAAATGTTCATTTTGAATTTTGCCTCAATTGCTGCCAAAAGAGCATCTTAGTTTTTGACATAATATGTAACATATTATGTCCAAAACTTAGATGGTTTCTTGGCAGCAATTGAGGCAAAATGCAAAATCAAGTCTATAATGTTGTTTTTTCTGAATTGAGAAATCATTTCTATTTTTCAGGTTTTCCACTCTAGTTCTAGGACTCGTTGCCTTGAAGTTCGTAGCAGTTTCGTTTACGGAGACTGTAAAAAGTTCAGCGCCTGTTTTTACCGTAGCCATATCATATATATTATTACGAGAGCAGACTGGTGTCTTCACAATGCTCTCTCTGATCCCAGTAATGATGGGGTTAGCTCTATGCTCAGCCTATGAACTGAGTTTTAACATTCCAGGTTTTGTGGCAGCCCTTGCTACAAACTTAACTGAGTGGTGAGTAAAGAGTTGAGCAAATATTTTTTGAATTTTTATCCAAATTAAAGATTTTCTTGTTAAAGCCATTGACAAGCTCTTGCTACAATATTAACCGAGTGGTGAGTAACAAATCAAGCAAAGAGATTTTGAAATTTTTATCCAAATTAAAGATTCCTTTGTTAAAGTTATTGAAAAACTCTTGCTACAAATTCAAGTTGGGGTAACAAATCAAGAAAAGATTTTTTTAAAACACCCTATGGTCACTAATGTACAGTATTGCAGCTTTAAAATATTTTCAAAAAGCTCTAGTTTATATAACAGCTTAGAGAAAGTTTTTTTGCATTTATCTTGCAGCCTACAAAATGTTTACTCCAAAATGCTGATAAGTGGGGAAAAGCACAGATATAGGTAAGTCTTCAAAAGTAGTGATAACTCTAAAGAGTCTGAACCCTTTCCCAAACAACAAATTTGCGACTGTCCCAAATTGAAAGAGTTTGCAGACGGCATTTCAGTATGTCATGAAATTGAAAAATATTCTTTAGATAGGCCAGAAAACCTTGTGGGAAAAGGAGAACTTGCTCTTAGCGAGTAATTTCTCCTTTTCCCACAATGTTTTCCAGAGTCGTCTGCAACAAAGTGGTTAAATGTCGTCACTGGTAAAGGGTTAAGGTGACACCCTCAAAACATTATTTTGTACAGGGTATACCTCCTAACCCATTGAGATTGTCCATTAGAAATTTTAAAGGCATTCTGTGACCTTTGGAAAGTCACTTCAAAGCCCTAGCCTAGTAGTACCCAAGGACAGCTGTTACATAACTGAAAAGTTGTTGACACAGCGTTAAATCTCTTACTAACAAAAGCATTCTGTTTGCCTAATTGCTTTGATTATTCCATAAATAGAATAGAGGATCTTTCTTGGCCCAGTTGTCAAGGTGGCGGACTTATAACTCGAGGGTCCTGTGTTTGAGCCCCACCAACACCTCTGGTCTCGTTAGAGTATAGAACTTGAAATCACATGGTACTACCAGCCCTTATGGCAGTGAGTATGGAGCCCAGTGATATTTTTCACAATTAAATCAATGGGCTTATTTGCCCAAAACTTAAAAATCAATGGGTTTTTCTATAGGAAAATGTTTAAAATGAATGAGAGTAATGAGTTTTGGGGAAATTTTATGAGATTTCTTTGGCCAAAAATTATCACTGAATTTGGGTCTTCCTCACTCATTAAGAGTCAGGCATCGCAACAAAAATGAAATAATGTTGATGCGATGTAAAATCCCATATGAATTAGATAAATAAACCATTATTTAGATAAAAGAATTCTTCTTACAGTCCAGCTGAGATGCAGTTCTACACCAGTATATCCTCCTTCTTCATTCAAATCCCCGTGGCGTTCTTCATGATCAACTACCAGACCTTGAAGGCCAATAGCAACATGACGATGCTCACTGCGCTGGTGCTGAATGGCATCTTCTTTCATTTCCAAAGTATTTCAGAATACGTTTTAATGGGCTTCATTGCCCCTGTGACACACAGGTAAGATATCAACCCTTAACCCTTTCCCAATTAGCAAATTTTGTACTGACCCAAATTCAAAGAGTTTGCAGACGAGATTTCAAAATGTGATGAAATTGGAAAATAATCTGCTGATAGGGCAGAAAACCTTGTGGGAAAAGGAAAAATTGCTAGTTACGAGCAATTTCTCCTTTTCTCACAATGTTTTCTAAAGTCGTCTGCAACAAAGTGGTCAAATGTCGTTATTGTTTGGGCAAGGGTTAAATTTAATCTTTTGCTCTATTCCACCTTATTTAATACCTGTTGCAGACCATCTTCATTAACTACTAGGGATGGGAACGAATAGTGAAATCACTATTCGAATATTCGACTAGAACTATTCGAATATATTCGAATATTCGATTTTAGAATTCGTTTTGATGTCCGAATGTCTGCATGTCCGAATACTAGTACACTAGTCCTCTGTTCAAACCTTTTGTGTATAGCCGATATTTGTATACATGTACGTGCATGCAATATCTTGCCATTCAAGTGATTCAGTAGGTTGGATGTTGTATTCTTGAATACAAAGTCCTGGTTACACAGGTTACAGGTCGCCTTCGACTTGTCGGCAGAACGAGTAAAGTAATTCCAGACACGTGATGGAGACATTGTGATGTTTATCGAATAGATGTAGAAATTAGAATGAAGATAAGTTTGACAAATTATTCTGAAGAAAAATATACTTTCTAACACATTATTTGATTGGTCTTCGTGCATATGCAATCATGATTACGATTGGTTATTGAAAGAGAAATTGTTTAATTTCACGACAAACAAGTTACGTGATTGGTTGACACTGACAATTGTCAATTAGCGTGATTGACTTGTTTTGGATAATAAGGAGCAAGTGCAGATCATTAAGGTGTTAGATTTAGCGGCTTAAAATCGACTATTTTCACACTTAGGAATTAATCGTTTTGCAAACTGTCAAAAGATGTGGTAATTTGTCACAGGTGTTTTACTGTGTGACATACGTTGTAAAAACATCGTAACTGCACCTGGGAGCTAGGCACGTTCGTCGATATTTGGGATCGGTTTAGAGGAAGAAAATGAAAATAAAACATTATTTTTGATTGAATTTATCGTAAACATACAGTAATATGTGTTCATTAAAATCGAATATTCGAATACTATTTTGCTATTCGAATATTCGACCCGCTATTCGAATATTCGAATATTCGTTCCCATCCCTATTAACTACTGTTACAAAAAGGAGAATTTTGTTTGTACAGTGGTCAAGGTGCCGGTCTTAGGATTTTTGGGTCCCCGGTTCAAGCCCCATCAGTACCTCTGGTTTGGTAGGAATGTACTTTGGCAAGTCACTTCAGAACCCTAGCCTAGTACTGGTTGATCAAGGAAAGTCGTTACATAACTTTAATCTCTTGCTTCATTTTGCCTCATTGTAGGTCTTAAAACTTGTGGGTCCCAGGTTTGAGCCCCTCCCACACCTCTGGTTTGGTCGGAGTGTCCTTTGTCAAGTCACTTAAGAGCCCTAGCCTAGTACTGGTTGATCCAGGAAAGTCGTTACATAACTTTAATCTCTTGCTTCATTTTGCCTCATTGTAGGTCTTAAAACTTGTGGGTCCCAGGTTTGAGCCCCTCCCACACCTCTGGTTATGTGGGAGTGTCCTTTGTCAAGTCACTTAAGAGCCCTAGCCTTGTACTGGTTGATCCAGGAAAGCTGTTACATAACTTTAATCTCTTGCTTCATTTTGCCTTATTGTAGGTTTTAAAACTAGGGGTTCCTTGGCTCAAGCCCCATCAGTATCTCTGGTTATGTGGGAGTGTTCTTTGGACATACACTTCAGAGCCTTTTACTAGTACAAGTGAATCCATGAAAGCTATAATAAAATGAAACAATATTGAAAGAGTGTTTAACATTGAACTACTGTGACAAATAGGACAGTTGGGTTGGAACAAGCAAGTTATTCTTGTTTCATAATGGTTTTTATCCTACATCGTAAGCAATATGTATGATAATACTCCAGAGTGAGTCGTGTACATAGATGGAAGATGAGAAGAGAATAAAGGTTTGAGACAAATAATTATCGATGAGTGGGCAATAGTTATGCAATGATAGAGCTTCGACCTCTGGTACAGAGAGTCACAGATTCAATCCCCATAAGTGGCAAGGTGCCAAGGGTAACTTGTTGCATCCCCATTAACAGTGAGGTGAAAATGATGGGACTAACCCGCCAATGATTGTGAGTACTGGTTATGTATACAGGAAGCACAATCCAGAGTGACGAATCTGAGTTGTAAAACGTGTTTCACAATCAATGTAAAATAGATAAGTTTAAACTAAATGACCGATTTTCTTTTTTTCCATTTCAGTGTCGCCAACACAGTAAAGCGTGCCTTCCTCATTTGGCTATCTGTGATCATTTTCTCCAATCCTATCACATTCCTCAGTGGCCTAGGCACAAGTGTCGTGATTTTCGGTGTCTTGTCGTACATAAAGGCGCGGCAGTATGACGCCATTATTATGGCACTGAAGATGGCGCCGAAATTCGAGATGGAATTGAACAGTTCCAACAACCATTCAGGGCACGATAAATCTCACATATCACTCTCGGTTAGAAATAGCTCGGGGGAGTTGAATGAACATGAAAGTGACTCAGATAAGTCATGACATCTTAATTTGCTTTCTTTAGGGCTTTTTTTTTTTTATTCAGATGATGTCATGGAGGTTCTTCTGAAGTGTTCTGTGGGTCATTTTTAGGAATAGATAATCATTCCAAAAATTGTACAACCAAATTGGCGAGGAGGCTTTAGCCAATTATCAAATAGCCAAGGATTGAAAATGTTAGCTCAGCTGGAAGAGTTGTTGAAATTATTGTTGGGTCAACCCATTACCAAGCAATAACGACATTTGACTAGTTTGTTGCAGACGACTCTGGAAAACATGGTGGCTGGAAATCATGGTGGGAAAAGGAGAAATTGCTCTTAATGAGCAATTTCTCCTTTTCCCACAATGTTTTCTGCCCTACTAGAAGATTTTTTTTCAATTTCATCAGCTTTTGAAATCTTGTGTGCAAACTCTTTCAATTTGGGACAGCCGAAAATTTGGCGTTTGGTAAAGGGTTGAGGAGTAATTGCTTGTATTAGCAGTTACTCCTTTTCCCAACAATATGGCAATATTTTTATCTGACCTGAGAAATAGTTAGAAAAAGGGCATAAAGCAATGCATGTTTTTTCTTTTCCCTCTTTTAACGGTAGCTTTTATTAGTTTTCTTAGATTTATTTGATTATCGACAACTTGTTTAAACAGATGACCTTAAAGAAGTTAAAGTGCTGTGGTAGAAAAGAATAAATCCGATGATTGTGCTCATATTGAGTGAAGTGCCGACAAACCTCACTAATATGACCACTTGTGGGTCTTTTTAAAAGGTGGTTGTATTGGTTGGTTGGTCGCACCTCCGGATAATATTGAAAAAACATATTGTATTAACCCTTATAGTGATGGAACTGACTTCATGCTTATGCAAACAGGTTAGATCCAGGCCAGCCACCAAGTAAATTGGCGGGCTGGCCTGTGGTATAACCTGTTTGCTACTCTGAGTATCTTTCATCATTAAAGTTAAGCAGATAATTAAGGTTTTGGAAAGCAGACGACACTGAAATCTATTTTCAGAAAATTACCCAGCATTCTATTGGTTAAGCGTGAAATGCAATGTAGATTTAATCAGCTTTAGTTCTCTTTGTATTAGAATAACCTGGATTTGTTTCATTTTTTTGTCAACCAGATCAAAATGCTTATTATCAAAGTGTTTTATGGTCAAATGTTAGAGAATAATTTTTTTTACTTTGAGATACAGTGAACCCTCGTTTATCTGGACCCCGATTATCCGGATGTCTCGCAATCCGAACAAAATTGTAAGGGAACGGAATGATTGGACCAGTTTATTGCACACGACTTTTGAAAACATTGTGGGTAAAGGAGAAATTGCTCGTGTCGAGCAATTTCTCCTTTTCTCACAATGTTTTCTGCCATATCAGAAGATTATCTTTGAATTTCATCACGTTTTGATATGTCTTCTGCAAACTCTTTCAATTTGGGACGGTCGACAATTTGGCGTTTGCTAAAGGGTTATAACTATACACCGCTCATACAGACCGTTTATGTCTTAATGTGAATAAGAACATGCTCTGCTTCATTAGTCCGGATTATTCGGTAAACCGGACATTTTGTTGGGAACGGACGTGTTTGGATAAACGAGGGTTAATTGTATAAGGTTATATCATTTGTAAGGCAGATAACTTTCAATAGCACTTAACCAATATATTATCTATTTTATGCCAAGTTTATAATATCTAATTGATATTATTTTCCTTGAACATTTTTCTGCAGCTTTAAGCTTTATATTAACACCCATGCTAATAAGGTGATATTCTACTGGTACTTTTGCAGTATGCAGTTATGTTTCACTGATCTTTTTGCCATGTATGGTTACATTTGGAAGATATTTTTGCTATATAAGGTTATATCTCGCTCAAATCTTTGCAATATATAGAGAATAGATGGTTGGTGTCGTGAATCGGAAATGTTATCGGGCAAGGCTTAGGAATATTATCCGGTGAGCCGAAGGCGAAACGGATAATAATCCGAAGCCGAGCCCGATAATTTTTCCCATTCAAAAACACCAACCATCTATTCTATTTATCCTGTTACCTTCATGTAGTCTTTCAAACAAACAATATGTAAATAAAACACAAGAAAAAAAAGAAAAAATAAGTAGAGAATGATGTAAACATGACGTCATGTCGTTCTTATGACGTCATGATTTGTCGCGTGCATGTGTTATATGGTTAGTGCCGGATATCACAAATGTTATACGGCACCTAGTTATCGGTCCCAAAATGACACTAGTGACAGGATAAAAGATTATATTTCACTGTTGTTTTTTTTGTGAAATAAGGTTATATTTCCCTGATATTTTTGTGATCTAAGGTTATATTTCACGGATATTTTTGTGAAACAAGGTTATATTTCACGGATATTTTTGTGATCTAAGGTTATATTTCCATGATATTTTTGTGATCTAAGGTTATATTTCCCTGATATTTTTGTAATCTAAGGTTATATTTCCCTGATATTTTTGTGATCTAAGGTTATATTTCCCTGATATTTTTGTGAAATAAGGTTATATTTCCCTGATATTTTTGTGATCTAAGGTTATATTTCCCCGATATTTTTGTGATCTAAGGTTATATTTCCCTGATATTTTTGTGATCTAAGGTTATATTTCCCTGATATTTTTGTGATCTAAGGTTATATTTCCCCGATATTTTTGTGATCTAAGGTTATATTTCCCTGATATTTTTGTGATCTAAGGTTATATTTCACTGATATTTATGCAATATAATGTTAGGCTTCGCTGATATATTTGAAATTTCATGGGTATACGTTGGATGACAAAAATGTATTTTCTATGAAAAAATAAAGTATGCGAATCTCCACAAGCCAATAATTTTGCTAAAGTCTTTGAACCTAAACAAGAAAAATGATGATAAAAAGTTATCTGGTACTGTAGACCTTCTCTTCTTTCTTTCTTTGTTTAAATGATGATATTACATTGATTATATATTTATTGTGTAATTGTGCAAAAAATCATTAACTGTAAGACAATGCACAGATTTGAAATAATTATTTGCAATAAACCGAATAGTTTAGACCAGTGTATACCGAGAACAACTGAAGTAAACAGATGCCAGAATGAGTTTCAAAATGGCGGATTATGGGTATTCTACCTAAAATCCCATAACAAATCAATCTCCTAAAAGAGGTTCATTCCTTTTGACATTATCATGATTGATGAAACAAATTGTCTCTTTTATCACGCTGTTTTCAGAAACACTTATGTTGCTTCAATGGTCTAGTGTTTAGGGTACTAAACATGAAATTCTATAGCTGCTCTCTCCTTGGGTTGAATTTGTATAAGGTTTTAATTATAGTGAGAGGTAGTCTCTCAGCTGTCTTACAGAATGTCGGTGGTTTTTCCCATATTAACTCGCCCTTTTAGAGAGATCAGAAAAGAGTCTTTCTCCTTCTATAAAGGGTCATTTGGGCATTGCATTACAACTGAAAAATTGTTTATTCAATGCAAAACCCACATAAACAAAAACACTAACCTTAATTCCCATCATTTTGCTTCATTTGTTTCTTAAAGGTGCTTGCTCACAGATGTGAATTTGAAAATTGGTTTCATTAAAACTGTATTTTCATATGATATGCACTAAAGAATAGTCATTGGAAGCAAAATTAGATCTTTTTTAATTCTTTAAAGAGTGTATATAGTGAATTAACATGTACTATAATCCAAAAGTGTGATATTGCTTTTGAGATCTACTCCATATAAGCTGTACAAACATGTGCTTGCATAGACTGACACTTCTTGAACGAATTGCGCTTTAAATAGTTACTAATAATTGTATTTCAAACAACAAAACAAAAACTATACTGTCTTAAAGACACTTTATTTTGATTTTCAAATGTTTTCTTCTGTGAACAAGCACCTTTAAAATCATTTAGGAAAATGAGTTTTAAGTTATTTATCTTTTGTTTAATGCATACAAAACCTCATTTTATAAATTTGCAGCTGATATTTGTGTAGATACAATTATATATTTTTCTATATAGACATGTTATTTAATGTAAAAAGAAACTATATTGTTAGATATGAATTGAATATTATTGTATAAAATTTTATTAAGTGCTGGTTTATGTGATTAATTAGCAACTCTATTATTTCATAGGAATTTATTAATTGGTTTAAATTGGGAGCATTAGAAGATGATAACTTTTGAAAATGAAAGGTAACATTTTGTAGATACAATTGTGAGAATAGAAGAAATTTCTTGTAAACTCTGCTGTCATAACTCCTTACTTCATATTACCTTATCGTTTTGCATCAGTGGAGCGTTTTACAAGGCAGCTTAACCCATTACCAAACAATAAAGACATTTGACCAGTTTGTTGCAGACGACTCTGGAAAACATTGTGGGAAAAGGAGAAATTGCTCTTAACGAGCAATTTCTCCTTTTCCCACAATGTTTCTGCCCTATCAGAAGAATGTTTTACAATTTTGTCACAATTTGAAATGTCGTCTGCAAACTCTTTCAATTTGGGACGGTTGAAAATTTGGCGTACTGGTGGATCGATGGAATCCATTATATAACTGAAGAATTGTTGATATGTCCTTAAACACCATACAAAAAAGAAAAGAGGTAGAATGGAGTTGGGGGATTGTTACTTCAATTTTTTGTGACTGGTCAATGCCCTTTCTTGTCATAAATTACTCATTAGAAACAAACTTTGAAATAGTCAAGGTAATCTGTCTGTTTATATTTGGGAAATTAGTTGTTCATGCACAATGTATTTTGTATTCACTGTCACTTTCTGCAAATTACTTGATACAGGTATGATACAAAAACCTTATTCTATGCAAATCCTTTTGCAAGCTAGAGATTCAAATCCTGATAATGGGATTTGAGTTTTCATAATTATGAGATAGTGTCTCCATTGACTTATGGATGCAAATGGCCAGCCCTTATGGGTAATCAAGATTGGGGTCTTGGCAATCATTATAAGTTGGGCATTGCAGCTTAACTGAAATACTGTTGATGTGATGTAAAACCCATATCTTTTTTTTTTCTTTTTTTTATATGGGTTTTACATCACATCAACATTATTTCAGTTATTTAGCGATGCCCGACTATAAATGATGGAGGAAGACCCCATACTCAACTGCCCATAAGGGCTGTTCAAGGCGGGTAGAACCATCGGCATTCCGTAAGTCAGTCGGGAGACTGCCTCTCATGAAAATACATATCCCTCTCAGGATTTGAACCCACACGGAGAGGGACCATGTGATTTCAAGTTCTGTACTCTAACCACGGAGGCCCCAAAACCCATATATGAAATGAGATAAGAAATATTGCATATATATAAGTATCTGATAGGCCTACTAAGTCTTATTTACACCATTGTTTTTTGGTTTCATAGTTTAATTGTAAAAAAGGAAGAAACACTTTTAAGGCCACTGTTGTGAATATTATTAACTCTTTACCACCTGCAGACGACATTTATTTACTTGATTCGGAAGACTTTAGAAAACCTTTGTAAACATGTGAAAAACCTTTCAGTTATGCTGTTGTGATATGTGAATAGATTGAAAAGGCATTGGGGCAAAAGGAGAAATTGCTTGTGACAAGCAATTTCTCCTTTTGCCGCAATGCTTTTTGAAAGTTGTCTGCTAAAAGAGGCAAAACTGTGGCATTAGGTGGTAATGTGTAAGGTGGTCTTCATAAAGGAGTGCTCTCTATTTTAAGGTTCATGGGAACAAAAAATTTGAATCAAAGTAATTTTGTTTCGTGTTTTGATTTTCAAAGTCTTTTATTAGATTTATTTTTTGGTCTATATTGTGTCAATTGATAACTAATGAATGTATTGGGGTCCTGCATGGCCCAATGGTTAAGTGGGGGCCCGGGTTTGAGCCCCACTGACACCTCTCGTGTTGTGGGAGTGTCCTTTGGCAAGGCACTTCAGAGCCCCAGCCTAGTACTGGTCCATTCATAAAGCCATAACATAACTGTAAAGTTGTTGACACGGCATAAACACCATACAAACAAATACAGTGAAACCTCGTTTATCCGGATGTCTCGCAATATGAACGAAATTTTAAGGGAACGGAATTATTTCACCAGATTGTTGCAGACGACTTTTGAAAACATTGTGGGTAATGGAGAAATTGCTCGTCACGAGCAATTTCTCCTTTTCCCACAATGTTTTCTGCCCTATCAGAAGATTATTTTTGAATTTCATCACGTTTTGAAATGTCGTCTGGAAACTCTTTCAATTTGGGACGGTCGACAATTTGGCGTTTGCTTAAGGGTTATAAGTATAGAAGTGCATATAGACCGTTTATGTCTTAATGTGTATAAGAACAGGCTCTGCTTCATTAGTCCGGATGATTCGTTAATCCGGAAATTTTGTTGGGAACGTACATGTTCGGATTAACGAGACATCACTGTACAAATGAAATATGTTTGTAATGAGCTTATTTTCCTTTTTGTCCCGATGATTTCTATGTTTACTAAGCTTTTTTTGTGTGCAGTTTTATTAACATTTTCACGGCTTCCATATTGTTTTTTCCATGACTGTGTTATCTGCTTTCAATAATTATTGCTCAGAAAAGAAATATGGTTATGGTAAAGTATAGGTCTTTATTTAGGGAACAATAAGGTTCATACATGTATGTATTTTGTGCATTTAGTTAGGGTTTTCTCATATCTTTGGATCAAATTGTTGATTATTTATTATGTGATATGTTATAGATAGTGGGAGTCAAACTCAATAAAGTTGAATACTGTTATACAAGGTACGTAACTTGTTTTTTGTTTAATTCCTTCAGTTTTATTTGGAAAAATCAACAATGGTATCATAGATTTTTATTTAGAAATGTGAGTAATGGACTGATTTATTTCGAAAATTTTGTAATGGTCACACAAATAAAATATTTTTAAGGTTTTCTGGGTACCGTTTTACTAAACAGTTTACGCTTAAGATTTGCGTAAGTCTAAAACAACAAGTCCTCTTATTTCAAAATTGGACGAAGCAATATTGCAAAGTGACACTTCATTGGAATCGTCTCTCCGAGACGCTTCCAATGAAGTGCCACATTGCAACATTGTACTCTCATTGAAGATACTATCCATGTTTATCAATTATGACCTATGCAAACATTTTCCGTAAGTTGTTTAGTAAAATGGGCCCCAGACTCCTTCCCTTTCATGATGAAAGATATGTAGATGGATAATTTGCAATTGTGGCTGGATTATCTGCTTTATCCTCTATTATCCTCTTATCCTCTTGTATCCTCTATTACCCTCTTTTATCCTCTATTATTATGAATCATGCACATCAACATAACCGAAAAAATGTTTAGACAGCTTTTACTAATCCTAGGCCACAAGCCTAGGACACCTTGTGGCCTCTTAGTTTAAGTACAGAACTTGAAATCACATAAGAGGTAGTCGTTTGGTTATGTAACCCTCCTTTCAATCCAGAAAACATGGATTGGTGTAACTGAAAAAATATTGAAACATTTGACACACAGTGACAATGTACAGGGCTTTTTTTCCATGAATTGGGAAGAGGCCCAAGCCTGTTGAATTTGGGAAATTTTAGCGCTGAAATTGGTGAATTGGGAAGCCAAAAAGCTGGTTTACTTTGAAATTTTTTGGAAAACTGCATGATTTTAAAGAAATTTCCAATTGGGAAGTAGCCTTTTATAGGCCCCTGTTATATAACATGAAAAAGCCCTGACTTACCAAACAAACAAAGACCTTCTCAATCTGAACCAAGTCATCGCCTTTTGGGTTTCTCAGGTAGACTTTCCATTGTGGGTGCCCTCACGCTTGACCCTAATTGACTTCAGTATCTAACCCTGGATTTGCCTATGCTGCAAAGAAGTTAGATTTCTGAAAACGAGGTTTCAATGCCTCTCTCTGGTCAACACCAAAGTCACAAAAGATTTGAATTTTCATAGGAGTTGCGTCTTATGGCTTAAAAAAGTAATGCCAGCGGTTCTACCTATCTTAATTGGGCCCATTCGGAACACCTCGGCCATTTCTTAAAATAACCTCGGAGGTAATGGGGAGCCATTTTTGAAAGTAGGTCAGCAACGAAGGGCCAATCGTATCAACTCGGCAATCCCCGTCACAAGCCGGGGATTGCCGGAAAGAGCTGATTGACAAAATATGAAACAAAGATGTGTTCATATGATCATCTTTAAAGAAAAGGGTAAAAATACCATTCAATTGTGATATTTAACCAATTTGCGTGTATTTAAATACATATTTAGTGCCTGTATGCATTTTGCGTTATCCGCCGGAAATAAGGCGAATTACCCCAGGATTTCTGGTGTATTCATGTACTGCCTACGAGGTATATCTACCGACTTGTTACGGGGATTGCCGAGTAGATACGATTGAGACTGCCTGAGAAATGTTGACATGATAATATATCCCAATAAAACAAACACAATGAAACCAAGGGCAGGGTGAACTTGTCGGTTTCATAAAGATTTCCTCATTAGTTCTATTCAATTATCAGAGCAACAGTGCTAAAGAGTCTGCCATTGGTATCAAGGGTTCTGGATCCAACCCCTGCTTGCAGCGAGCATTAGGGTAGCTTCTTTTAGGCACATGCTTACACTTTTATTTCAGGAAGCAAATAAAAATGCACAAGAAATGTCCTCTTTTCCTGCTTAAACAAAGTACATATTTTTGTGCTCTCAAATACATGCCAGAATGTACCTGAGCAATTTCAGACTGCATTTTGTCCTGGGGATCATGTCCCGGGACCGCCTACCCCCACCCCCAATCCACCCCCACCCCACCCTAGAGAAATTACCAGGATTAACCCATTAGGGTTCAAGGGAGCAGAAGTGAGAGTGATTTATCTAAGTTGTGATAAATTGTTTCACAATCACTGAAAGATAAATTAGTTAAAACTAACAACAACATTTCTTTCAAGCCTCTGACTGCTTTCCCACAAGCAGAGGATTCATCAGAGGTAGAGACGAAAAATTCATATTAAATTTTCTTCCTTGAACATGTGAAAGAATATCAGCTGAGAGGGATTTTGGACTCAGAACCCATGTGATCCAAATTTAAACCTTTCCCAAACAATAATGACATTTGACCACTTTGTTGCAGACGACTTTAGAAAACATTGTGGGAAAAGGAGAAATTGCTGGTAATGAGCTTTTTTTCCTTTTCCCACAAGGTTTTCTGCTCTATCTGACGAATAGTTTTCAATTTCATCACATTTTGAAATGTCGTCTGCAAACTCTTTCAATTTGGGACAGTCAAAAACTTGTTGTTTGGGAAAGGGTTCATGCTGCTGACGGAGCCATCCGTTTCAAGTTATTGATGTCCATAGGTTTCTGAAAAGCTTTTAACTTGGTTTTCGTGTATACTTCTTTGATCTAAGGAATGTACCATTAAAATGTCGTTCTCGTTTGATTAAATAAACAATTCAACGCTCTTTACCTACACATGGTTAAATTGCGCACGTGCTTCCCGCGCGAGTTGGTCTTCGGTAGCCTGTTATGGATTGGGGTAGTTCGTTATTTAACTAAGCTAACCGCTGAAAACGTAAACACAAATCTTGCGTTACAGTGAAATACACCGTAGCGGATAAAATTTAATGAAGGTATGTATAGATTGACTTACGATTTGTCATTGAATGCATGAGTATGAATTTTACGTATTGGTTTCCCCTGCAATATGTCATTAAAGTATTTTTTACCTCACTATCTCAGCCACGTCGAGAGAAATACTTGGTCTTCGGATGGTATGTATAACCGGACATTGCGCTACAATTTCAATACTGGACACACTATTGGGCCTTCCAACAGTAATGTGATTATATATGCACTTTGTTTAAATAAAGAATAGACTCCATTCAATGAAGCTGAAATATTTGAATGTCTTATCTGTTCTTATCTAGAAAGGTTTGCACAATATCGTCTGCTGCAAATATAGTCAAAATAATTCGACGTGAAGATTGCCTTTAATTTTCTAACGTAGTCATTTTACAAAGTCAATATGTCAATACTAACATGTTATGAGTATGGATCAATTAAAAAGGGATTATTTTATAAATGTGAGTAATGATCATTTTTGGCCCAAACAATCTTATGAAATTGCCCCAAAACTCATTACCTTCATCTATTTTAATTATTTTTTTATAAAAGAAAAAAGACCCATTGATTTTGAAGTTTTGTTAAAAAAAAGCACATTGATTTAATTTAGAAAAAAATCACTGTAACTTTAGAAAAAAAATCACTGTAACGGGTGAATAATGGTCCCCCCTCCAACCCTAAAACACTATTCTGTTTATTTTTTTGTGAAAAACATTTAAAAACATGTAAACATCATCCATACATATCAAAAAAACAAAAATAACAAATTTTTTGAAATGACCGTATATCATGACTATATAATACATATTATATAGTCATAATATAGGGTATAGATAAAAGGTAGTCAAACTAATTTGACGCAATCGGAAAATATTGAGGAATGTTTGTATCCCGCAATATTTCCCGTCACGTCAAACTTTCGAACCATTCATTGAATGAAGGACACTGTGACAAAAATTGTCGCACTGTTCGAAGAAAGATATTTTCATTATTACAGTAAAATATCAAATGACATTACTCACAGTTATGAATTAATCCCTTTTCAATCAATCCAAACACAAAAATTGTTGGTATTCCTCAAATTTACTTTGTAAAAATTGGTTTAATTAACTCTAGGTGTCGATTTTTCTGCTTCCGATAAACTTCCATTGCGCATGCTAACTGGAGTGTGAAAAACCTAATTTAGCGTTTTTTAATTGTTTAATGGCAGTTAATGCCATTATTTGGTGGTATATAAGTTTATTTTACATATCTTGTCTTACCAATTGACTTTGAATGGCCATTATGTGCATTAGAATCGAAAATCTGACTTTTGATTTTTTTCCTCCACTGTTTGGATCGTTCGAAATTTCGACATTCAATCAGAAAATAAAGAGCAATCTTCACATTGTTTTATTTTGACTAAGAAAAAAAGGAGACCGGCTGTTTGACTCTGCATGGCTGCCATGTGACTGTTCGCGATAATATCTGATGCTAGCAGAACGGTTAGGACATATCCATTGAATATTCAAAAAGAAAATCGTTCTCGACATCAACAATATAAGAAGATTATTATGAATCCTACATGCACAATCCAGGATTTATTTTTGCATTGCTGGACACGTAACACCAGGGAGACAATTATTTCCACTATTACAGACCTTCCATTGTAGACCACTTCACTTTAAGTTCTTAAAAAAACTGCATGATTCAAAAGTCAAATGTGGAAGATCTATGCCTTTAATATAACACAATTAAGCCCAACGATTATCCATTTCAGATTACAGAACAGGGACAGACCAGATATTCTGAAAACTACCAATGAAAATGATTTGATGGAAGAGAAATTCATCTCCTTCAAGAAACATCCTACACAATCAATGTACCCTAATCATTCATGACAGTTCAGTCTTAAACACCATGATTAACAGTATGAGATAAACAATAAATAAAAGTATGGGAAAGATGTGAATTGACACAGATGGCTAGCCATAAACCGCCATTGGCCAGTAGTAGACTAAGAGATGCAGGAGGCAAAAGCCAGCATGTCCATGGACCATCCCAAGCTCTGTTCCGCCACAAGATCTACCCTTCTGAACACAAAGTTTGAGACAGAGGATGAAAAGAAAGGGTTGAAGAATGCCAGGGCATTGACCTTTCTTGGGCTCTGGTACATTTTTAGTTTCTGTACGCTGTTTCTGAATAAGTACATTCTGACGACGCTTGGAGGAGATGCCACTCTCTTAGGTAGGTTTAGGCTAGTTGTGTGCTTATAGCTAAAACTATAGTTCTGCCTGGCCCTGTGGTTAGCCCTTAAAATGCTGGGTAATTTTCTAAAATCATATTGTGTTGTCTGCTCTCCAAAACCTTAAATATCTGCTTGATTTTGATGAGGTAAGATACTCAGAGTAGCAAACAGGTTATATCACAGGCCAGTAGCCAATTTACTTGGCGTGCCTGGATCTAACCTGTTTGCATAAGCATGAAATTGGTTCCAGCACTTGGACTTGTGACATGTGAGCCCTAGATTCAATCGTTACCAGTGGCACTGGGAATTTTTGTGGGAGTGTCCTTTGGCAAGACACTGCAGAGGCTTGCCTTATAATGGGGAAATCCAGGAAAGCAGTGAACTACCTGTAATACTGTAGAATTGGGGTTTAGCCCTATATCATAAATCAATTTTATTTCAAAATGTTTTTTGTACATACCTGTATATATTTACCCATACTTTCATGCTCTGTGAGACAATTGCATTGAGTACCTACAACAAATAATTTGTTTAACCCTTTACCAAACGCAAAATTTTCGACTGTCCCAAATTGAAGGAGTTTGCATACGACATTTCAAAGTGGGATGAAATTAAGAAATTATCGTTACGAGCAATTTATTATTGTCCCACAATGTTTTCCAGAGTTGTCTGCAACAAACAGGTCAATGTCGTTATTATTTGGTAATGGATTAAACAAATTAATAGCAGAATTTTTTTTTCTTTGGTACAAACCTGTACATGTATATATATTTACCCATACTTTCATACTCTGTAAGACAATTGCATTGAGTACCTACTACATGTATAGAATTTGTCGAAAAATGAATGAGTTAGCTAACATCCAGTCACACTTGTTACAGGGAACACCCAGATGGTGATGACCACTTCACTAGGCTGTTTACAAATGTATCTACCTGAGGGGTTTAATCTGGGGTTCAAGAAACCGATCGAGAGAAAAGGGAAACCCCCAAACTTCTGGCGCAACATGATCATTTTAGGTGCCTTAAGGTGAGAAGTTATGGGATTTCAGAGTTGGTTGGCTTCAAGATACCTTTTGTATTTGATTGGAGTTTTTTTAGATCTCGTCAATAACTTCCAGGGTACTGTAACAGTTGTACTAAACTAATATGATAAAGTTTTTGTAAGTTCAAAACAACATTTCTAGCTAATAACTATATAACTTGTCTGTGTATTGCAGGTAGCAGTCATCCTTTGGTCTAGTTTAGAATAAAAGATCTATAGAGGAAGATGTTGATTTTCATTTAATTTCCTCTTATTTTAATATTGTGCTAAGCAATAATCTCAAGTAACACAACATTGGAATTGCCTCTTGAAATAAAATGTTAAGTAAAACAGTACAAAGAAATTTAACCCTTATGAAATTTATCAATTTTGTCCAGTCATTATACAGTCTCAGATGGAGACAGAGAAGGGCTGTTAATGTTATATATCATCATCTTTAATTCCAGGTTTTCAAGCGTAGTATTGGGCCTTCTTGCCTTGAAGTATGTTGCTGTATCATTTACAGAGACGATAAAAAGCTCAGCGCCGATATTCACCGTGGCAATATCATATCTATTACTACGAGAACACACAGGAATTTACACCATGATTTCATTGATACCAGTAATGGCTGGACTTGCCATGTGCTCCGCCTACGAGCTGAGTTTCAACCTGCCAGGGTTTGTTGCTGCTCTTGCCACTAACATAACTGATTGGTGAGTTGTACCCAATAGTCCAGATAAAAGGGGTAAAGTTCCAGAACTTGGAATCACATGGCCCTTCTATGTGTGGGTCAACCCTGTTGAGGACAGTGGTCTAGAGGTAGAGTGTTGGCGCCCTGAAACAAGGGTCGTGGGTTTGAATCCCTTAAAAAGAGGGTTTCGCCTTGCGATCTTTCATTATATAAAATTTAACTCTCGATGACTGCTTCCTGGATACTTAACCAGTGCTGGCGTCGATTCTTGGGTAAATCCCAGGAGTTCTCACCTCACAGGGAATGAACCCCGAACCCTCGGTACATTAGGCAGATGCGCTACCTTGACTTTAAATGTACAGTAAACAGTATATCTTAGTTCCAATTACTTGTAACGTAATTCTGTTTTATTCATAAGTGTCAGTCTGTTTTATGTTCAACAACATATGATATCTGTTAAATCTCAATTAAGAAATTGCTTGTAAAATAACTTGACAGTAAAAAGGAACATCTAACAATCTTGTATTGCCATCAAAATGCCGAAATGGACAAGTAACTTGAAAAATTAATGTGGAGGCCTAACTATTAAAACAAACAATAAGGCATGAACTATTTTGTAGGTTCTCATTTTATATGACCCAGGATGGGCCCCTGCAGGCCCCAGACCCCCTGGCTAATTTTCAGGATTTTGGATTCTGCTCTGGTACAACCCCTGTCATAAGAGTAATACAGTGAACCCTCGTTTATCCGAACACGTCCGTTCCCAACAAAATGTCCGGTTTACCGAATAATCCGGACTAACGAAGCAGAGCATGTTCTTATTCACATTAAGACATAAACGGTCTGTATGAGCGGTGTATAGTTATAACCCTTTAGCAAACGCCAAATTGACGACCGTCCCAAATTGAAAGAGTTTGCAGAAGACATATCAAAACGTGATGAACTTCAAAGATAATCTTCTGATATGGCAGAAAACATTGTGGGGAAAGGAGAAATTGCTCGTCACGAGCAAATTCTTCTTTACCCACAATGTTTTCAAATGTCGTCTGCAATAAACTGGTCCAATAATTCCGTTCCTTTACAATTTTGTTCGGATTGCGAGACATCCGGATAATCGGTATCCGGATAAACGAGGGTTCACTGTACATCAATACTACATTTGTTAAAGAAAGGGGAGTATATGAACTGTTGCCTTGAAGAAATTGGAAAACCGTTGACAGGGCTTATGTTCTGATAAATAAAGACAAATCATATCTTTTTTCAGCTTGCAAAATGTTTTTTCCAAATTGTTAATCAGTGGAGAGAAACACAGATATACGTAAGTATTTCCTTTTTGCGATGTACTTACATTATTTAAAAGGTCCTGCGTGGCCCAATGGTAAAACTCTGGGGTCCTGGGTTCAAGCCTCGCCAACATCCCTGGGTATCATTGGAGTGACCTTTGGCAAGACACTGCACAGCCCTAGCCTAGTACTGGTGGATCCAGGAAAGCTGTTACATAACTGAAAAATTTACATAACTGAAAATTGTTGATTCGACGTTTAACACCATACGAAGAGAACTGTTGTCGCTGCTTTACTTAAGTGGTTGAAAATATTGTAAGGCCACAAAAATTTAAGAACAAGCTTTACAATTTGCATTTTAGCAGAACCAAAGACTTTAAAGGTAATCACCATAATGCTTCAGCAACAAAAATAGTTTTTTTGCTTTTAACTGAATTCTGTAAGGGAGTGCTCAAGGTCATATTTCAATTATCAAATTTTGCTTTCAAATTGTGTAAACCTCAATATTCTATACTGTATAGCGCCTTATATTCGCGGTGCCAATATTTCGCATTTTTTAAGGGTTCCTAAATTCGCGGGGTTTATACTTCGCGATGGTTGAAGGTACCGCGAAATTAAAACCCCATCACCAAAGATCGTCCATATCAACATATAAACTACTTTGACATTCCTGTGCTTATTTTACAGCAAGGATCACTGTTTTGTGATCGACATGAAAATCAAATGATTGTAAATAATGCATATGATTAATAATTCATCAATTAATTAATTAAAAATTAATAATAAATTAAATGCATTGATTGAAATTTATTTAAATAAAATGTGTTTTCTTTCTTTATCTGTCTTTAAGTCAACGTTTATAATTGATAAGGGTAACAAATGTTTTATTGATACTCGCAGAACAAGCGTGTCATATGTACTTCTAACCAAGCATGCCGATTTGTTTGCAATTGAATACCAATTGACAGACGCCTCAGGCATTGTTTGACAAGGGGATAACAATTAACAGATTAATTTGTATTCATCTACAAAGCCAAACACAATTACTGTGCATAACGTAACAATGTATGGTGGAAGGGATAACATAATGACATCCAGGTAAAATTGGCGACCTGGCATGGTACACAGAATTACATTGACGAGGCTTTTATTAGCGGTGTTTAGAATTCGCGCTGTCGGACCGATTGCGAATCGCGCGAAAATTAAACCCCCGCGAATAAAAGTACTTATACAGTATACCTAGGTACATCAATATTCTTTATAGATTTATCGACTAATCCATTTCATTATTTTTCTATTTCAGTCCTATAGAGTTACAGTTTTATACGAGTTTGTCCTCCTTCTTCGTCCAAATCCCAGCCGGCTTGTTTATGATCAATTTCCAGGCTGTCAAATCTAATGGTAGCACAGCCTTGCTAACAATTCTCATCTTGAATGGCATTTTCTTTCATTTTCAAAGTATCTCAGCTTATGTGCTGATGGGATATATTTCTCCAGTCACCCACAGGTAAGGGTAGCTCTATTAACCCTTTACCAATCGTCAAATTTTCGACTGTCTCAAATTGAAAGAGTTTGCAGACAACATTTTAAAATGTGATGAAATTGAAAGATAATCTTCTGATTGGCAGAAAACATAATGTTTTCCATAGTTGTATGCAACAAACTGGTCAAATGTCGTTATTGTTTGGTAGTGGGTTTAAAGTTGTTTGTTCACAGATGTGAGGAAATTTGAAAGTTAGAAACTTATTTCTTTACAACTACACAACAGCTATTTTGTTAAAAGGTATACAACGAAGAAAAGTCATTTGCAGCAAAACAGACCTTTTTTTTTTATTGTGTATACAATCAATTAACCCCAAATGAAACTTCTAACGAAAAAAACCCAACAGTATAACTAAAAATGGTTGAAAATGACAACAACAAACAAACAAACAATTTATTTGATAGTAAAATGTATATGTTTCGATACAATAGGAAAACTTAAGAGATCTTTTAAGAAAAAGGAAAATATGCTTGCAAGTGTCGTTTCCCCCTGTAACGTGATTTCTTAGCCTTCACTAAGGTGCTGTCTTCTTCACATGAAATGTATAATGAACAAGTTTATACTGAATTCCTCTTCTCTACACTTGTGAATGTGTTTTGAAAGGCACTCTAGATAGTCCAATGAATATGATGCTTAATAGCCACAGCTAAAAATACCGCTTCAGAAGACATTTAGAGAAGAGAATATTATATACAGTCGAGCCTCGATAGTCCGAACGTTGTTAATCCGGATTATTCGCCATCCGGACAGAATTTCTAGGGAATGGTCCTTACCTTCATTAATTCAACTGTTTAATCCGGAAAATCCACGTTCCAGCTCCGGACAATGAAAGTCAGGAACAAAGCCTAACTTCTAATAGTATATGCGTACGACTAATCCGGAAACCAGCATAATGATTTTTTTTTTTCGGTTACCTACGTTTATTGACAATACGGTAATCCAACATTCACACCTTTGGCAAATTCGCGAGTATGCTTGATCATAAAATGTCACCAAGTGTAGTTTAATGAAAGGTGTTGATTGTTTGTAAATCGGTCATTTTGTAAGTTAACTGGTCTAACCTTATTGTAATCATTGTCGCATGCAGAATGTCGAGTTTGTAAAAGGTAATAACTCACTGCATTGACAGCGATCAGGAGACAATGTCTGGCAATTATTTTCAACTATTACGTATTTTATCACTTTATAGTAATTATTATGAAAAACCGTGTATAGGTAAACATTTCACTGGAAACTCGCCGATTGTTTATTCCGGATTATTCGTTTATACGGACTTTACTCCTGGGAACGAAAGTGTCCGGATAAACGAGGCTTGACTGTATGCTATTACATGCAAATTGGAAAATATTATTGCAATGTAAAATAAATAACTTTAACTAAACTCCAATCCGATCTGTGTTCCAGCGTTGCAAACACGGTGAAGCGAGCGCTGCTGATATGGCTGTCTGTGATCATCTTCTCCAACCCTATCACATTTCTCAGCGGGCTCGGCACGACAATCGTGATCGGAGGAGTGCTGTGCTACACGAAGGCGCGGCAGCACGACGCAGCCAGGCTGTCACTACAGATTGCGCAGAAATATGACGTGGAAATAAACACTTCAAATAACCAGTCAGATCCTGATGAACCTCAGACATCATTAGCGATTAAAAGTAGCAGTCCAGAATCTTCATATCAGAATTGTAACGAGTTGGAAAAGACTTGATTGTTGTATACATGTAACTCAGGAAGAGTTTGATCTCTGTGGCTTGGAATGAAGATAGTGATAAATTGGAGTTTGACTTCTTGGAGTTTGACGTCTTTGACTTGGAATGAAGTTAATAATAAATGATTTGGAGTATTGTTAACCCTTTCCCAAACAATAACTACATATGATCACTTTGTTGCAGACGACTTAAGAAAACATTGTGGGAAAAGGAGAAATTGCTCGTGACGAGCAATTTCTCCTTTATCTACAATGTTTTCTGCCCTATCAGAAGATTATTTTCCAATTTCATCACATTTTGAAATGTCGTCTGGAAACTCTTTCAATTTGGGACTGTCGGAAATTGGTTGTTTGGGAAAGGGTTAAGCTTTTACTTCAAATATTTAGAATAAGCAACTTCTCCTTTTTACACAGTGGTTTCTTTAGAATATGGCAAAGTGACATCTACTTTTCATGCAATTTAAATTCATGTATACTTTTTGTTTCAATGTTGGCAATATTAAAGTTCAATGTTCATATGTTTTATGGTTGTACTTAAACAATGAAGTCCCTGGATTATATTTGCTTGTACTTGAACTAGTTTTGGCAAAGGAGAATCTTCACATCCCATTGGCTTTGCATGTTTATTCAATTTTGACCTTACATCAATAATATTTCTCTGACCTAAACTCCTCTCTGACATTATTGTATAGTCAAGCATGCTGTCTTGTGGACAGCTCTTGTTTTATTTATTTTTGTATTATAGGATTGAAAATCAAAGTCATAGTTATATCTTCTTTTCAAGGGCTTTTACAATACACTGTACATTTGAATGTGTTATTGATGATGTTTTCATGTGATTTGTTTAATCATTTATTCATGTTGATCTGGTAAAGTTTATTTTTTAAGTCGCTAATCCATTCATGATACTGCCACACCCTTTTTTGTCACAATGTATTTCAATTCCAAATGCTGGAGGATTTAGCTAGTAGAAGTTGTCTATATATATATGGATAGATAGTCACAATTCTCAGTTTGTTCAATATACGTTGTAGCTGCTCTAATCACCCTGTCTTACGTGCTTTCAATGTTAAGTTGCATGTCTTTGTTTATGTTGTTATTTAAATTGGGAGACTTAAGTCAATTAAAGTTATATTTCAAGTATATGCAAATGTTTGTTCTATCTGGCTGATTTGGTTTTAGTTAAAATGGGATTTAACCCTTAGAATGCTGGGTAACCTTCTAAAAATAGGTTTTTGTGTCATCTGCTTTCCAATACCTTAAATATCTGCTTAATTTTGATAAGGAAAGATACTCAGAAAAGCAAACAGGTTGGATCACAGGCCAATCGCCAATTTACTTGGCAGCTTGCCTGGATCAAACCTGTTTACATAAGAATGAAGTTTGTTCCAGCACTTTAATGGTTTAACACCATGTCAACAGCATTGCAGTTATTTTACGGCTTTCCAGGATTACTCATCTGTTAAACAGGGATATGTAGTTCCTTTCCCAAGGACACTTCCACAAAACATCCCAGCGTCACTTGTGAGGATTGAACCCTGGACCCTTGTGTCAAAATTGGTCACAATACCTTTAAGTTATAATACCCATAACCTGCCATTTTGAAAATGTTTCTTTTGTTGGATTACTTTGGTCGTTTTCGGTATTTATGATTCATGGTTCGGGCCCTTATTGTCACTTAAGATATTACATGGGAACTTCAAAAAGTTTTTTTTTTCATCAAGCACCAATGACAATTTTTTTTATATATATATATAGGTTTCACATCACATCAACATTATTTCAGTTATGTAGCGATGCCCGACTATTAATGATGGAGGAAGACCCCATACTCAACTACCCACAAGGGCTGGTCAAGGCGGGTAGAACCATCGGCATTCCGTTAATCAGTCGGGAGACTGACCAATGACAAAGGGTGATCCATTGATGCACCAAAACCCTTCACAAAAGTTCAGCCCTCTCTGCATAGATTTGTTTAGCAAACTCTGTTAATCTATGATAAACTAAGATCCCCTATACACGCTAAAACAACTTTGTTACAGAACCTTTATATCACTCTCACAAACTTTCATACTATGTGAAATAATCATAATTAACCGAAATTTCAACGTCAGTTTACAATATTCCTGATATATGACCTCAAGTATGGTAACAATACAATATGTCTCAAATATACTAAAAGTTACAACTGACAAAAAGGTGTATGTTATTTATTATTGTTATACAATTTTATATCAAATTATAAATACAAGGCAAAGGAAGTAAATTTATCACGCGTAAGTTAATTATTTGAAAAATAAAAGTCATACCCGCAGACTGCCGATTTCCATATCCGCGGATATGGGCCATATCCGCTGTTTAGCTGTACCGTGGTAAGAGTACTGGTTGAACTAAAGTACACTCAATGAAGAGATGTTGTTTTCAAGAAATATGAACACGGATCGTTATATCAGGCACAGAAGGCATGTTTACAATTTAAATGTTATTTTTATTATTACCCATATTGTATATAATAAACTTGGGTCAAAATAAAGATTTGTTCTGTTCTGTACAACTTGCAGACATTTCAGAGAAAAACAGCAGAAACTAGGGCGAACGTTTAAACACAGAGGCATAAGTTATCCGTTGACTAATTAAGTAGTCATTTGATTATTGGGTCTCTGTCTCAGATGAAACAATGAGTTTAAACATGCTCTTAATTTGTAACACATACACGCACATGTATTATATTAAAATTGAACGTTAAAGTGCTTGATCACAGATGCGAAAATTTGAAGGTAAAGCAATTAAAAGTAGCTATTTAAAACATATTTTATTTAGGAACCATCAATTTTATCTAAGCATGTACAGTCTAGATTATATGCGATAGATCTCAAAACCGTTGCCATGCTTTTGGATTCAAATACATATTGGTGCACTTTATACAGGCTGTAAAAATTTGGATGTAACCTCGTTTTTCTTCAAAAAGCTCTTCTCCAGTGTATATCATACACCAGTACAGCTGTTGTACAGTTTTAAAATGTATTGATTTTTAACATCCAGTTTTCGTCATATATGTGTACAAGCAGCGTGAGATAAATTGAGTAACGTATGTTTCTGTTCATTAAGATAAAGATTTGTTCTGTTCTGTTCATTAACAGGTGTCGATGAGGTATGCAGATCGCTATAGCTGATAAAACTGATACCTTCCCCGTAAATGTTGTACATACCACCTCACCTCAACTTATAACGGGTTATTTCTCCACACTTTATGTGTTTTCTTTTCCTTTTTTTCATTCATGTATAGCTTTGTAATGTACCCTTATTGTATATATGTTATACTTGGGTTAAATTAAGTTCTGCTCTGTTCTGTTCTGTTCTGTTCTGTTCAACTGAATGAAAAAAAAATACCGCGATTTAAACTCAATTAAAACAAAAACTTTTCGACATTTTGTCACACACTTAGTGTAATTCATGACCAATCGAATTTCATTTCAATGAATTGAAGTAATTGCTAATTGCTTGGACAAAGTGCTCACCAGAAGCGAGACAGTTTGTCGGATTAGAGGCGCGCGACCTGTTTCCCACACGCGCACAAACCAGAGGAGGAGTGATTAATTAACAAATCAATTAACTAATTAATCTAATAAGCACGAGCGGAAGCGCGAGTCGGAGAGTTTGCAAACAATTTACTCGGATAGGATGATTGTTTCGAGTTTGATACATGTATAAATTAACACTCGAGCCAATGTCTTCCATAAACCAATACGGATTACATCTTAACACATACTTCAAAAGAGATTTGGTGTCCTTTATAACAGAACATTTCGTAGCTGCATTTATATTGTATTGTTTTGAGCTGCTGCGAATTATTCCGAATTTTGTAACATATAGAGCGGTGATTAATAAGTATTTGCACGAAGAACAAAGCACATCGTACAAGATTCTGATTCTCAAGAAAAGTTTGTATCAAACTCAGAATGAGTTGCATTCGATCTATTCCCAATGACCCAAATTCGAAAAAAATATCGTGTGTCGTCGCTGATTTCTCCGGGTTGACTGGACCGATCTTGTTGAGAAAGGTATTGTTGGACGCAGAAATCATTTGGCTATGCGGGACATATAGAAAATTGGCAGACTAGCGATCGTATACAAAATTACGGACTGATAAGCGCGGAACGTCGTAACTGGTTTCTCTTTGAAGTTGTTTCCCTTGTGTATATAAAGTGTTAATAAAGGTATTATGATATATATCCCTGTGATACCGAGCTTCTAGATAAAGAGGCTCGGAAGACAATTATACCCTCGCCCCCTCCCCCTACCTGTTAGAGAACTGCATTACCTCGTAGCCAATTACCCCAAATACACTGGTCTTAACCCTTTCCCAAACGCCAAATCTTTGACTGTCCCAAATTGAAAGAGTTTCCAGACGACATTTCAAAATGTGATGAAATTGGAAAATAATCTTCTGATAGGGCAGAAAATATTGTGGGAAAAGGAGAAATTGCTCACGAGCAATTTCTTCTTTTTCAAACAATGTTTTCTAAAGTCGTCTGCAACAAAGTGGTCAAATGTCGTTATTGTTTGGGAAAGGGTTAAGGCACATACAATGCGACATTTGAATCTCGAATGAGAAGACCGTACACGTAAAACAGTTGTGACAAAAGAAGAAAATGCTCTCGACGAGCTTATTCTTTTTTGACAACTGTTACTCACTCCTAAAAACGTTTCTTGTTTACTGGTGCCGAGGCATTTATCACCAGCGTTCTTCATTGGTAGTTGGTTTATTGGATTCCACATTATATAGGAATGAAAAGAAAAGACATTTAATGCATTAATATTATATTTATTTCTTTAGTCCTGTGGCTAAAGTTCAAACAAAGGATAAGTTATTTCTGTGAAAACCTCAATACCGAACCACCCTATTAACATTTTAAGAGGCGTATACATATCTTTGGTAACCTTTTGCTACCTTGAATTTTGACTATTCACAGACTTCAATATGAAGGGAATGGGTTATTGGATGCTAAGCTATTAATACTAGTACCTTATCGGAAGACTAAGTTCTACCTTTGGTTATGACAATCTATCACATCCATATTAAGGGGTTATCACTCTTTTTCAAAAACTAAAAAAGATAAGACAACCTGTTAGACATCGTTCTGTGGATCTACACCATCCATACCGGAAATCGTCAAATTACAAAGAATAGAGCTGGTGCAAATTAAGTCCATTCGTTACCAACATCAAGAACGGCACTTTCCTCTGTGATAAGATAAAATTATCTTTACAAAAGGAGAATTCAGTATTTAAGTCTTACATGTTTCCCCAACAAAAGGGGAATCAAAGCTACCATTTCTCTTTGGCAATACAGTAATTATTAGAGAGTTCGCGGGTGGTTCAGTATCGGCTTACATGAAAAAATAAGGCACCTTCAATTGTAGTCAAATTAACAAATTGTCACAATCGTTTCTAAGAAATGTTAAAGACACCCATTTAGGACATGAAATTGTTGACCACATTTGATTTCCTTTTTGATCAAAAAACGAAATGGCTGCATAACTTTCCTAGATGCGATCCATAGCTAACTGCTTTCATATGGCAATGCATTTGTGTTTGCATACAATATTCTTTATTTCTCGTTTTCCTCGTTAACAAACAAACTTTAAGGTAGCGGTATGGTTTCTCACAAAACGACTCGGAAAGTATCTCAAGTTCTTATCCATAGATGATCATTCAAAATCTACTGTAAAATAACACAAGAAGCAAGGTTTGTGAGAAGTTATACACAAAGAGGGTACAATGTTCGCCATTAGCGATGATTGCTTAGAAAAAAATGGGGATTTCCCGACAAAGACACTGACTTAAAAGCCTTTCTTAACACATTAAGACCAAACGGCACATTGTAGCCTTGCAGAAGATGACTTTCAAAAAGCATTTTGGCAAAAGGAGAACTCGCTAGTCACAAGCAATTCCTTCGTTTGCCAGAAGACTTTTTCAATCTATTCACATACCACAACAGCAGAAATGACACGATTTTTACATGTTTACAAAGCTTTTCTACAGTCTTCTGCTCCAAAGAAAAATGTTGTCGTCTGCAGGTGGTAAAGAGTTAACGTAACTCGTACCTCTAACGGAGAAGTCCGTTGGCTTTTCTACCTACGAAATTGATAATTGAAAAAGAGAAACACGGTCAAAGGCTTATTATTTTGAACATGCTTCATGACAACAGGTCAACGTCTATCCGAACTGCAAATAGATTTTTGAGTGCAATTCGCCAATTAATGTTGTTGTCTTTTAAAACAGTTTTATTCCTCATTATTTCTACCATTCATCATGTTAAACTTGCAAATTTTGTTTTATTGACCTACTTTTCCATTTTCATATTTATTTTCATATATATCGCCACACGTTTTCTAAATAAGAGTGTTGTTTTTTGCTGAAAAAAATTGCAAAGGAATGGATGACTTGAATGGCCATTTTCTACTCCGTATGGGTGGTGAATCAAAGTATTGCAGCAATATCTTCACCAACAGATATGGTTCAAAACATTATTAAATAGAATCCTTAATTCACACAAAGTGTTGTCCCTGGTGAACGCAAGTCTAGTATTAGAGCTTCCTAACATTAATCCGTTGAAAATCACACTCTTAAAACTAAAAAAAACCAAAAGTCAGCTGAAAGTGTATGATAAGTACCAAACGACGTTTACGTCGTCACAAAATGAACTCCGGCATTCATACAATGAAAAAGTACGTTTTAGTATGGGGCGTTAATTAGTCAGTTCCATTTTTCATTATGTTCATATTTTCCATGTTTACGTTCGAACCTTTCACATGATAAGCACACCACTGAACTGAGTATGTGAATCGAACTTATCAGCGTTAAGACACTTGCCAAGATACACCTCATCGCCTGCTTTAAGTTCGTACACTAAGCTTCCAGAACCGGACGGGTAATCTCCTGTGTGCTTCGTGTAGGCGTACACAAAACTCATATGACTCTTGTTGACCGACAGATAGCAATAACACGCTCCTTCTGTGCTTGAGCTCCCTATGATTGTTGCGGTGAAGAGGTACAAACCCGGGACCTCACAGACAAACCGCCCTGTAGCCCGGTTGAAATCGTCTCCATAGTTAGTGAGAATTGTTGAAAATTGTAGAGCCCCATCCTTTAGAGAAGAAGGCTTCTCGACCGTAAAACCAATTCGTCGTAGAGTCTTACCTTAAAAGATAAACATAACCATCAGAATATGCATACGCATGAATTCAAAATGTATCAAAGGCATAAAACCGATGGCGTGAAATGCCTTTTAAAAGGGTCCATTCTGGTGAGCATTTGCCCTGAATAACGCACTGAATAACATCATAAAAATGCCTTCCTGCAACGAATATTTGCTCTTCCATCCAAAAACAGATTATGGCATTTAGCACCTACCCATAAGTGCTCCAAATGTTAATTATTAATACCTATATCACAGCTTAATCAGTGTGTCATTCATTTCCTTTTTATAAAAGAGAGCGATATTTAGATTCTTTAGAAACAGCACACATGCTTCTCATGATCAATCTCAAATATTTTGATAGACTAGGATGCAATTATTTGTTTGCAGGAGAACTGTTATGAGAGTCGAATCCCTGCAACCATACTGAGTTTGCAGGTTTCACAAAAACAAGCTGTCCTTCTTCTACCTTGTGGCTTTTTTATTATCCACTTTCGGCACGTTCAACGTCTCTCTGAATATCGTATTATACAACTTTCATACACGATGATTACATTCAACAGCTAGGTGACAATATGGTTGATTTGAGAAAACATCATAATCTCTCGGAGAACAACAGCACATAATGGTATAAAAGGAGCCAATCAGTATGTTACATGTTTTGAGATATGTAATGATATAGGATATATGTTGATCTTTGTTTATCTGACGTTAAAGAATGTATCAATATTTTGTGACTTCTTAACTAACTCGATTAACCATAGGCTTTTTAGGTAAGAGCAGAATAAAGCCACGTTTATCATGCCAACCATATATAAAAGATAAGTGCAATTTGTGAACACATGGTAAAACAATATTTTTATTTCTTTTTACAAAGAACCCGTATGCATGTTAAAATTACCTCCAGCAGCCAAAGATCTTTCACCGTCACATGGCTGGCCTGAACAAGCTCTATATTCTGTCGGCGGACCGTCACACGTCTTTCCATTAAGATATCGTGCAGGCTTGTCACATGACCTGTAACGTGACTGTATTCCTCCGTCACAAGATGACGTACATCCGGTCCAATCAGACCAATCTGTCCATCCGCCATCTGTAAGGACGTATTACATAGCTACATTTATTCTTCTCGTTAATCGATTGATTCTTGTTATAGAAGGTTATCATGCTGTTGAGAAGTGTTTGACCTAACACTTTATACTAAGAATTTTCTTAAGTTTAAAACAACAATTTCTTTACTTCAATATTAAGAAAAGCAATTTTGATGAATAACACATCATTGGAACCGTATCTCCGAGACGCTTCCAATGAATTATATATATTACCATATTGAACATTTATTTAAGAAATTATTCATGTACATGTGTCAGTTTTGACGTGCGAAACTATTTTCCTTTGGTCGTTTAGTTAAAGCAAGTCATTATTGAGTAAAATGTTAACTAAACATGTGTGACTGTTCAGACTGATACAACAACGCACACATGGATTTGTCGATGACCAAACGCTTTATTCTGAAAACCCGATGACGGCTGATTGCAGTTAAATAAACAAACGAACATATTCTTACCAATCGAAGCAGCTTCCACACTGTCTTCTGCATTCTGTTTCTCAATGTTTGTCACTCTCTTCTCCAAAGAGGTCTCCATGCTCTCTAACTTCTTTGTGAGTGTTTCCATCGCAATCTCAGTTCTGATCATCTTCGACAGCATTTTTTCATCGTATTCGTACTGCCTACAATACGGCTCATTGGCCCAGCAGCAATTCAAGCACGTCGATATTACAAGCAAAATCCACAAAAGTGCCATCCTTGAAAGTGTAGTCTTAAGAAAGTGACTGGTTAGTCGCTTCGATTTGGGTTTATATATATCTACAAACCTAATTGTATACTGTTCAAAATAAATTAGGGCCCAAACTTGGTTTTCGTAAGAGACACATTTCATATTCAAAAATGTTTGATTCGGAATGAATATCTCTTCCAATCATCAAAGAGTTATATCTTTCTCCCTATGATGTCTAAACCTTCACGGGGACCTCGGCATTGTATTAAATTCGAGGACAGACGAAAAACTAATTCAAGGATAGACGAAAAACCAAGACATTATTTCTAATTTACTGATTTGGCAATATTGGATGTGTTGATTTTTAAAACAATAGCAGACGACAAAATACATGTTAAGTATATCTAATTCTCCTTTTAATTAAATGAAAGGTTGCAATTGTATAGTTATAGAATGGCGCCCTGTGTACATGTGTTTGTGCAAGTGTGCGAGCTTCCATTCACGCGTGTGTTGCTTTTGCGAGAATATGTCAGTGCTTTCGTTTTCAGGTGTGATGTGTATGTATGTCAGCTTTTGTTTGTGTGTGTTTGAGCAAGTGTGTGAGTCTTTGTTAGCACATTCGTGTGTATGTGTATGTCTTTGCTTTGTTTGTTTTTTTCTTACAGGGCATCTCATTAATAGAAGGCAGGGTCCTGGTCAGGACCTGTTTGTTATTGAGAAACAGTACATCCTTACACTTAGCGGTCAATAATGGCTGGACCCAACCAATCGCCAACCCTTATGATATGGTTCAAAAGATACCCCGTATTTACATAGATGTGTATATAGACATATATATAGAGATATGCTTATAGACTCTCTTTTCCTAACAATATAGCAAATATATGTATTCGCTTTTCCAAATTCTAAAGGATTTACAGACAGCAACTAAAGCTGATGTATATTTCAGGATATTTGTGTACCAGACATGAAGAAAGGGATATGTGAAATTATTCAAAAGCAATTTGACGATCATTTAGTCCTTTATAATACCATTTTATATGAAACGAAAAGACAACCCCATAATTGTTTATGGAACATTTGTTCTATAATGCAAATACACATACAAGCACGTGAGTTCGTTTGTTGCTGGTTTCTTTTTAACTAACTATTTTCGTAATTCGAAGAATTGTGAATTAAGAATACGTATGCACAAATGTATGCACACATGTAATACATAGAGAACTACAGCTAATAACTTTGTACACTATACTGGACCTCTCAGTTAATTCATGTTTATATCATTCACGATAGACATACACATTTGTTTTCATTATAAACACATCTGGTTGAATCAAATAGTGCTCAAACAAATTACGCTGTCTAGACAAATCTCTCTTTACTTTAAGTGAATTCCAGATTCATTTGTTTAGTAATTTCACGAATCCATTAGCATGCGACTATAAACACACTTTTGAATGAATTCACGTTCTATCCCTTTGGTTTTGCACTCTGTTATATAATACCACGACATCCAATGGAATGAAAATATTGGGTATCATTTCATATTGAATGAATTTACATTGCAACCATTATATATATTTGGATGAAACTATGTATTTTAATATTCGATACTTTGATTTATAACACATATTACAGCCTTTTTGATGAAAGGTTGTGATATTTTTCAAGTTACATACTTCAGAGAATTTTCGTGAGCCCCTTATGACGGAGCCACAGGATTTCTTATTTTATTAGAACCAGATGTACCAAAATTGTTGATAAGAATCGGTAGATATGCTCATTAATCTCCATTATGTTTGTTTTCTTAGAAATGGAAAGAAAACGTTTCTCCATTGTTGTCGACCAGGGCTGGTATATAGATGTTTTCTGATACCTTGGTAGTATAATTGAACTCTTAGATTGTCTCTGTTTGAAAATCGTCCATTCCTTGAGCAACGAGAGAAGACACAACACATGCGATAGTATTACAATAACTGCGATGTCGTCCTTAACTGAGACCGCAATCAATTGGTTAATTGGATAAAATGTTGAAATTCAAAAGTTTAACACTTGATGATACATCCATGTGCCCGCTTCCAGAAGTTATTTTACCCTATTTATATACATCTTTGTTTATATGAATATTTTTAATCTGCTTGATACATATTCCCGTCAGTTATACGTCCCAGAGATATACATTTCTTTTTGTAAATTCAATTTAGAAAAAATTCAATAATGCACTTTTTTAATTTGTAGGTTGGTCTTTTCTATCAATATATAAGTTGCCATAAGAAGGAAACAAAAGACACCCACTGGTGGAAAAGGGAAGGAAATAATCTGTGTTACTCATAAATGTCCACATTCTTCGAAAGAAGCCATAGTGAAATCGGCCAACATCGTAAATTGCCGTTATTTGAGAAGTTTTGCAAATTTTCAAAACGGCGGCCTCCTTTGTGTATTGCCATCACAAGATCACGTCGACACGATATATGTAATATTTTGTAACAATTCTGTTTTTGTTCTGTGATATCTGTGAACAGATCCTGTCAAAGACGAGACCAGAGATCTATGTTGAAATGAGATACAACTGTAAAAGAGACATTTATTGGTTACAAAATAGAGATTGTTGCCGAGCCTTGAAAGCTCAGATAAATTACAACCCTTTACCAAACGTTACATTTTTGACTGTCCCAAATTCAAAGAGTTTGCAGACGACATTTCAAGATGTGATGAAATTGAAAATTAATATTCTGATAGAGCAGAAAACATTGTACGAACATGAGAAATTGCTCGTTACAATTCCCACAATGTTTTCCAGAGTCGTCTTAAACTCACTGGTCAAATGTCGTTATTCTTTGGTAATGCATTAACGGACTTCGACTTTGAACTAGAGGTCATGAGTTACTGAATACTGAGTTTGAGACCCGAATAATATTTCAAAAATTCCTTCTGACGTATACTGTACTCGGCCATCATCTCTAGTGATCTCTCATCACCGAACTATCCACAAGGGGAAAGAAACGAGGGATTCACTTAGAATACTGTTGAATCTTGATAATAAAATATCAGGAGCGCGGGTTTGTTGCACTGATCACCGCGTTAAGATGGAAAAACTGTTGGAAACGACGTAAAAAAGTGAGAGAAAGCAGAAAAATAAAAATAAGATCGATCGATTTAGTGTTAAGATGTACAATCTAAGCATCGATAACGAGACATTGTTTGTAAATCGGTCATTTTGTAAGTTAACTGGTCTAACCTTATTGTAATCATTGTCGCATGCAGAATGTCGAGTTTGTAAAAGGTGATAACTCACTGCATTTACAGCGATCAGGAGAAAATGTCTGGGAATCATTTTCAACTATTACGTATTTTATCACTTCATAGTAATTATTATGAAAAACCGCGTATAGGTAAACATTTCACTGGAAACTCGCCGATTGTTTATTCCGGATTATTCGTTTATACGGACTTTACTCTTGGGAACGAAAGTGTCCAGATAAATGAGGCTTGACTGTATGCTATTACATGCAAATTGGAAAATATTATTGCAATGTAAAATAAATAAATTTAAACTTAACTCCAATCCGATCTGTGTTTCAGCGTTGCAAACACGGTGAAGCGAGCGCTGCTGATATGGCTGTCTGTGATCATCTTCTCCAACCCTATCACATTTCTCAGCGGGCTCGGCACGACAATCGTGATCGGAGGAGTGCTGTGCTACACAAAGGCGCGGCAGCACGACGCAGCCAGGCTGTCACTACAGATTGCGCAGAAATATGACGTGGAAATAAACACTTCAAATAACCAGTCAGATCCTGATGAACCTCAGACATCATTAGCGATTAAGAGTAGCAGTCCAGAATCTTCATATCAGAATTGTAACGAGTCGGAAAAGACTTGATTGTTGTATACATGTAACTCAGGAAGAGTTTGATCTCTGTTGCTTGGAATGAAGATAGTGATAAATTGGAGTTTGACTTTTTGGAGTTTGACGTCTTTGACTTGGAATGAAGTTAATAATAAATGATTTGGAGTATTGTTAACCCTTTCCCAAACAATAACTACATATGATCACTTTGTTGCAGACGACTTTAGAAAACATTGTGGGAAAAGGAGAAACTGCTCGTGACGAGCAATTTCTCCTTTATCTACAATGTTTTCTGCCCTATCAGAAGATTGTTTTCCAATTTCATCACATTTTGAAATGTCGTCTGGAAACTCTTTCAATTTGGGACTGTCGGAAATTTGTTGTTTAGGAAAAGGGTTAAGCTTTTACTTCAAATATTTAGAATAAGCAACTTCTCCTTTTTACACAGTGGTTTCTTTAGAATCTGGCAAAGTGACATCTATTTTTCATGCAGTTCAATGTTCATATGTTGTATGGTTGTACTTTAACAATGAAGTCCCTGGATTATATTTGCTTGTACTTGAACTAGTTTTGGCAAAGGAGAATCTTCACATCCCATTGGCTTTGCATGTTTATTCAATTTTTGACCTTACATCAATAATACTTCTCTGACCTAAACTCCTCTCTGACATTATTGTATAGTCAAGCATGCTGTCTTATGGACAGCTCTTGTTTTATTTATTTTTGTATTATAGGATTGAAAATCAAAGTCATAGTTATATCTTCTTTTCAAGGGCTTTAACAATACACTGTACATTTGAATGTGTTATTGATGATGTTTTCATGTGATTTGTTTAATCATTTATTCATGTTGATCTGGTAAAGTTTATTTTTTAAGTCGCTAATCCATTCATGATACTGCCACACCCTTTTTTGTCACAATGTATTTCAATTCCAAATGCTGGAGGATTTAGCTAGTAGAAGTTGTCTATATATATATATATGGATAGATAGTCACAATTCTCAGTTTGTTCAATATACATTGTAGCTGCTCTAATCACCCTGTCTTACGTGCTTTCAATGTTAAGTTGCATGTCTTTGTTTATGTTGTTATTTAAATTGGGAGACTTAAGTCAATTAAAGTTATATTTCAAGTATATGCAAATGTTTGTTCTATCTGGCTGATTTGGTTTTAGTTAATATGGGATTTAACCCTTAGAATGCTGGGTAACTTTCTAAAAATAGGTTTTTGTGTCATCTGCTTTCCAATACCCTAAATATCTGCTTAATTTTGATAAGGAAAGAAACTCAGAAAAGCAAACAGGTTGGATCACAGGCCAACCGCCAATTTACTTGGCAGCTTGCCTGGATCAAACCTGTTTACATAAGAATGAAATTTGTTCCTGCACTTTAATGGTTTAACACCATGTCAACAGCATTGCAGTTATTTTACGGCTTTCCAGGATTACTCATCTGTTAAACAGGGATATGTAGTTCCTTTCCCAAGGACACTTCCACAAAACATCCCAGCGTCACTTGTGAGGATTGAACCCTGGACCCTTGTGTCAAAATTGGTCACAATACCTTTAAGTTATAATACCCATAACCTGCCATTTTGAAAATGTTTCTTTTGTTGGATTATTTTGGTCGTTTTCGGTATTTATGATTCATGGTTCGGGCCCTTATTGTCACTTAAGATATTACATTGGAACTTCAAAAAGTTTTTTTTTTCATCAAGCACCAATGACAATTTTTTTTTATATATATATAGGTTTCACATCACATCAACATTATTTCAGTTATGTAGCGATGCCCGACTATTAATGATGGAGGAAGACCCCATACTCAACTACCCACAAGGGCTGGTCAAGGCGGGTAGAACCATCGGCATTCCGTAAGTCAGTCGGGAGACTGACCAATGACAAAGGGTGATCCAATGATGCACCAAAACCCTTCACAAATGTTCAGCCCTCTCTGCTTAAATTTGATTAACAAACTCTGTTAATCTGTGATAAACTAAGATCCCCTTTACACGCTAAAACAACTTTGTTACCGAACCTTTATATCACTCTCACAAACTTTCATACTATGTGAAATGATCATAATTAACCAAAATTTCAACGTTAGTTTACAATATTCCTGATATATGACCTCAAGTATGGTAACAATACAATATGTCTCAAATATACTAAAAGTTACAACTGACAAAAAGGTGTATGTTATTTATTATTGTTATATAATTTTATCTCAAATTATAAATACAAGGCAAAGGAAGTAAATTTATCACGCGTAAGTTAATCATTTGAAAAATAAAAGTCATATCCGCAGACTGCCGATTTCCATATCCGCGGATATGGGCCATATCCGCTGTTTAGCTGTACCGTGGTAAGAGTACTGGTTGAACTAAAGTTAGCCTGGTAGAGCCTGGCCCGTTCGTATACCGCGAACTAGGGCCAGGTGTCAGAGAAAGTTTACCGAACACGGTTATACCGAGGTATTCCGAATGAAACAACATCGACTGCGCATGCGCGTCGATTAAGAGTCATCAAGCTTATTCATGAGAAAATGCACCTATTTAGACACCTTACTTAGCGTTGGATCCTTTTGAGATGAAGTTGACTCCGGTTTTTATTGTATTTTATAGCGTTGTGTTTTGTAATGAAACACAAATGCAGTACACCGCGCTAGTCACGAAAACAGGGTTGTGTTTGTGACACAAGTATTGAAAAGTCAAGCTCTTTGCGTCGTGTTTTACCATATAACAAATCCGGAGTTTATCAAAGTAAACTTTTTTTTGGTGGAATTTCTGTAATAGATGGTGTCATGTGCTTAAATTTGTTATAGAAAGGCACTTAATATTGACAAGATAGTTACAGAATTAAGGAAGGCATGTCAATCCAAAGTTAGAGTTAAACGTGGTTTTAAAAGACGAGATATGACGAGACAAGAATATATCTGGAAAATCGTTTGATGAGCAATATATATTAGAATAGTATATATTCTGATATCAAATTCTTGAGATATAAATGTGTCCAAAGCATTTTATTTTTAGATCATGCGTTCCCCCTCTTCTTGATGACTTCGTCAACTACAGGTTCTTATGTTAAATCAGAATTTCAAACAACATTAAATAAGCTTATAGCGATAATGTTTAATACTAATTATAATTTATTTTGTAGGCGTCATATGATTCTGTCATAACGAAAAATAAAGGTGTTTAATTTGTCGAGAAGCTTGGCTTTTGATTTTTATTGAAAAAGAACAATCACGTTCTTTTTTCCTAGTTTTTTATTTAACTTATGAGTGCATAAAGGGAATAAATACAGATGCCGTTTCGTTGATATACCAAAACTCTTGTCGGTGGGATTCTTATCTTTATTGCCTGTCGTGATTGTTTAACCAGAGATAAGTGAAACCCTTTACCCTTTCCTTTTATGTGTCGTTGAATTTGATTAAAAAGAAGATGTTATGGGAAAGATAGAAGATAATCCCATTTTCCCCAAATTATTATGTAGTCTTTCTTTCTTCAAAGTCGCCTATTAACACTTCACAAGCCTCAAATTTAAGCATCGAAGGAAATAAGATGATATGTTATATTGATTGGTGGATTTACAATTTATTTCCATTAAAAAAAATTTGTTTGTGATTTAAAACTCATTAGAATATATATTTAAACAATATTTTTGGTAGAATTCATTCAGAAAGAACTACTGAAGTTAAAAGTTTGATTCTTTTACAAAAGATATTAATTTAATCTGATATTTTGAATCCCAATATTTAAATCCAACAATAAATTAACAATGAAGTGAAATGAACAAAATTCATTTAAGTGCAATTATTTCATTAAAATAGAGTATTGTATGAAAATTATAAAAGGTAAGGGCTACCCTGAATAAGTATGTATGCCGTACTTATATCTACATGTGCCTATGTGTTGTAGACAAGAGTAGGTTGCCGGGTCATTTAGGACGGTCTAATCACTCACGTGAAGAATTTCTTAATTTCATATCTTCGATAGGTCTCTGCTGCTGTATGCAATACTTATATCTACATGTGCCTATGTGTTGTAGACAAGATTAGGTAGCCGGGTCATTACGGACGGTCTGTTTACCCCTGTGAACACTTTCTTAATTTCATATCATCGATATGTCTTTGCTGCTGTATGCCATACTTATATCTGCATGCGTCTATGTGTTGTAGACAAGATTAGGTAGCCGGTTCATTTAGGACGGTCTATACACTCTTGTGAACACTTTCTTTATTTCATATCTTCGATAGGTCTCTGCTGTATGCCGTACTTATATCTACATGAGTCTATGTGTTGAAGATAAGAGTAGGTAGCCTGGTCATTAAGGACGGTCTGTTCACCCCTGTGAACACTTTCTTAATTTCATATCTTCGATAGGTCGTTGCTGTATGCCGTACTTATATCTACATGTGTCTATGTGTTGTGGACAGGGGTACACTCAAAAGCCCCCCCTATCAAAAGCCCCCCGTTCAAAAGTCCCCCCTATCAAAAGCCCCCCGTTCAAAAGCCCCCCCTCAAAATGGGCAAGTGGTTCAAAAGCCCCCCCCACTAAAAAAATAAATACATATATATATTTTTTTTTATAACATTTTTTTTAAATATTATGATGAAATTTAATATAACCATTAATATATATATATGTTTTTTTCAATGGTCACTTTTTTTAGTTTACAAAACTGTTCAATACCGTTAATTAATGTATAACATGTACAGTACTTTTTTACTTTTAAATTTTCAAGCAATTTTCTTCGAAGCAATAAAAAATATATTTGTTTTATTGTCATTTTTTAGGCGATTGGTTTACTCAATTTGGCAATATTTTATCATTAATTACGATTGACATTTTAGCTAATAAATAGTCATGAGGTATCAATTATTTCAATAATCAGTGATGAATGTGTTAACTAAGCTTTGAATAATTGCTGTTTTATGATTTTATGTTGTTAGCTGTGTCAGATAATGATATTGATTGTTTCTTTGATCTGCTATTGATGTACCAATTATTTAATTACAAACATGGCCATGCTAACCTGCTAATTATAATTAAAGAATTAACTACAATTTATCAAAGTTACATCTTTGAATGTTTGAATTCTGTGTAACATCAAACGAGCAACATCAAATAAATGGTTTTCACAAGTAAGCAAACTGAAAATTTCTTTATATTTTCCTGTGTATAAAATGGCTTTAGAATTCTGTATCATCATTCACTTTCCAACTTTTCAATCGTGTTCTCATGTGTGTTTGTTATCATGGAATTAATTAAGAATAACAGTGGTGGACTGAAATTGTGTTTAAATGGATATATGTATACGAAGAAGAACACCAAGAAGACATCCATGCGCTGGGAATGTTCTCAGAAACGTGGACTTGACTGTCTCGGAGCTGTCAATACTGACATAGAGGTGAGTTCATATGGAATTGTTTATATGCTTTAAACAAAATGAACGGTAAATATGTAGACTCAGATAAGGGTTGTGTAGCCCTTAATCTTGGTTTACTTATGTTTACCGTTATTTTATTATTATTTGGTACAACTTTATTTTATTAAACAATGTTGTTGGCAGTGATTTCATGTTGAAGTCTTGTTTTATTTGGGATTTTCTAAGCACAAGTTGTGAAAAAATCATAAAAACCTACCGAATAGATTTAATAAAAATATATATATATATTTGCACAAATTAGTTTTTGATTTTCGTTAAATCACTTTTTAATTGAATACAACAGGAATTGTAATATTTCAAACAATGACGTTGTCTTTGGTTGTGGAGCTGCTAACGCTGAATTATTGAACAGGCATTTTTTAGCAGGACAAAGTAGTTGAAATCACACATTTAATTTAATCAACTGGCTAATCCTATCAATAGATAAGTGGATAAGTGTGTCCAATACACATCAATTTTACAGTTACCTGTTTGTTAAAATAATTATGATATGTATGACAGCTGTAAACAGTGCAGACATAGAGCAGGGTATGTTAAGCCCTGATCTAGTTCTACACTATTTTCAGTTATATAATGTTCTATAATGAAAATGTAATATATGTAAGATGTACATGTACAATATTTCTTACTTAAAGATAATTAAACATTTTAAATTCTGTAAACATTGTAGACTTAGCGCAGGGTATGTTAAGCCCTGATCTGGGTCTACGCTATTTTACAGTTCCGTGTATGTTCAATAATGAAAACATATGATATGTATGACATGTTTAAACATTCTGGGACTACACTATTTTACAGTTTCTTGTACAATATATATTTTACTTCTATAAAAAAAATGCTGTGTGTCAAATACACATCAATTTTACAGTTACCTGTTTGTTGAAATAATTATGATATGTATGACAGCTGTAAACAGTGTAGACATAGAGCAGGGTATGTAAAGCCCTGATCTAGGTCTACACTATTTTCAGTTATACAAACGTCTTATATGTAAGATGTACATGTACAATATTTCTTACTTAAAACAATTAATATTTTAAATTCTGTTAACATTGTAGACTTAGCACAGGGTATGTTAAGAAATCATATGATATTTATGACATGTACTTGTACAATATATATTTTACTTCTATAAAAAAAAATGCTGTAATCAGTGTAGACATAGAGCAGGGTATGTAAAGCCCTGATCTAGGTCTACACTATTTTCAGTTATACAATGTTCTATAATGAAAACGTCTTATATGTAAGATGTACATGTACAATATTCCTTACTTAAAACAATAAATATTTTAAATTCTGTAAACATTGTAGACTTAGCACAGGGTATGTTAAGAAATCATATGATATTTATGACATGTACCTTAGCACAGGGTATGTTAAGAAATCATATGATATTTATGACATGTACCTAAAATATATATTTTACTTCTATAAAAAAATGCTGTAAACAGTGTAGACATAGAGCAGGGTATGTAAAACATCTTGCGTCACCAGGGCTGAATGAGTAACGGAAAAAAGTTTATTTGATAACTGTTGTACACATGTCTAAATTTCGTGTTTTTTTCTACTTAAGGTACAAACAGTTCTATCCTCAAAAGACCACAACCATGAGGCTGACTTTGACAAGATTGAGGCGACCAAAGCTCTCAATGTGATGAAAAACGGGGCTAACATCAGCCGAGGACGCCCTCAACAACTTGTAGTTGACGTGCTACAACCACTACCTGTGGAAGTCCGGGCAGCAGCTGGGACAACAAATGCAGTGAAACAGAGAATCAGAAGACAAATGAACAAGCTCCGCCCCAAAGACCCTGCATCACTCCAAGAACTGGACATTTCAGAAGACTGGAAACACACTGGCGAGCCCTACCGACATCCCTTCCTTCTACATGATAGCGGAAGGGATTCTGAGAACCGCATCCTCGTGTTTGGAACTGGCCAAGCCCTGAGACACCTGTGTGCATCCAACATGTGGTACATGGATGGAACACACCCGCCAACTCCAGGTCTCTTCAGACAGTTATACGTCATTCGCGCACCTCTTGGGAACACAGCTGTGACGTGTGTCTACGCTCTTCTGCCTGGAAAATCCCAAGAAATCTATGAGGAACTTTTCCAATCGTTGGACCAGAAGTGCGAGGAGATGGGACTCACACCTGACCCAACAACAGTGATTACAGACTTCGAGCAGGCTGTGTTGAACGCTTTTCGAGCCACGTTTGGTGATCACGTGGATCACAAGGGGTGCTTCTTTCATCTCACACAGAACACTTGGAGGTGCATCCAACGCCTTGGGCTTGTAGAGCGGTACAAGAGAGATGATGAAATCAAGTTGTACTGAACGGGGGGGCTTTTGAACGGGGGGGCTTTTGAACGGGGGGCTTTTGATAGGGGGGGCTTTTGATAGACACTCTGTGGACAAGCGAAGTTAGCCGGGTCATTTACGAGGGTCTATTCACCACCGTTTGCAAATCCTTATGTTTAAATGTATTTTTCGATAATCATATGTTCAGATGCCTATTAATATGCCTAACATGTGCTAGTCTTATATCTCCTTATAACATACTTTGATAGAACGTTGATATCAAACCCACCTGTATATGTGTACATGTATTTACGTTATTAAAACCATAAAAAGGGAATTATAGGTTCATAGGACTGGGTGTTACTAATTATATTATAATAAACATTAGTTTAAAATCGGTGCACATGTCACTAATATAATCGCTTTACTTATTTGCCTGTTAAACCTCAACACGCCAATTTTCTTACTTGGCATTCCGAAATAAAATACGTCAACGATAAAACGATGATAACCTTTAAGTTTAACACCATAAATAGCTTTTACACGTACCATACTTTTCTTATACACAACAATATAAATTGATTAACAAATAAAAAAATGGTTATTTGTTTAATTACGTATCGATGGGATATTTATGTTTATCATTTACTATCGTCCCTTGGCAAGGACATGTCAAGTGAAGTGACGGTTAGCAATCTGAACATCGGGTTTATCCAATAAAATGTATTTCTCAGCTCACGGAAATACCCGAGTAGTTCCGATTCGACGAATAGTGCACTGTGACAAATAAAGATACAGTTATAAAACCATGGCTATAGAAGTTTATAAATAATGTGTTTTGGATTACGCCTATTGGTGAAAAATATCATTTACAAGTCTGTGATATGACTTATTCATCCTAAGACAAACCGTCAACCCATAACCAAACAATAACGACATTTAACCACTTTGTTGCAGACGACTCTGGAAAACAGTGTGGGAAAAAGAAAAATTGCTCGTAACGAGCAATTTTTCCTTTCCCCCATAATGATTTCTGCCCTACCAAAAGGCTATTTTTCAATTTTATCACATTTTGAAATTTCGTCTGCAAACTCTTTGATTTTGGACAGTCAAACATTTGGTGTTTGATAAAGGGTTAAACGACTTTAAGTGAAACTCTATAGACACTTTTTGAAAAAAGCATGTTAAAAAAAGGAAAGATTGCTCATATAAATGTTTTCCTTTCACAGATTACATTTACTCTCTGTAGTGGAAGAGGAAGTGGAAATAAAACTGTGGAATCATCTTCAAATGTTCTTTGATATAGAATTAACAACTGCAATATGGGATTGGAAAAACCCTGATGTGACAAACTGAGAAAATACTTGTTACAAGCAATATGTCACTGTGTTAAGGAAGGTTTCCTTAATATCTAGATATCGGTTCGTAATCTGTGTTGTCACAATTGTTCAATCGAAACACAGGCATTCAGCATCTTTAAAATGTAGATATTAACAATGGCCATTCATTAAGTGATGATATTTGTTTAAATCATCTGTTTAACCTTTGTTCCTAACACACTTTACTCTGTGAGTTTCTTTAATGGTTGTGATAAAATGATTCACTCCCGAAACCCCATAAAATCCATTACTCCACAATTGTTCGTTACTTGTGAGTATCGATATCGAATCATGTTTCACAATTCAAGTTAGTCCCTTTATCGTCGGGTTTAATGGTTTCCGTTTTATTTACAGCGACCTCGTGGTGCTCTCGAGTAAGCTGTGCCTTTTTACGAACTGGATCTTCGTATAAAGTGCTGTATCTATAACGACAATAAGAACGGGATATTGAAGATATTAAGGTAAAATACCCAAATCCGCCATATGTTTCGCCGGATTAATTCGGTCGATCTCGGTATACATCGGTCGGGTTAGGAACTATTCGGACTAATGCGAATAGTTCCGGCACGACCGATGTATACCGAGAACGATCAAGGTAGTCCGACGAAATATTGTATTTCAAAATGGCAATTTGTGTGCATTCTACCTTAACGAAAAAATGTTGAAAACCATCGCCGAATTATTAAGAGATAATTAAGACATCATTGAAAATAGATTTTCTTTATCGTTCACTTTTAGATTGCGGGAACCGATTTCATTTTTATGCAAACAGGTTAAATACAGGCACGCTGCCAAATAAATTGGTGACTGACCTGTGATCTTACCTGTTTGCTACTCTGAGTATCTTTCCTTACAAAAATAAGAATATATTTAAGGTTTTGGACAGCAGACGACACTGAAAATCTATTTTAAGAACGTTACCCTGCATTCTAAGGTTTAAATGAGTAAAGGAGCAGACTTTAGACGCGTCTCTGACTAACTTTCATCATCATAATTAAGCAGATATTTAAGGTTTTGAAAAGCAGACGGCACAGAAAATCTATTTTTTAGAAAACTACCCAGCATTCTAAAGATTAACCTGGTATGCTTATTTCAATCAAGCTTTACATTAAAACAAAGTTTGACCACATGTTGACAAATACTCAAAAAGTTTTCGGTAACAATTAAAACACAGACGTTAATCAGATGTAGCGTATAAAACACATGCGAGTCCAGCCAGAAAGAAACACTAGATTCGAAGAACGAATTATCATATATACCAGAGACATAGATAACATATCTATGTCTCTGTATATTCATGTAAGAATTTGCTTAGTCGCGCTTATGCAAAACGGGGTAGTACACTACTTATACCGATTCCAACAAAGGAAATAAGAAATTGATTGTGTTATCCTTGATATTGATGTTATTCTGGCATGGTTCATAACATAATCTTTTAAATTTCAGTATTCGTACACCGTATTGCTTCTTTAAGATGTATGTGTTGATGTTGATTATTATCTTGTTGCTCAATATAAAAAAAAATCTATCTATCTAACTATTGTTGATGTCCTGTACAGCAGGTAATACATGTATTGCTATTAACTGGCTTCGTGTCTCGGTTAATTCATCCTTCAGTGAGACTCTTTCAGAGATGTGCGCTTTGAGAGAAATAAACGTTGAATATTTGGTATTCACAATCCTTGTCACTAAACCTAATATCGTTATCAATTTCTTTACTTATTGGTTGCTAAAACCCCGCACTTCCGTTAATCAATTAATCGTATCTACCCCGTCACAACTCGGTAGATATACCTCGTAAGCAGTTCATGAATACACCAGAAATCCTGGGTTAATTCGGCTGTTTTCCGGCGGATAATGCACATGATGACAACATGCACACAGGCACTAAATATGTATTTAAATACACACATATTGATTATATATACAATTGAATGGGTTTTTTTTACTCTTTTCATTAAAGAGTATCATATCGACACATCTTTGTTTAATATTTTGTCAATCGTATCCTTTCGGCAATCCCCGGGTTGGCCGGGGATTTCCGAGTAGATACGATTGCAAACGGACATGCCCTTCGTTGCTGACCTACTTTTAAAAGTGGCTCCCGATTACCTCCAAGGTTATTTTAACAAATGGCCGAGGTGTTCCGATTGATAATCAATGTGAAGTGAGCATTCACGTCTGTCTTTCTTTCTTTGTGAACGCCGGTTCATAAATAGACGGGGGAATCGCTTCTCATGCAGTTTTAAAGGTATTCCACGCCTGATGTAAAGTAAAACCAAGCACTGGTTGTAATAAATGCTAAAAGAACGATCTGGCGATACTTTACAAACGATACTTCAGCATCAAAAACAGAATGATAATTTTCCAATATCTGAAATAAATCAGAAGAGTCGGAAAGGGTAAAATTTCCTAAAAACCTTCTAATGTTTTCGGAATGTTTTGAAAAAAGAGATTGCGAAGACGCTTATGGGACGACATAACTGACGAAACTAATGATGCCTGGAAAACAATAATAAAGGAAGAAACAGATGAATACCCAAAGGTGATTAACCAATAACCAAACAACAACGCCATTGACCAGTTTGTTGCAAACGACTTTGGAAAACCTTGTGGGAAAATGAGAAATTGATCTTAACGAGCAATTTCTCCTTTTCCCATAATTCTTTCTGCCCTACCAGAAGGTTATTTTTTTATTTCATCACATTTTGAAAAGCCGTCTGCATACTCATCCATTGCGACAGTCGAAAACTAGGCGTTTGGTAAAGGGTTAAAGGGGAAACTTTGGGTTCAAAGAAGAGGGGAAGAGGTACAAAAGTCAGCCAAGACTAATTTGTCATTTTCGGAACACTTCAAACACTTCATCGCTTACGCATTGTTTTTTGAGAAATAAGTGAATAACTCAATGATAACACTCAGATGTATCCGGGACTTAAACCTTTCATCTTCAATCATAAGTGAATACTTGACAACATGCAGATGGGGGTTCTTGACCTAGTGGGCATGTGACAATCCCAAATAATGGATACAATGGTTACATTGTTTTTCATCCTCCATAATTACGCGGGAACCGATGGGTGAAGGAGACTATCTGTCGTCGAGGGCGGAGACTCTTCAACACCGGAAGTCTGGCCATTTTAACCCTTAGAATGCTGGGTAATTTTCTTAAAAACGATTATAATGTCATCTGCTTTCCAAAAGCTTAAATATTTGCTGAATTTCGTTGAAGAAAGATAGTCAGAGCAGCAATCAGGTTGAATCACAGGCCGGCCGTCAATTTACTTGGAGGCCAGCATGGATCTAACCTGTTTGCATACGCATGAAGTCGGTTTCAGCACTGTACAAGTTAGGCACTAGCTCAGAGATTTGTGCTCTGAATGTAATACACGTTGGTAATTTGATATGTACAACCATTGTCACATAACCAATGTTCGTTATAACAGTTGATAAAACCAGGAGAATGCGTTAAATATGTGAAATGAGTCTTCGAAGGACAGGAATTCCTTTCCGCGCATCTTGCTGCATGTAGCTTCACGTGACAAAAACGGTTAGACGTTTCGGAATACCCACGTATAGAATTCTAAAAAAAAACCTTTATGCTGAGTTTATATCTTCTGTATGGCTATTAAAGAGGTTGGACAACTGCCAATAATCTAGCCGTATGTTACTTTAGAAGTATATGTTATCTTTTTAACGGTAGGGACAATTCAGTTAAGATCCCAATCTGTGAGATAGTCCTTTTAACCCATTATCAAATAATCACGACATTTAACGAGTTTATTGCAGACGACTCTGGAAAACATTGTGGGGAATGGAGAAATTGCTCGTGACGAGCAATTTCTCCTTTTCCCTCAATGTTTCTGCCCTATCAGAAACTAATTATTCACTTTCATCATATTTTGAAATGTTGTCTGCAGACTCTTTGAATTTGGGACAGTCGAAAACTTGGCGTTTGGTAAAGGATTAAAAAAGAAATATGGTCAGATGTCATCGAGTGAAGCAACACTTACAAAGGAAATATGAACTTTAGTTTTCATATCAACGGGCAATACAGTAGAATCGCTTGTCAAACAGATACAGAAATTGAACAGCAGACAATTTTTATGACCGTCAAAACCCTTCAGCTCATACAAGTCGACGTTTACTCAAAGCATATAAAAGCATATAAAGGTAGGGACAAAGGAGACTAACCAGAAATCAGAGAAGAAGATGGTGTGGAAACATTATCCCATGCATTAACTCAGAGAAGTCTATGTTGCGATAACATTATACCATACATTAACTCAGAGAAGTCTATGTTGCGATAACATTATCCCATGCATTAACTCAGAGAAGTCTATGTTGCGATAACATTATACCATACATTAACTTAGAGAAGGCGATGTTGCGATAACATTATACCATACATTAACTCAGAGAAGTCTATGTTGCGATAACATTATACCATACATTAACTCAGAGAAGTCTATGTTGCGATAACATTATACCATACATTAACTCAGAGAAGTCTATGTTGCGATAACATTATACCATACATTAACTCAGAGAAGTCTAAATTGCGATAACATTATACCATACATTAATTTAGAGAAGTCTATGTTGCGATAACATTATACCATACATTAACTTAGAGAAGGCGATGTTGCGATAACATTAAACCATACATTAACTCAGAGAAGTCTATGTTGCGATAACATTAAACCATACATTAACTCAGAGAAGTCTATGTTGCGATAACATTATACCATACATTAACTCAGAGAAGTCTATGTTGCGATAACATTATACCATACATTAACTCAGAGAAGTCTATGTTGCGATAACATTATACCATACATTAACTCAGAGAAGTCTATGTTGCGATAACATTATACCATACATTAACTTAGAGAAGTCTATGTTGCGATAACATTATACCATACATTAACTCAGAGAAGTCTATGTTGCGATAACATTATACCATACATTAACTCAGAGAAGTCTATGTTGCGATAACATTATCCCATGCATTAACTTAGAGAAGGCGATGTTGCGATAACATTATACCATACATTAACTCAGAGAAGTCTATGTTGCGATAACATTATACCATACATTAACTCAGAGAAGTCTATGTTGCGATAACATTATACCATACATTAATTTAGAGAAGGCGATGTTGCGATAACATTAAACCATACATTAACTCAGAGAAGGCGATGTTGCTGAAACATTATCCTATACATTAACTCAGAGAAGTCGATGTTGCAATAATGATATCCGATGCAATAACTCAGAGAAGACGATGTTGCCTTATCAGTATCCTATACTTTAGCTCAGAGAAGTCTATGTTGCGATAACATTATACCATACATTAATTCAGAGAAGGCGATGTTGCTGAAACATTCTCCTATGCATTAACTCAGAGAATACGATATTGTGGTAACATGATCGAGACATTTTCATTGGATAAACCCGATATGTAAATGGAGCCTGTCGACCAATGTACAATGTATGTAAAGGTAAGGGTTGCGATAAAAGCATTACCATGCCTTGCATATTGTTATTGATCAATACAAACTTTATTCTTATTCATTTGTTTAAGTGTTGGAAAATGTGACCTATAGGCCCTACGTGGCCGGGAGTTGTATTATTATCACTTTAATAGAATATCCATTCACACAAATACCCACACAAAACTTTATAATACAGCTTTGTGACCGGATATGACATTTCCTACGTTGTTGGTCGTAACTCCATCCTAGCTTTTATCGGCGTGTAAACGTAAAGGCGCCATCTGTTGGTGTACCAGAGTTTCATGGCGACCAATGCGGTGATGCCAATAAACGCGGTCAAACCCCAGGCACCAAATACGATCGGTTCATAGTCCCACCAGACTCGGGTCTGATCGACATTGGTTCGTTCGGCACTGGATCGACCGGACCTTCAAAATGACCGTATCACATGCTACTTCAAAACAGTTATTATGAAATATTTGATCGTCACGAACAAAATGACCTCGTATTTTTGTTTAACTTTTTAAATTTTGATTCTACTAAAATAGCGTATCCTGAATGATTCAAAATGCAGACCTACTAATTTTATCATGCTAAAAATGTTATGATAGTGCTAGTCATGTTGCGATTCTGATGTAAGAACATGCTGATAACAACAATCCCTATTTTGTAGCCATTTAAGATGATAATAAAGCCATTTGAACATGATATTTTATATGCTATTGACTCGATTATTCTAACTTTTGCTATTTGATAACGAACTAAGGTTCATTTTACCAAACTCAACAACTTCATCTGTCCCAAATATAAAGAGTTTGCAAACCACATTTCAATGAAAATGATGAAACATCTTCTCTATAGGGCAGAAAACGTTGTCGGAAAATGAAAATTTGCTTGTTAAGAGAATTTTCTCCTTTTCCCACAATATTTTTCATAGTTGTCTGCAACGGGGTACAGACAATTCCCCACTAGGACAATAACCCACTAGGACAATAACCCACAGGACAATTACCCACTGGACAATTCCCCACCGGACAATACCCCACATTTGTGTAAAATAGGACAATTCCCCACTGGTAAAATGAAATCGTCATAAAACATTTTTTTTCATTTTTTTTCAAGAATCTGGAATAAAGAAGTATCAAAATATATTTTCAAACCATTATCTTCAATCTACACATGAAAATATATTTATATTACAATAGACAAACAAATAACACATTGTTGAAAATTTTCAATTATCCTATCAATACTAATCAACCCATTTATTGATTTAGGCAACTGAAAACAGATTTATTGATAAATTTATATTTTGGTAAGCTTTTTAATTTATGATTTGGATTGAATAAACGATTGCTTTGCTCCACACCTTTAATCATCCTTTAGCTACACTTTGCTAACGAGCTCTTTAATTGATATTTGATATATCAATAATGAACATGTTTTTCAGTCTGCGTTGGATTTTTACATCTTAATTTATTCATTTCTTATTCTTTTAAAAATGTTTTATCATCCCTATGCTTCCTTATATTTCATCCCATTAGACCCCACATTCCATCTACTTGAAATATGTAAGCATTTAAACATCAATATCATAAGAATTCACAAAGAGTCTTTTAATTAGAATCTTCAATATTTGCAAAGTAAAGTATTTCATATTAGGTTAAAATTTTGAATATAAGTCCAATTAATTGGTCATTGATATTAACTTGACTTCTTTTATCAGAATATATTTTTTGCAGACAAAAACAGAACAATGCTTCAAATCTCTATTTTGATAACTTTCCTCTCTTATTTTCATTGTTAATTATTACAGATAATGTAAATAACGCAAAACCTACGTTATATATAAAAAACATAATTTATTTGAACATATGTTTTATATCGAATAGTGGGTAATTGTCCCAGTGGGCAATTGTCCTAGTAGGGAATCGTCCTAGTGGGGAATTGTCCGGTGGGTAATTGTCCTAGTGGGGAATCGTCCTAGTGGGGAATTGTCCTACACCCGTCTGCAACAAAGTGGTCAAATGTCGTTGTTGCTTGGTAAAGGGTTAACAAACTTTGATTGTTACAAGGATTAAGGGTTGTTACGCTAAATAACATCAATCTGACACAATTGCACTTTATGGTCAAGTCACAAATCCTTTATTGTTTAGCCGATCGGCGGTCTTTGTGATCAACCATTGGCCACCAAGAGTGTGTTTTACAACATATCAAAGCAATCATGTCTCATCAAACTCTTTATTGTATCCGGATTTAGTTGCAACAAGGAGATATGTATTTGTCTTTTGCGCTTTAAAATTTGGGTACGATACATCGATCATTACAGGTAGGCGGATTGATGAGCTATAATTAAAAAAAAGTAAATTATTTGTTTAAGTGCTCTCAGGTTCCATTTAAGAACAAAACGTATTAATTAAAATCTAATTTGAAGAATTTGTATATATCTAACTGGAAACCATGTCCTCTCACATTATTTTCGATCAATAGTGTCATGTATTTTTAGATTACATTTGATTCATCATCCAATGCAACTATTGACATTTGTCACTATGTGTTTATTCTGCTCTTAAAAACGTTGAATATTCGTTTTCAAACGAAGATTAAAGAAAAAAGACATTTATTTTATTCTGAAAGAACAAAATGAAAATAAAACAATATTTCATATTTCTATTCTTTACATCGTTTACATTAACGGCATAAATTAACTAATTGCGTGTTTTTCTCAGACATTTCACAATATATGTGACAGAATTAGGAAACGGGATGAACTCTACTTCACCCACAAGTCTCTCCTTATATATAATGTCTCTATTGTAAGTACTTTAACAATATCTCTTAACAATTTTAAACAATATTGACGAAGAAATATCAAAGTACAACAGTGCTATGTATTGACGGAGTCGCACAGCTTGTTGGAGAAAATGGCGGATAGCGACCGAAGTGGTCGCTGATTGGTCAGTTCAGCTGTCAATCAAAGTCTGTCATAAGGTCAATTGAATTCGTGATTGTTAAACCAGAGATAAGTGAAACCCTTTACCCTTTCCTTTTATATGTCGTTGAATTTGATGTTATGGGAAAGGTAGAAGAAAATCCTATTTTTTTCACATTTATATGTGGTCTTTCTTTCTTCAAGGTCGCCTATCAACACTTCACAAGCCTCAAATTTAATGATCGAAGGAAATAAGATTATGTAATATTGATTGGTGGAGATATATGTTTCCAATTTGTTTCCATTAAATTTGTTTTGTGTGTGATTTAAAACTCATTTGAATATATAAACAATATGTTTGGTAGAATTCATTCAGAGAGAACTACTAAAGTAAAAACTACTAAAGTAAAAAGTTTGATTCTTTTGCAAAAGATATTAATTTAATCTGATATTTTGAATCCCAATATTTAAATCCAACAATAAATTAATAAATGAAATGAAATGAACAAAATCCATTTAAGTGCAATTAATTTATAAAAATGGTGTATTGTATGACAATTGTAAAAGGTAAAGGCTATCCTGAATAAGGGATGGAAAAGGCTAAAAAATGATAAGGGTAAAAAGGGGTAAATGCACAATTCAAACGCCATCTTTTCATAAAGGAAGAGGTGCAATCCGTTTGCCAATCAAAAGCGACAATTCATTCTCTGACACCTGGCCCTAATGCGGGTTAGCATGGGCCAGGACTCCAGGCTAAACTAAAGTACACTCAATGAAGAGATGTTGTTTTCAAGAAATATGAACACGGATCGTTATATCAGGCACAGAAGGCATGTTTACAATTTAAATGTTATTTCTATTATTACCCATATTGTATATAATAAACTTGGGTCAAAATAAAGATTTGTTCTGTTCTGTACAACTTGCAGACATTTCAGAGAAAAACAGCAGAAACTAAAGCGAATGTTTAAACACAGAGGCATAAGTTATCCGTTGACTAAGCAGTTTAATTAGTTAAAAAGGCAATTAAATAGTCATTTGATTATTGGGTCTTTGTCTCAGATGAAACAATGAGTTTAAACATGCTCTTAATTTGTAACACATACGCGCACATGTATTATATTAAAATTGAACGTTAAAGTGCTTGATCACAGATGCGAAAATTTGAAGGTAAAGCAATTAAAAGTAGCTATTTAAAACATATTTAATTTAGGAAACATCAATTTTATCTAAGCATGTACAGTCTAGATTATATGCGATAGATCTCAAAACCGTTGCCATGCTTTTGGATTCAAATACATATTGGTGCACTTTATACAGGCTGTAAAAATTTGGATGTAACCTCGTTTTTCTTCAAAAAGCTCTTCTCCAGTGTATATCATACACCAGTACAGCTGTTGTACAGTTTTAAAAGGTATTGATTTTTAACATCCAGTTTTCGTCATATATGTGTACAAGCAGCGTGAGATAAATTGAGTAACGTATGTTTCTGTTCATTCAAATACATATTGGTGCACTTTATACAGGCTGTAAAAATTTGGATGTAACCTCGTTTTTCTTCAAAAAGCACTTCTCCAGTGTATATCATACACCAGTACAGCTGTTGTACAGTTTTAAAAGGTATTGATTTTTAACATCCAGTTTTCGTCATATATGTGTACAAGCAGCGTGAGATAAATTGAGTAACGTATGTTTCTGTTCATTAAGATAAAGATTTGTTCTGTTCATTAACAGGTGTCGATGAGGTATGCAGATCGCTATAGCTGATAAAACTGATACCTTCCTCGTAAATGTTGTACATACCACCTCACCTCAACTTATACCGGGTTATTTCTCCACACTTTATGAGTTTTCTTTTCCTTTTTTTCATTCATGTATAGCTTTGTAATGTACCCTTATTGTATATATGTTATACTTGGGTTAGATAAAGTTCTGCTCTGTTCTGTTCTGTTCTGTTAAACTGAATGAAAAAAAAAATACCGCGATTTAAACTCAATTAAAACAAAAACTTTTCGACATTTTGTCACACACTTAGTGTAATTCATGACCAATCGAATTTCATTTCAATGAATTGAAGCAATTGCTAATTGCTTGGACAAAGTGCTCACCAGAAGCGAGACAGTTTGTCGGAATAGAGGTTCGCGACTTGTTTCCCACACGCGCACAAACCAGAGGAGGAGTGATTAATTAACAAATCAATTAACTAATTAATCTAATAAGCACGAGCGGAAGCGCGAGTCTGAGAGTTCGCAAACAATTTACTCGGATAGGATGATTGTTTCGAGTTTCTTACATGTATAAATTAACACTCGAGCCAATGTCCTTCCATAAACCAATACGGATTACATCTTAACACATACTTCAAAAGATATTTGGTGTTCTTTATAACAGAACATTTCGTAGCTGCATTTATATTGTATTGTTTTGAGCTGCTGCGAATTATTCCGAATTTTGTAACATATAGAGCGGTGATTAATAAGTATTTGCACGAAGAACAAAGCACATCGTACAAGATTCTGATTCTCAAGAAAAGTCTGTATCAAACTCAGAATGAGTTGCATTCGATCTATTCCCAATGACCCAAATTCGAAAAAAATATCGTGTGTCGTCGCTGATTTCTCCGGGTTGACTGGACCGATCTTGTTGAGAAAGGTATTGTTGGGCGCAGGAATCATTTGGCTATGCGGGACATATAGAAAATTGGCAGACTAGCGATCGTATACAAAATTACGGACTGATAAGCGCGGAACGTCGTAACTGGTTTCTCTTTGAAGTTGTTTCCCTTGTGTATATATATAGTGTTAATAAAGGTATTATGATATATATCCCTGTGATACCGAGCTTCTAGATAAAGAGGCTCGGAAGACAATTATACCCTCGCCCCCTCCCCCTACCTGTTAGAGAACTGCATTACCTCGTAGCCAATTACCCCAAATACGCTGGTCTTAACCCTTTCCCAAACGCCAAATCTTTGACTGTCCCAAATTGAAAGAGTTTCCAGACGAAATTTCAAAATGTGATGAAATTGGAAAATAATCTTCTGATAGGGCAGAAAACATTGTGGGAAAAGGAGAAATTGCTCGTCACGAACAATTTCTCCTTTTCCAACAATGTTTTCTAAAGTCGTCTCCAACAAAGTGGTCAAATGTCGTTATTGTTTGGGAAAGGGTTAAGGCACATACAATGCGACATTTGAATCTCGAATGAGAAGACCGTACACGTAAAACAGTTGTGACAAAAGAAGAAAATGCTCTCGACGAGCTTATTCTTTTTTGACAACTGTTACTCACTCCTAAAAACGTTTCTTGTTTACTGGTGCCGAGGCATTTATCACCAGCGTTCTTCATTGGTAGTTGGTTTATTGGATTCCACATTATATAGGAATGAAAAGAAAAGACAATTAATGCATTAATATTATATTTATTTCTTTAGTCCTGTGGCTAAAGTTCAAACAAAGGATAAGTTATTTCTGTGAAAACCTCAATACCGAACCGCCCTATTCACATTTTAAGAGGCGTATACATATCTTTGGTAACCTTTTGCTACCTTGAATTTTGACTATTCACAGACTTCAATATGAAGGGAATGGGTTATTGGATGCTAAGCTATTAATACTAGTACCTTATCGGAAGACTAAGTTCTACCTTTGGTTATGACAATCTATCACATCCATATTAAGGGGTTATCACTCTTTTTCAAAAACTAAAAAAGATAAGACAACCTGTTAGACATCGTTCTGTGGATCTACACCATCCATACCGGAAATCGTCAAATTACAAAGAATAGAGCTGGTGCAAATTAAGTCCATTCGTTACCAACATCAAGAACGGCACTTTCCTCTGTGATAAGATAAAATTATCTTTACAAAAGGAGAATTCAGTATTTAAGTCTTACATGTTTCCCCAACAAAAGGGGAATCAAAGCTACCATTTCTCTTTGGCAATACAGTAATTATTAGAGAGTTCGCGGGTGGTTCAATATGGGCTTACATGAAAAAATAAGGCACCTTCAATTGTAGTCAAATTAACAAATTGTCACAATCGTTTCTAAGAAATGTTAAAGACACCCATTTAGGACATGAAATTGTTGACCACATTTGATTTCCTTTTTGATCAAAATACGAAATGGCTGCATAACTTTCCTAGATGCGATCCATAGCTAACTGCTTTCATATGGCAATGCATTTGTGTTTGCATACAATATTCTTTATTTCTCGTTTTCCTCGTTAACAAACAAACTTTAAGGTAGTGGTATGGTTTCTCACAAAACGACTCGGAAAGTATCTCAAGTTCTTATCCATAGACGATCATTCAAAATCTACTGTAAAATAACACAAGAAGCAAGGTTTGTGAGAAGTTATACACAAAGGGGGTACAATGTTCACCATTAGCGATGATTGCTTGAAAAAAAATGGGGATTTCCCGACAAAGACACTGACTTAAAAGCCTTTCTTAACACATTAAGACCAAACGGCACATTGTAGCCTTGCAGAAGATGACTTTCAAAAAGCATTTTGGCAAAATGAGAACTCGCTAGTCACAAACAATTTCTTCGTTTGCCAGAAGACTTTTTCAATCTATTCACATACCACAACAGCAGAAATGAAACGATTTTTTACATGTTTACAAAGCTTTTCTACAGTCTTCTGCTCCAAAGAAAAATGTTGTCGTCTGCATGTGGTAAAGAGTTAACGTAACTCGTACCTCTAACGGAGAAGTCCGTTGGCTTTTCTACCTACGAAATTGATAACTGAAAAAGAGAAACACGGTCAAAGGCTTATTATTTTGAACATGCTTAATGACAACAGGTCAACGTCTATCCGAATTGCAAATCGATTTTTGAGCGCAATTCGCCAATTAATGTTGTTGTCTTTTAAAACAGTTTTATTCCTCATTATTTCTACCATTCATCATGTTAAACTTGCAAATTTTGTTTTATTGACCTACTTTTCCATTTTCATATATATTTTCATATATATCGCCACACGTTTTCTAAATAAGAGTGTTGTTTTTTGCTGAAAAAAAAATTGCAAAGGAATGGATGACTTGAATGGCCATTTTCCACTCCGTATGGGTGGTGAACCAAAGTATTGCAGCAATATCTTCACCAACAGATATGGTTCACAACATTATTGAATAGAATCCCTAATTCACACAAAGTGTTGTCCCTGGTGAACGTAAGTCTAGTATTAGAGCTTTCTAACATTAATCCGTTGAAAATCACACTCTTAAAACTAAAATGAACAAAAGTCAGCTGAAAGTGTATGATAAGTACCGACCGACGTTTACGTCGTCACAAAATGAACTCCGGCATTCATACGATGAAAAAGTACGTTTTAGTATGGGGCGTTAATTAGTCAGTTCCATTTTTCATTATGTTCATATTTTCCATGTTTACGTTCGAACCTTTCACATGATGAGCACACCACTGAAGTGAGTAGTTGAAACGATCTTATCAACGTTAGCACAATCGCCAAGATACACCTCATCGCCGGCTTTAAGTTCGTGCACTAAGCTTCCAGAACCGGACGGATAATCTCCTGTGTGCCTCGTGTGGGCGATGACAAAAATCATATTACTGTTGTTGACCACCAGATGGCAATAACACCGAACTCCTGTGTTACTGTTCCTTATGATTGTTGCGGTGAAGAGGTACAAACCCGGGACCTCACAGACAAACCGCCCTGTAGCCTGGTTGAAATCGTCTCCATAGTTAGTGAGAACCATTGAAAATTGTAGAGCCCCATTTTTTGGAGAATTGGAGGGATACCGGACCGTGAATCCGATTCGCTGTATGGTCTTACCTTAAAAGATAAACATAACCATCAGAATATGCATACGCATGAATTCAAAATGTATCAAAGGCATAAAACCGATGGCGTGAAATGCCTTTTAAAAGGGTCCATTCTGGTGAGCATTTGCCCTGAATAACGCACTGAATAACATCATAAAAATGCCTTCCTGCAACGAATATTTGCTCTTCCATCCAAAAACAGATTATGGCATTTAGCACCTACCCATAAGTGCTCCAAATGTTAATTATTAATACCTATATCACCGCTTAATCAGTGTGTCATTCATTTCCTTTTTATAAAAGAGAGCGATATTTAGATTCTTTAGAAACAGCACACATGCTTCTCATGATCAATCTCAAATATTTTGATAGACTAGGAAGCAATTATTTGTTTGCAGGAGAACTGTTATGAGAGTCGAATCCCTGCAACCATACTGAGTTTGCAGTTTTCACAAAAACAAGCTGTCCTTCTTCTACCTTGTGGCTTTTTTATTATCCACTTTCGGCACGTTCAACGTCTGTCTGATTATCGTATTATACAACTCCCATACACGATGATTACATTCAACAGCTAGGTGACAATATGGTTGATTTGAGAAAACATCATAATCTCTCGGAGAACAACAGCACATAATGGTATAAAAGGAGCCAATCAGTATGTCACATGTTTTGAGATATGTAATGATATAGGATATATGTTGATCTTTGTTTATCTGACGTTAAAGAATGTATCAATATTTTGTGACTTCTTAACTAACTCGATTAACCATAGGCTTTTTAGGTAAGAGCAGAATAAAGCCACGTTTATCATGCCAACCATATATAAAAGATAAGTGCAATTTGTGAACACATGGTAAAACAATATTTTTATTTCTTTTTACAAAGAACCCGTTCCGTATACATGTTAAAATTACCTCCAGCAGCCAAAGATCTTTCACCGTCACATGGCTGGCCTGAACAAGCTCTATATTCTGTCGGCGGACCGTCACACGTCTTTCCATTAAGATATCGTGCAGGCTTGTCACATGACCTGTAACGTGACTGTATTCCTCCGCCACAAGATGACGTACATCCGGTCCAATCAGACCAGTCTGTCCATCCGCCATCTGTAAGGCCGTACTACATAGATACAGTTATTCTTCTCGTTAATCGATTGATTCTTGTTATAGAAGGTTATCATGCTGTTGAGAAGTGTTTGACCTAACACTTTATGCTAAGAATTTTCTTAAGTTTAAAACAACAATTTCTTTACTTCAATATGAAGAAAGGCAATTTTGATGAATAACACATCATTGGAACCGTATCTCCGAGACGCTTCCGATGAATTATATATATTACCATATTGAACATTTATTTAAGAAATTATTCATGGACATGTGTCAGTTATGGTGTGCGAAACTATTTCCCTTTTGTCGTTTAGTTAAAGCAAGTCATTATTGAGTAAAATGTTAACTAAACATGTGTGACTGTTCAGACTGATACAACAACGCATACAAGGATTTGTCGATGGCCAAACGCTTTATTCTGAAAACCCGATGACGGCTGATTGCAGTTAAATAAACAAACGAACATATTCTTACCAATCGAAGCAGCTTCCACACTGTCGTCTGCATTCTGTTTCTCAATGTTTGTCACTCTCTTCTCCAAATCTCATTTCTGATCATCTTCGACAGCATTTTTTCATCGTATTCGTACTGCCTACAATACGGCTCATTGGCCCAGCAGCAATCCAAGCACGTCGATATTACAAGCAAAATCCACAAAAGTGCCATCCTTGAAAGAAGTGTAGTCTTAAGAAAGTGACTGGTTGGTCGCTTCAATTTGGGTTTATGTATATCTACAAACCTAATTGTATACCGTTCAAAATAAATTAGGGCCCAAACTTGGTTTTCGTAAGAGACACATTTCATATTCAAAAATGTTTGATTCGGAATGAATATCTCTTCCAATCATTAAAGAGCTATATCTTTCTCCCTATGATGTCTAAACCTTCACGGGGACCTCGGCATTGTATTAAATTCGAGGATAGACGAAAAACTAATTCAAGGATAGACGAAAAACCAAGACATTATTTCTAATTTACTGATTTGGCAATATTGAATGTGTTGATTTTTAAAACAATAGCAGACGACAAAATACATGTTTAGTATATCTAATTCTCCTTTTATTAAATGAAAGGTTGCAATTGTATAGTTATAGAATGGCGCCCTGTGTACATGTGTTTGTGCAAGTGTGCGAGCTTCCATTCACGCGTGTGTTGCTTTTGCGAGAATAGGTCAGTGCTTTCGTTTTCAGGTGTGTTGTGTTTGTATGTCAGCTTTTGTTTGTGTGTGTTTGAGCAAGTGTGTGAGTCTTTGTTAGCACATTCGTGTGTATGTGTATGTCTTTGCTTTGTTTGTTTTTTTCTTATTGGGCATCTCATTAATAGAATGCAGGGTCCTGGTCAGGACCTGTTTGTTATTGAGAAACAGTACATCCTTACACTTAGCGGTCAATAATGGCTGGACCCAACCAATCGCCAACCCTTATGATATGGTTGAAAAGATACCCCGTATTTACATAGATGTGTATATAGACATATATATAGAGATATGCTTATAGACTCTCTTTTCCTAACAATATGTCAAATATATGTATTCGCTTTTCCAAATTCTAAAGGATTTACAGACAGCAACTAAAGCTGATGTATATTTCAGGATATTTGTGTACCAGACATGAAGAAAGGGATATGTGAGATTAATCAAAAGCAATTTGACGATCATTTAGCCCTTTATTATACCATTTTATATGAAACGAAAAGACAACCCCATAATTGTTTATGGAACATTTGTTCTATATTGCAAATACACATACAAGCACGTGAGTTCGTTTGTTGCTGTTTTCTTTTTAACTATTTTCGTAATTCGAAGAATTGTGAATTAAGAATACGTATGCTCAAATGTATGCACACATGTAATACTGATAAGACCCGTCTTATCAGCAATGAATTAGTCGTCTGATAGATTTATAAATTAGAGCATTTAACCTTTATTGTTGTTGGCTATAATTAATGACTGACAGTGTGATGAATTGTGAGGCTGACCTGTGATGAAATCACAGACCAGTTTCACATCCAACATATTGACACAGTAGCTATTTAATTCTCAGTTGGCGAACCTGAGCTGTACTCCTACGTCATCTGTTTTGGTGGAATTTCCACTTTTGTAATTGGGTCATCTCTCAGGACTCTTTATATAGGATTTACTTTGTAAATATTATGTGTTATAAACTAGCAATCATCTTACATGAAATTTGGAACAGGGGGTCATTAATTTATCGCATGTTTTGTCTTTTAAGTGCTTATTACGCCACAATTAGCGAAGTCACTGGGCACATGTTAATAAACTTACAAAGTTGCAGCCGTTTTGTATTCCATATGCGCTATGCATTGTGGGACGATTATCGCTGACTCATCGGCTAATAATAACAAAGTTTGACATAAGGAAACCTCTTCTTTTCATGGTAAAGTGATTGTATATAGAATTTAAGTCTTTATTACGGAGGAAGCGAATTGGGACTGGAATTGCACATTCATATTGATATTTAGTCTTCTGGACGTTTATTTTATACGTCATCGGTCCGGTGGACAGAATCTTGGTCACAATGACCGTTTTGGCCACAGTGACCGTTTGGCCACAAGTGTGACCGGTTGTGACCCATTCTGGTCACAGGCGTTCCTGACGGCTATATAACGGCCGTATTTTGGCCACAGGGCCAGTCTTCCTTTGTTCCAGCAATCGAGAGGTGCAATTCTCGTCCGTCGTTCATTCATCTGAATCATTACAACCTAGAAGAACCTGTGCAGTATTTAATACTCCGTGGTACGCAGCTCTTCTTTTGAAGTACGATACGGGAAGACTCACTTTATTAGAAGTTCTGGATATTTTTGCTGTCAGAGAAAGCGTATATTCAGGGCCTCTAGTAATTTATTTAGTCGTCATCAGTCCTGCCCATTTTTTACAGTAAAGGGAGATAATCCAAGGACAAGTAGATTAAGAAGATTGCACATTGCTTTCCCTTGTTATTAAAAGTTGTTGGGAAGTCATTCTCAGCGAGTTAAGTTTAAAACAAACGAGTTGATTTATTTTCGCCATCCAACAGAATAAGAAGCCGGACCGTAACAATACATAGAGAACTACAGCTAATAATTTTGTACACTATACTGAACCTCTCAGTTAATTCATGTTTATATCATTCACGATAGACATACAAATTTGTTTTCATTATAAACACATCTGGTTGAATCAAATAGTGCTCAAACAAATTACGCTGTCTAGACAAATCTCTATTTACTTTAAGTGAATTCCAGATTCATTTGTTTAGTAATTTCACGAATCCATTAGCATGCGACTATAAACACACTTTTGAATGAATTCACGTTCTATCCCTTTGGTTTTGCACTCTGTTATATAATACCACGACATCCAATGGAATGAAAATATTGGGTATCATTTCATATTGAATGAATTTACATTGCAACCATTATATATATTTGGATGAAACTATGTATTTTAATATTTGATACTTTGATTAATAACACATATTACAGCCTTTTTGATGAAAGGTTGTGATATATTTCAAGTTACATACTTCAGAGAATTTTCGTGAGCCCCTTATGATGGAGCCACAGGATTTCTTATTTCATTAGAACCAGATGTACCAACATTGTTGATAAAAATCGGTAGACATGCTCATTAATCTCCATTATGTTTGTTTTCTTAGAAATGGAAAGAAAACGTTTCTCCATTGTTGTCGACCAGGGCTGGTATATAGATATTTTCTGATACCTTGGTAGTATAATTGAACTCTTAGATTGTCTCTGTTTGAAAATCGTCCATTCCTTGAGCAACGAGAGAAGACACAACACATGCGATAGTATTACAATAACTGCAATGCCGTCCTTAATTGAGACCGCAATCAATTGGTTAGTTGGATAAAATGTTGAAATTCAAAAGTTTAACACTTGATGATACATCCATGTGCCCGCTTCCAGAAGTTATTTTACCCTATTTATATACATCTTTGTTTATATAAATGTTTTTAATCTGCTTGATACATATTCCCATCAGTTATACGTCCCAGAGATATACATTTCTTTTTGTAAATTCAATTAAGAAAAAATTCAATAATGCACTTTTTTTAATTTGTAGGTTGGTCTTTTCTATCAATCTATAAGTTGCCATAAGAAGGAAACAAAAGACACCCACTGGTGGAAAAGGGAAGGAAATAATCTGTGTTACTCATAAATGTCCACATTCTTCGAAAGAAGCCATAGTGAAATCGGCCAACATCGTAAATTGCCGTTATTTGAGAAGTTTTGCAAATTTTCAAAACGGCTCCTCCTTTGTGTATTGCCATCACAAGATCACGTCGACACGATATATGTAATATTTTGTAACAATTCTGTTTTTGTTCTGTGATATCTGTGAACAGATCCTGTCAAAGACGAAACCAGAGATCTATGTTGAAATGAGATACAACTGTAAAAGAGACATTTATTGGTTACAAAATAGAGATTGTTGCCGAGCCTTGAAAGCTCAGATAAATTACAACCCTTTACCAAACGTTACATTTTCGACTGTCCCAAATTGAAAAAGTTTCCAGACGACATTTCAAGATGTGATGAAATTGAAAAATAATATTCTGATAGAGCAGAAAACATTGTGGGAACATGAGAAATTGCTCGTTACAATTCCCACAATGTTTTCCAGAGTCGTCTTAAACTCACTGGTCAAATGTCATTATTCTTTGGTAATGCATTAAGGGACTTCGACTTTGAACTAGAGGTCATGAGTTACTGAATACTGAGTTTGAGACCCGAATCGTATTTCAAAAATTCCTTCTGGCGTATAATGTACTCGACCATCATTTCTAGTGATCTCTCATCACCGAACTATCCACAAGGGGAAAGAAACGAGGGATTCACTTAGAATACTGTTAAATCTTGACAATAAAATATCAGGAGCGCGGGTTTGTTGCACTGATCACCGCGTTAAGATGGAAAAATTGTTGGAAACGACGTAAAAAAGTGAGAGAAAGCAGAAAAATAAAAATAAGATCGATCGATTTAGTGTTAAGATGTACAATCTAAGCATCGATAACGAGACATCAAACACCGGTCTGGTTTGTCAAAACTGTGAAATAAAAAGCAGACGCTTTTTATGGCTAATGTTACTAGTATGTGAAATACCTTTATATACTTTCTAATTATGCCTCGGAAAAGTGAACATGCACATTGTGTCGTAACGCATATGGTAAAGCATGTTAGGCATGACATATCGTGACAAAGTGAAAATATATCTAGAAGTGTGAAAAAGAAAAACACATTCACAGGTGGCATCGAGATTGTTAGTCGAAACAACGAATGATAAGTCGGAGATACTTACACAGGTACTTTAATAGAAATGGGTTTTTTGAATTTAACATATAACTCAAAGCTGGACTATTGATTCTTGTACACCCCGAATCCAGATAAAATTGATCGCGTTCAGTATTGAGAAAGTCACAATGAAAGAGATAGTGTGACTCAGATCCAACTTGGCTTTGGGAACAAAGATCGCATAATCGATTTTCATAAAGTATTGAATCATACCTAAGCTTCGACGTTTTGTCACACACTTATTGTAATTCATGACCAATCAAATTTCATTTCAATTAATTTAAGTAATTACTAATTGCTTGGACAAATTGCTCTCAAAAAGCGAGACAGATTGTCGGATTAGAGGCGTGCGACCTGTCTCCCACACGCGCACAAACCAGAGGAGGAGTAATTAATTAACAAATCAATTAACTAATTAATCTAATTAGCACGAGCGGAAGCGCGGGTCTGAGAGTTCGCAAACAATTTACTCGGATGTGATAATTGTTTCGAGTTTGTTACAAGTATAAATGGACACTCACTCCTTCCATAAACCAATACGGGTTACATCTTAACACATATTTCAAAAGAGATTTTATGTTCTTTATAACAGACTATTACGTAGCTGCATTATATTGAATTGCTTTAAGCCGCAGCGAATTAATTCGAATCTTAAAAAGAATAGAACGGTTATAAATCAGTATTTGCACGAGGAAAAAGCAAAAGAATCTGATGTTCTTCATATCAAGAACAGTCCGTTATCAATATCTCGAATGAAGTGCGTTTGACAACCGCGAGTTAAATCTTCGATTGATAAGATTCAAAGATTTGTTATAGAAGTTGTAATACTTTTGCTACATTAACAAAGCGAAGGAGAACCCACCGTGTCTTTGACCATGGTTGGAAAACGAGCTTCCCCTACTGATGATAGTTGTGATCTTAGAAAGGTTAGTAAACTTTTATCCAAAATCAAAATCGTTCAACAAACTTTCACACACAGGAGATTCTCTAATGAGTATTCCCTATTTCGTTACAATGCTTTCAAGCCAACATCACAAACAGTATCATTGATTATCAATACTTTACGATTGTCGTCGGCTGATGATCAGTTTATGTAAAACGATTCTCAATGGAATAACTAAACGTTTTAAGATTTTGATACAACATTTTCTTCAAACATCTATCGTTGATCAATTCCTTCTAGAAACAGATTTTAGATCGCCAAAGCATTGTCGACTGTCTTAAATGATATCGTCATCTATTTAAAGAATTAATTGTATTCCTTTTCTTTAAACATTCCATACCCTTGTCTTTTCAGTTACGCAAACCAATGATCGAAAAGAAGCGAAGAGAACGTATAAACACGAGTATAGAAAAGCTTAAGAAGATGCTGACAGAACGCAGACCCGAGGTATGTAACAACTAATTTTAGTCTTCAGACAGAATTTTATTTTTAACCTCTTTTCATGTAACAATGATTAACAATGATTTATCTTTACCATTTGGCAAATTAGAGCCGGCCAGAAAAGGATTTTAGGTTGTTACATCTGCCTGCAGCCGACTCCTATGGAAAACCCTTGGTCTCCATTCACTATAATTTCCTCTCCTTAACTTTCTACGCATGTTAAAAGGGACACGATATAGGACCAAAAATCAAATTTGTCATTACATTTGACTCACCTAATCTGATAATACTCTTTTCATTTGCGCTTTTTGTTATAAAAATTGATCAATCTATACAAATTATAAGTATGAGCATACTAGCACTTCAATAGTAAACTTTATAAAAAGATCTGGCCATCATGACTTTGATAAGTATTCTCGAAATGTCAACTAGCTGCGGACTCAACCAGGAAAAATAAGCCCATAAAAAGCCGTAGCGTTTCATTCATGATTTTCTTTAAAAACTCTCTAAACCGGTATTGATGTCTCGTCATTGTTTTTGCATGTACATGGATGTTCTCGTATATACTGTTATTTACTGTTATTTGATTCATTCAAAAAGATCGACTGCGAGACAAAGTTGGACAAAGCCGAGATTCTCGAACTTACCGTGAACCAGTTGACCAATCGGAACTCTTCTGTGACTCAGTGCCGTCTTCAGACATCACCGAGTTATTCCGATCAACAGTTGTCGAGAGAGATGCGTGCGCACTCACCGGACAACGACCGATCTTACATTTCCGGTTTCCATGGCTGCTCTAATGAAGTGATTCAGTTTCTAACTTCGAGCGGATGGATCGATGCATCAGTTCTGTCTCGCCTAGCAACACACTTACGTACTGCCTCCAGAAAAACAACAACGCATCGGACGGCTGTCTCATCTCCCATGGCAACCAAAACCGGATGTTCACGAAACCCGAGAATCTGTTCGACGCCATTGTCACGTGATGTACCTAGCTTCCAGTGTAACCTGTCTGCAATAATGAGATCTCCAACTCCATATTCTAACAGTTTTGAATCGATTGGAACTCATGAATGCAGTAACGACGAAATCTATAGTACGTCCGGAAGTGAGCGAATGTGTTCTGAAGGTGACCGAATGTGTTCCGGAAGTGACCGAATGTGTTCTGACGGTGACCGAATGTGTTCCGTGAGTGACCGAATGTATTCCGGTAGTGACCGAATGTGTTCCGGTAGTGACCGAATCTATTCCGTGAGTGACCGATTGTATTCCGGAAGTGAACCAATGAGCTCCGGAAGTGACCGAATAAATTCCCGAAGTGACGAAAATGTACGGAATCTCGTTTCGGATGAGAAACTGTGGCGACCATGGTGAACTTAAGGAAAATTCCTATCGAATTTTAATAAACTAGATGTAGAACCCTGCATTGATACCGCATTATTTCGAGCATATACTTGCCTACAACATTTGTAGGGGTGTCCATAATGTTTTTATACTTCGTAAACACCTCAGATCCATTACAGAGTGATTATTCACATGATATATTCCGGTGTTTACGAATATTCTTACCATATTGTTGCTTTAATTTGTCATCTTCGTTGCAATTTTCACAAGTAAAGTCACCTCATAAAGGTTTATCACACACTAGACTATATAGACACTATACAGGCAATTTTGAAAATATTTCTTAGTGTAATTACCTGTTTGCACAGTGTAAGATTTGTTACATCGCACCAAATAGGAATTTTCTCAGAATAAACAAGTCATCCCTTTTTGTCAATGTATAGAACAAAGCTACTAGAATTGTTATGTTTATATAAATGTGCTATGTTTATTATGAATAAAATAAAATAATAAAAAAAAAATGTCTCGTTCTTTTTGTCATTTCGTTTATTAGATCTTTCTGTCTCCACGGTCTCCCTTTTATGTGTTTGTTTATTTTGGATAATGTGTCCACAGTTTTCCAGTTATAGTGAAATGCCTGGCTCATCACAAATGGAGGAAGAACCCACTACGTAACTGACTCATAACACACCAACGCATAACGCCACATTTTTGCGTCTTACAGCAGACGACTTTCAAAAAGCATTGTGGCAAAAGGAGAAATCGCTTGTTACAAGCAATTTCTCCTTTTGCCACAGTGCTTTTTCAATCTATTCACATATCACAACAGGGGAACGGAAAGGTTCTTCACATGTTTACAAAAGCTTTTTTGAAGTCGTCTGCTTCAAGTAGAAACATGCCGTCTGTAGGTGGCATAGCGTTTAGGCTGGTTCAGATGAGTAGAAGCATCAGTATTCTATCAGCCATCTCCAATGAAATTCGCAACTAGAAACAAAATGTAATAAGAACCAGTGTTGCAATACTCTTGGTCATTAGTTCAATGAGCCATAACAGGAGACGTAATAGGGTAGAGTTGGAGAATTTGCAAAAAGATTCCTGTCTTGTCACAACAGTTATCTTTTCATTCATCCGCACATTGATTTATATACCGATAACACAAGACTTAGAGTTTAGACACAGTCTGTAGGCAGGTCATGTGGATGTGTTTGCTCTGAAAATGCTTCCCATGGGATTTGTTTCGAAATGGCCGGTTCGTGAGCCGCTAGCTTGTTAAATCAATCCGCTTTGCGCCTGACATAGTGATATAAGTTGGGAGGGACTTGGTATAATCAGTGAAAATGTCTCATAAGTCAAAACTGACTGGCCCTTTTACTAGAGGTGACGCTATAATAAACAAAACCTAATGGACTTTATACATGACCCAATGTAAAAGAAACTGATTACGATGAAAGCATATACTTTATTCAAGAATAGTTTAAGTTGTCATGCAAATCGTAACTACCGAGTTGTTGGCAGTTCGCCTCTCATATAAAGCGCTTTGATTCCTGTAAAGATATAATAAGCATGCATGTAAACGAATATGCAAACAGAAACACTTAAATGATAAAAAACAAATTGACTGAGTGGCATTGTTTAGAAGCAAAAGAGTCTTATGCCAGCTAAGTGAAACCAGACGTCCACGTTGAGTAGTTCAATGTATATGAAAATGTTGAATATCTTTTAAAACCATTATTTCAATTTAGATGACTGTGTTGATATTGGACTTGACATTTTTATTTGGAAACCAAAGTACAACGGAAGTAGTGTTACAAGAAGCAACATGGCGGCTTCCATATAATGTCATTGCATTAACACGTTAATTTCTGTTTGAATGCATGCTATATCACAGAGCTTGACTGACTAGCTTTGCGTAACCAAACCTTCACCCGTTGGTTGCTACCAATAACACGATGTATTTATATTTGATACTCAAACATAAACATACCTGCAACAGCCGACTGGAACCCGGCATTATAATCGCAAGCCACCTCGTTATTTACGTAGTTTGTGCGCTTATCCTCGTAGTCATCGTTCTTGCCTGGTCCCCCGACGAGCGCTCCGTACAATATGTGTGGATTGGGTCCCGGCATGTTGGTATTGAATGACGAACATGGGGCTGGTGCCATAGGACAGGAACTGACAATGTAAAAGGAAGCACAGAATTCTGGTAAGTGTTTTGCTAATCACTTTAAAACATATTTTCGTAAGTCAAAACTGACATGCATGGATAATATCTAGAATGAAAGCAAACTATTTTAATGGAACATGTCATCGAAAGCGTCTCGGAAAGACTTTAATGACATTCTCACTTTCGATTTGGAATACAGGGATCCAACATTCATCCTCAAAGACGAATTGACATTTTTTTCGATTCGACAACGTTAAATGAAAGCTGTACAAGATTTATCTAGACAATATAGGATTATAATAATCGATTTCTTGGTCCCAAAGTCCAAATCATACACTAAGTACAGTCAAATTAAAAACCAAGGTGTCTTTACACAATATCATTTTCTCTGATCATCTGAAACTCATTTCCAAAAAGGTGTTCATCTATATGTAATCTGATTGAAACAAAGATACATTCATGCTGATTTAAACCGAAATGCGGTAACATTTACCTGCCCCTATGGTGAGGCTGTGTGGGCGGGTTGTTACCAAACCCGACGACGTAGCTCCTCCCCCCGTCTCCAAGCATGTAGTTGATCTGTGACTCCGCCCATTTCCGGTACTCATCCGGGTGAATGCCTTGCATGGACGCCATTATGGCTATGTTCGCCATGTTTGCTGATGGAGGATAGGTCGTGTAATCAATTTCGATAGACACAACGACCAACATACATTTAAACGGATGCTCAAGTACATAGTTTTAGCTAAACGACAAAACTATAGAGATTTTAGAATTTATTATCATCGACGCCATTTTCTTTATGTTTGCCATGTTTGTTAAAGGAAGATATGTCATGTAATCAGTTTTATAGAAACAAAGACTAACAAGTGACAAAATGGATGTCCATGCGTATGATTACAGCTTATTTGTTGTTGTTTCGTTTAATCTCATTAAAGGTTTGTCTAACGGAACTGAAATATGATAGAATTTATTATCATCGACGCCACTATCGCTATGTTCGCCATGCTGGCTGATGGAGGATATGTCATGCAATCAATATCGATAGACATGAAGAGAAATATGCATCAAAACAGGTGTTCAAACATATCGCTTTAGCTTATTTGGTGTTGTTTCGTTTAATCTTATTAAATGTTTGTTTAACGAAGCTGAAGTATGTAAGAGTTCATTGTCATCGACGCCATTATCGCGATGTTGGACATGTTTGCTGGTAGAGGATATGTTATGTAATAAATTTTAATATACACAAAGACGAACAAAATGTTTGGAGTCTAAACATAATCATAATCTTTGGTATTTGTTTCGTTTTGTTCTATCAAAGATTTGTTTACCCTTGTTTGAAAACACATTGTATTAACATTCATTTCTACCATTATTTTTGTTTCTTAATTGGCGTTCCTTTTCAATAAACTGTTTTAAGCAGTGAACATGTTTAAGTATCAATTGTTAATGGTTTTGACAGTGGTTTTGATATCAACCCTGTCCCCCGAAACAGCTAAAGATTATATATGTAGAACAATTGTACTACAAATCATAATACTACAGACAGAACAATGATTAAAGATATATATTTCTATGTCTTACCAGAGTATCGGTTGCTGCCCCACTGGCTCCTGAAGGCCAGACCTTTGGGTGTGTAGGGAATCGAACCCCCGGGCATCCAGTCTGTGAACGTAGCCTCGATATCGGTCAGGTATTGGCTGTCGTGGGTTATCTTGTACAACAACACCTGTATGAGAACAGTTGTGTTCATGTCGGAAAGAAGTCATTGGCTTTGAGAGATATGCATTGGAAAGAAATTCTATGCAGTTATGGCATGGAAATGTCGCATGGATAGATGCACTTCACCCTACCACTTAAGATGCGTTTTCCACTAGATTACTATTTGTTTCTGTATGTGCTTAAAAAGGATTTAAAGCAGAAATATTTGGGACCGCGTTTTCCGAAAGGCAAAAATCTAGAATTACATTGTATCCTGAATTACGTTCAATTTTGACTATTAAGTATACGCACGATACAGCGAGTTGATAAAATAGTGAAATTGTGAGAGAAAAAACGACACGTCGATATCTCACCATGCAACCGGCGATCTTTTCGTCCCAGGACTGTCCCCATGCCGCGCCAGGAGTGTAGTTGTCCTTAGCAACCTGTAGATAGTGGGCGTCACTTGTTGCTAGGTACATCCAAGCCCCGCCCCAACACATCTCGTCGGTTTCGTCATATGACCTGCACGATATTATCCGAGAAATGCCGAGTTTGGTATGAAGGCAACAGGTCTATTTTTCCTTTTTTGGAATTTTCGTAAAGGTTTGATAAAGAGTGTATGTATACATCAATTGGGTGATAATGTTACGTTTTCAACAAATATGTGTAGTAAGCCGGATAAAGAATACACTAAACAAAACGGATACGAGTGTTATCGGTGTCGAATGAATGCAATCGGATGAATTCAACTATGCCAACATTGCTGTCCATTTTCTCCTAATCCATGGTGCTGCTATCCCTATGCCCGAAGCATGCCGTTCAATTAATTTCCGATTGACATATATTAGAATCAAAAATACTACATAATTTGTTATATACTCTATGAAGTAAATGAAAAGCAGTTAACGTTCTTTGAGTTATTTTGGATGATTCAGCCAAAGCAATGGAAAATTTCTCTAGCTTAACCTGGTCAAGAGGTTAATATATGTTTCTTAGAAATAGATGGTTTCCAGGAATTCGGCTGTTTTAGAAGGTCGTTTCCTAAATATGGTTACATGGTTTGTGTACCAAGTACATAGGTATTGGTCAACATGAAAAATGATGCGTGCGCACACCGAAAACTCGTGCGGGAATTGCTCAGAATACGGCCCATGGAATCAGTGTGTTACTCTGATTTGTGGAAGTAAGTTCTTTCTTCTTTCTTGCACAGGTAAGAAATATAATTCTTGTTCATTTTACAAATATATAAGTTAGTTTTAATAAATGATAAACTAAGGGAAATGTTTACTTCATCAAATGACACATTCGATTTCCCCATACATCACCTTCCCAACAATTGAAGGTTTCCCTTCTTAATAAATAGTGGTTTTCCTTTCCTAATACATAGAGAAATAGTTTCTTCTATTTTTACTTACTGATTACTTAGATATTCATGTTTGATTACCAGAATAAATTTGTATAGGACCACAGTGAAATGATATTGCTGTTATTTGTGTTAGTTAATATGGATGTATTCTTGACATATAAAGGGCAACGGATATCTAAATAAATCGAAGCGTTGATAGATAAAATAATTATATCAATCGATAGATTAATAGATGTCATGTTTTAACTGACCTGTAGTACCCAGCTGCAGCACTCACACTGTCGGAATATTTACCGGGATAGGCCTCCGCGAATGCATATAGTTCTTTAGCGTGTCGTAGTAATTCGCCGGCAAGTGTTGCGTCTATTGGATAGATAGATGGATGACATGTTTATATTATATTTTTATAAATCGTAATACCAAACTGCAGCGATAATATTATCAAAAGAAATTCCTAAAAAGGCTTCCGCAAATGGAAATAAGTTTCTTAGGATGGCGTAGTAATTTGCCAGCAAATGTTGCGCCTTTGAAAAAGTTCAATCACATTGAATATCGTCACTACCTTTCGTCATCAAACGGTTAGACAATCAGTCATATACAGTCCAAATCCACCATGCAGTCTAAATCTGTGGTTGATGGAAGATTAATTGATAACCCATGTTCTATATAGATCAAAATTGACGCATAAAACAATAAAAAAGAATAAACTTACCAACAGAGTATTCACCTCTGATCCATTGAAAATAAGGAAGTGCTCATTTTGTCATAACGATTCTAATGTAATTTTGAAAACGTTTAAAAACGTTTGTATAGCAGGGCGTTTCAGATGCCACATATATATCGTAGTGCAAAGATCAGAATTACTTTTGTGTTTGAATACCAAATAGCTGGCCGCGAACGCCGCAGCTGTTTCTGCAGCTACGTCACTTCCGGGATGTGTTGCGTCGATTTTGTAGGCGGGTCGTGGCATCGTCATGTCTTCGGGACGCCCCCAAAAGGAGTGGTCCTGTCCACCGCTACCCACCTATTTGCATATATGTAAATTAAGTTTGTGCGTTTTATATATATATATATATATATATTTTGGTTTGGTTTGTTTTCGATTGTGAAGGAAGCATAGTAAAGCCTATCTAGTCACTCTTTATGACTGCTTCCTGGATATTACACCAGTACTCGCAAAGATTTGTGGGCTAGTCTCGGAAATTTACATCCCGGGACCATCAGCTCTTCCACTGTACCACTGTGTTCGAGTGATTGCGTTATAACACATTTTTGGAAAGGATTTGTATACTTTTAATAAAAATATAAGTCTCATAATTCGCAATGAGAAATAGTTAGCAGTGCGAATCAGGAAAAGGTTCCATGTTCTTTACCCTAAGTGTAGTAGAACAGGCCACATCAATGTTTATGATATGCATCCTTCAAGAACTACTTTTTTGACCTGAAGGTTTGGAATTCACTGTCTTAAAGAAATTAAGGTATGCAGCTTGTATTCCATTGCTTACTTGCATGAGTAAATTGGTCAATGTATTTTGATTGACTCGTAATGAAACATTTAAATTTTAATGGTATGCTTTGAAATGTGATAGTATCACATAAAGTACATTAGATACTGGCTCAGCCTTCTTTAAATGGGCTCAATTTACACAAACAGACATCGTAAACAGTGTTGCACAATGCTTAAATCACAATGACATAGGGCGAATTAGCTGGGTCCTAACTCCCAACCTATCTCCACTCATGGTATACAGCTTATCCTAACAGGCAAAATCTATACACCATTTTCAAAAATGATAACCGATTTATTATACAAGAACTTTCAACTTTTATAACTCATCTTTAAGCAGTATGAGATGCACATCAAACTTACTGATATGTAATTATTTTGATTTTGTAGAATTGTATTGTGGGCGGGCCGGGGGCCTATTTTCTTCAAATACGTTTTTGTAATTGTATTTGTACTTGTATACCTCAAAGAAAAATAACTTATACCTGAACGTAGTACTCGTTGGGTGCCACGTGACATCTCATGAGGTAGTCGAGTGGCCACTCGATACAATCGTACATGTGGTCAAGCTGGCCGGAAGCGTTGTACGCGTCCTTGAACTCCAAGAGACCCCAGGCCAGTGACGTCACAGAAAACGCCATCGGGAAATTGAACTTGATGTGGTCACCGGCTGGTGAATAGAAGGTATGGGCCACGTCACGGGAAAAAGGGCACTCGGACATAGCAAACAGTGTAGCCCCAGACCAGCCGCCACGTCGCTGACGTGGCGGCTGGTCTGGGGTTACACTGTTTGCCATCTTAGAGGACATCAAGTTCTACCTTTAAATAAATACAAATGATAACTGTCGTGACTAGATGCTGGAATAATAGCGCTAAGAAAGAGCTGAGTCAGCGGTTTTTATTTATGTCCGAGTGCCCCTTTTCGTGTGACGCGGCCCATATATGTACACAAGTTTAACAATAGCGGGTCAAAACTGGTAAGTTTAAAAACAAGAAGCATTTTTACTCACATTATATATGGATGGCGTTTCGAAACGTTTCTAACTTCTTTTTGACACAGAGATTCGTAGTTAAGATTCTTTTGGCAAAATGGCTACATATAAAGGAAGAAGGGGGGAATCGAAAATCGTATTTTTGTTCCATTCGCCTGTGTGGATTCTGCTTGAAATGGTATGGAAATGTGTTTGATGTTTTATTCAATCACCAGAATCAGTAATTTTACCCGACATTGCCTTAGTTTGACAGAAATCTGATATATCAAGTATTTCTACGATGCTGACATTCGTTTGGTGGCATGATTTCCGATTCAAATCGAGCTGATAATGAAGGTGAGGTCTCTTTGGTCAACCCAAAAATGCTTTTGCAATTTGGATTGGCCAACGAGAAAAGCCATCCCAACTGCGAGTCCCTTTGTTTTGTGGCGTTCAATTCGGGTGACCGGTCTAAAGTTCCCGACGCTAACCACTACACCACCGCAGATCTCAGTTCGAGACGAGGGAAATAGCATGTTTACATAATGGTGTTAGTAAAAAAAAAACTATTTTAAGAAATGAAGGAGATTCTTGTCAGTAGCAATTCCTCCTTTGGTAAAAGTATTTTGCTGTGGTTGAACAATAGGTTGTTTTTATTGCTTATATGCTGAAAGTGATCTAACCAAACTCATGAAGAAAGTCGAATTCTATATAAAAAAAATACTAATATCAGGGGAAATAACTCACCATCATACCATCCTCCAGTGAGGTCTTCTCCATTATCTCCCTTGTCGCCTAGTGCGGAATCTCCCCGCCAGGGGATTCTGTTATCCGCCGGAAGTTTGCCAGATCTCTGAGCCTCGTAAAATAGTATTGAGTACTCGAGGATCTGGTTCAAATCGTATTTAGTTCCGTCCGCTGTTAGAAAGGTCAATGTGAACGAGGTAAATAACGAATATTATTCCATTCCAACATAAAAACATGTCGTTTTGAACAAACAGATTGTGCACAATTGAGAATCAAAACGATATTGAGGACGAATTTCTTTCATACTTGTTTGTAAGAAATAGGATCATCTTAGAAAAACATTTTTAAAGAACTTTACTATTCCCGACGAAGTTGCAAATATTTGTGCAAATGTACCAGACGAAAAAGGTAAAAGTACTTTTAGTCTTTGCGAAATGTATTAGATATACTTTTGAAATCAGTACACTGTTTGCATTATGTTATTTGTCGTGCATGATTCCGCACTCATTACATGGCCATTTTGTTTTTTGTATAAAACTGTGACTGTCAATAAGTTTGTGTATATGAATACATTAAAGAAAGTCAAAAATTAAAACCCTTACTGATAGTTCAGTGCATAAAACCGATCTGACAGTACCAACACTACTTAGGCAGGGGCAATCTCCTATGCAGAGTTATCGCCCCCACGGATAAATGTGGGAGCGTAGCGGGAACCATTTTACTCGTGTAGAGATTGAGGCAAGGTTGGCAAAATCAGATATTGATTTGTTTATCCGTAAATGTCAAATCTTTTACTGCACGTATCCGTTTAATAGTTATAAAGTAGCTCTATATAAAAAGTAGAAAGCCACTTGTGCGTGAATGCTTTTGGACACACACGTTTACTATTTAACATCGATTGTAAAACGGGTTCTTACAACTTAGATTAAGCATTCTCGATTCTGCTTCCTGGATCATAACCAGTACTAGCGCCGAAGGTAGATTAATGAAAGGTCGAAATGCGGTACCCGCTTCTCATGGGATTCGAACCACGACCTTCTTGTCTTGACAACCTGGGCAATGCAGACAATTGACTTTGCCACCCCTGAGATGGTAACAGTGTTGTAACCTTTCGTTTATGTTGATAATTCCAAATATTTTAAACCAGAAGCCAATTCGTGACTTCTCGGAGGATTCCATGAAATTCGTCGACTTAAAAACGGTTTCCAAAAGAGCACAACCACTATAATTAGAAAGAAGCCGATGAGGTTTTGGTAAGTCTGTCGTAGATGTCACTTGAAGGCTGAAACACATTTTCCAGTGTGTTTTTATTTAATTATCTGTATAAAACGTTGTTGATGTTTTAAGTATCCATTCCAAAGTGTTTTATTCTATGGAAAACGTACACATTTGTGAATGGCTCATACGTTTTTATGTAAACAGACAAGCTAAATATAGTATACACGTTTTAAATGTCCAGGCCAAAGTGTATTTGATTTAATGAACAACGCTTAAACTTGTGAACGGTACATACGTGTTCATGTTAACAGACAAGCCAAATATAGTATACACGTTTTAAAACTCCAGGCCAAAGTGTATTTGATTTAATGAACAACGTTTAAACTTGTGAAAGGTACATACGTGTTCATGTTAACAAACAAGCCAAATATAGTATACACGTTTTAAATGTCCAGGCCAAAGTGTATTTGATTTAATGAACAACGTTTAAACTTGTGAACGGTACATACGTGTTCATGTTAACAGACAAGCCAAATATAGTATACACGTTTTAAATGTCCAGGCCAAAGTGTATTTGATCTAATGAACAACGTTTAAACTTGTGAACGGTACATACGTGTTCATGTTAACAGACAAGCCAAATATAGTATACACGTTTTAAATGTCCAGGCCAAAGTGTATTTGATTTAATGAACAACGTTTAAACTTATGAACGGTACATACGTGTTCATGTTAACAGACAAGCCAAAAGTAGTATACCCTAACAGTCGATCAGGGGACATTACAACGATAGCAAGGCACTTTTTTTATCAGAACCTACCGTCAGGGGGCGCTGTAGGCGGTACAAATCCATCATGGCCGAGATTGATAAGCTCCGCCTCACAAGATGGCGCCTTTGTCCCTTCGTAGTTCACTGTTGAATAGAGTGGTATGACATCAACATGTGTCCATATGGCTCATTGCAATACACATGAGCCGCTGATAGTATTTCACTATAATTGATGTCAAAAAAGATAAGGATTTGCAATGGTCCTTTACTTATACAACACGATAGCATGAAACGTTTGCAACAATAATGAAAATAATTCTTGTTTATTTTATCATTTAACAGTAAATAATTTGTACGGTAGATTTTTGCTTTGCTATTGCAAGTCATTCTTGTTTGTGAAGGACTTAAATTAAGTCGAATGTTTTGAAATGGTATAGAAAATGAGCACTCATTTGATAGTTTTAGCTGCCGCATTGCACCGAGGAAGGCTTTTATTTCCAAAATATTTTAACATTCTCAATATGTAAAATTGTCCCTTTAAGCAGAGCGTAACCAGAGTTTAACGAAAATGAATTTTATCGACACCCTACTATACTGCTGAGGTATGGGGCCATATCTCACGCCCAAGTACAGAATCTATCGTTTTCAAAGTTTTATAGAGTAATTCTCTGTGTGAAGCAGCAGTCAACAAACCTTAAAGGCACATCAAAGGAGAGGAGTACAAATAAATTTCTGAAAAAATATATGGAGTAATTTTATAATGTTCATAAAAGTCATGATAATTAGTTTAGGAATGCATTGAGACCCTATTAAATAGACTCATCTAAAATAAGTTTTTTTGTGCTTGAAATATAGTTATCTCCAGTTCAATCATGTTTATCAACAACCTGTTTGTTGAAATATTCAAAATAACGAATTCTGATTGGTCGGTTCAAAAATGTGTGCATTAACTGTCAAGGTCAGAGGTGAAGAATCAGGAAATCTGAATTATAAAACTTGCTAATCTGGGTTATTTCTGGTTTACTTTCACATTTAAATTGTGCTGATGGTGTTTTCAGGTAAAAACTATTTGAATCTGTCCAAAAGTTTACCAAATTAATATAGTTTTTTATTGCATTAATCTCCTTCAATGGGCCTTTTAAGTACATAGGTTTAAATTCTGACGAGAACTTTTAAACGTACATGTGTATAAACCCTTACGAGTAAAACAGATAGATGAATAAATGTGTAATGTTTCTGTATTACCAAACATCTGTATATCGAGAATATCCCCCGGATGTAGAATTCCCGTATGTTGTTTGTTGACCAGTGTATACATGTGGTTGTCGGTCGTATGGTTAATGATGTCTCCCATCCATTCCTGTAAACAAATAAAGTGTAGTGGGTTACCGTTGTTGTTGTTGTAGTTGTTGCGGCGGTGGTGGTGGTGGTGGTTGTTGTTCTGTGACAAAGGGTCGAAACTCTTTGATGACAACGAATGAATACGCCCTTTTACTTTCGTAACGACGACTTTATTCAATAAAAATGTAAACTTACACACGTTTTAGAAAGGAAGCTAATAACAAAGGTGTTTAAATTGTACAGTCAAACTTGTGTTAAAAGGCCAGCCTATGGGACAGAGTAAATTGGCTGTTTAAGACAGGTTGGCTGCTTAACACAAATTGATTTACACTATAAATCTAACAATGGGACTTTCTGTAGTGGCTGTTTAAGGCAGGTTGGCTGCTTAAAATGGTGGCTGCTATTAGTATGTATTAGGTTTGCTTGTTAATTGTTTAAAGCCGTATCATGTCTTTGCCAGTCATTTTAAGGCTTTCCTGTTTTCACCATTACCAGGCTAGGTTCTGAAGTGTAATGCCAAATGACACACCCACGAAACAAGCACAATGTTATTGTAATTGTAATTTTGAATGTTGCAGTCTGACCAATCAAAACGTCAAGAATTTGAAGGCTGCCTATTGTCTATTGTCTATCTTGTGGAACATGGTGGAGCCAGTAGACAGCGGGGAACCAATTTACCTGTTTGATCTGGATATTATTACAACCGATCGAAAAGGGAAATGGCGAAAGAACAGTTTTTTAATGTTTAAGCATTGAAAAAAAGAATAAATTTGTCAATTCATATTGTCATTCCCTTTTTACTGATCGATATCTAACTATCACACAAAACTTACATCAATCTTAGTCAGGGCACCTGTACATGTCAGAAGGACCTCCCACCCGATGACCTCTTCTGTGACCGTGAACTTAAGGTCGCCTTGGAAACGTCCCGTCCAATCGTTGATCACCATGAGAGACGCCGTCGGATTGGTCGAATTGGCCGCCTCGGTCACGTGACACGCAACGCCCAATAGCAGCACGATCTAAATGTTAGATGTAGGGTAAATTACGGCGTTTTGTATTGAAAAGTGGTCTTTTATTTCTTCAGGGTTGGTGCAAATGAAGCGATTTTGCAGTATTTCTGGCGTTTGATCGTTCAAAAATATTGTTTAATGTGTATGTTACAAGATTTAGGCTAAACGTGCAATGAAAAAAAAATAGTTGCGAGATACCAATGTCCTTTGCACTTGATATAAGAAGACGGCATTTCTTCAGCCAATTCAATGAATCGGTTGAGCATTGACAGCTGAGATGTGAAAGCTGCACCAAGAATGAAAATCCAGCCACGAAATCGTGATATATGGAAATTCATTCATAACTAATTATCAAAAGATTCGGAGTTAGAAATGACGGAATTGCGATGGTTCTACCCAGCTTGGTTACCTTTAAGGGCAGTTAGGCGGGGGACCCTTGCTTTCCAAAGTACTTATTTCATACACAAAGAAGTTGGAGCCTTTTAAACCCGAATATTCGGATAGTAGCTCTCGATTCGAATATTCGAACTAAAATTTGCATGTGCTGAATCCCTACATGCTGGAACTTTCTCCATCGATTACGAGCCGGGCGTTGCAATATACAGTGATGCCTCGTTAATCCGAACACGTCCGTTCCCAACTAAATTTCCGGATTACCTAATCATCCGGACTAATGAAGCAGGGCTGTTCTTTTACACATTAGGACATAAACGGTATATATGCACGTGTATACTTATAACCCTTAAACAAACGCCAAATTGTCGACCGTCCAAAATTGAAAGAGTTTGCAGACGACATTTCAAAACGTGGTGAAATTCAAAAATAATCTTCTGATATGGCAGAAAACATTGTGGGAAAAGGAGAAATTGCTCGTCACGAGCAATTTCTCCTTTACCCACAATGTTTTCAAAAGTCGTCTGCAACAAACTGGTCAAATAATTCCGTTCCCTTACAATTTCGTTCGGATTGCGAGACATCCGGATAATCGGGGTCCGGATAAACGAGCCTTCATTGTAACTTGAATTTAACTTGAATGGATTCTATGCGATGTAAAACCCCTGCGAAAAAACAAACAGAACATACCCATAAGAACACCATGTCGAAATATGTTGTCCTCGCTCGTTTTGTGTTGGACTAACAGACAGACGGACTTAGTCTGTAAATGCCCTAGATAAGATTAGTGTTATAGAACCGATATCGTTCATTTTATACACCTTACTTCATTATTTTTCTTTTAATGTTTATGTATCAGTCGTAAATGTACATGTCATTTTCATAGCATGCATGTAAATATAGAATTGTAATGAGTATGAGCCTATGTGCTTAGTGTTGAAACAAAATAATGTTAAGTAATGTTCACTATGTTTTATTTTTAATCCTTAGAATGCTAGGTAATTTTCTCAAAAAGGTGATTTTTGTGTCGTCTGCTTTCCTGAACCTTACACATATACTTACATTTGATGCGAAAGGATACTCAGAGAAGCAAAAAGATTAGATCACAGGCAAGTCGCCAATTTACTTGGCGGCTGACCTGGATCCAACCAGCTTGCGTTAGCATGAAGACGGTTCCAGACTATAAGGGTTAAGCATAAACCGATCAAAGTTCTTAGAACAACTGTGACAAAAGATGAATTACTCTTAATGAACAATTCATAGTTTTGTCACAATGCTTTATACCCAATATTTCAGGAAAACTGTATTTTTTTCATTCTCTTTCAATGTCGTCTGTTATTGGTTTTAATTTGGACCAGCAACACGTTTCCACTGGGAAATGTGTTAAAAGTCTTATCTCCTATATAAAAATAATTGAGAAAAGCGCCCTTTTCAAAGACATCGACCAATTTCCAGTATCGTCCTAGGATTTGACCATCTCCGATAAGCAAGTGTATATAATTCTTGAAGGGTCAGATCGTTACTAATATAGAAATTCCCTTTATATTAGTCAAACCCTTTCTATAATAATGTTACACTGGTCCAAATTCGAAGCAACAGCAGACGACCAATATGGAGTATAAACAATCGTTTCTTTTTTTTTGCAATTCAAGTCAGAAACCAATGTGACAAAAGGAGGAAATGCTTGTCATAAAACAACTTCTCTTTTCGTCATGGTTGATCGTAACCACGAGATGTTCGTGGATGTTCGTGGACGTCCGTAATAAACCGAAAAACTAGTAATGTAAAAGAACTGTATCTTCTATCTGGCAAGGTATATGTTAACATACAGACTACTCGCAAGTGCGTTTAAGAAAAAGCTTTGTTGTTAACCCATTACCAAACAACAAACAAGAAATTTGACCAGTTTGTTGCAGATGACTCTGGAACACATTGAGGGAAAAGAAGAAATATCTCCCTACGAGTTATTTCTCCTTTTCCCACAAAAATTGTTTCTGTCCTACCAGAAGATTATTTTTCGACTTTATCACATTTTGAAATGTCGTCTGCAAACTCTTTCAGTTTGGCGCAGTCGAAAATTTGGCGTTTGGTAAAAGGTTAAAAGAGAAAAAGTTCAGAGCAAGTTCAACGATTTCATGATTTTTCGACGAGGCGCTCTGTGAATTAAGTAGTCCAGTCATCCTATGAAAAAAATGGACTCAACCGTCAACTAATTGCAACAGAAACGAAATCTCTTTTAAAGTTATCATGAATGTATAAGAGATGACAGAAAAAAAGTCCTCCAAAATCCCTTCAGGGGAAATTGGTTAAAAACTCGTTTTATTATAGCTACTTTCAGGCCTTTTGGAAAAAATCGCATATTTGTATATATCTACCAAAATGGAACAAAACCCCAAAAATTCACACAAAAATGATGTTTTGATAAGCGGTATACTCTATCTACATGTTTATTTATCATTCACATCAGTTTGCCTTCTAGAATTGATTTATTCTTATAAATATTGTGAATTGAAAGGGGTCAACTTACCCCACCCACCCATTAAAACTAAAGATTTTTTTTTTCATGTCAATGCATTCCTATATGCTAGAATTCGATATTATCTGGCAAAGCTTGTTCTCTAAAACTTAAATCAAAGACAAAACACACCTTTTTGTATTAGATAACTTATATATAAAGACAATCACTTAAATAAGGTACCGAAATCCATATATGCCTATATAAGAAAAACGAAATATATGACACAAGCAATACAATATTCATGTGGTAACTTTTGACGTTTTGCATTTGTTTTGTGAACTTAAAAAACAATAAATGAAATAAAGGAAGAAACATATTGGGAAAAGCAGCAAAATTAGTACTATTCTATTGCTTCTTTCTCACTATGTGCCAGCTTTTCAAAATTAAGTGTACACTCATTGAATTACACATGGAGTACACTATGCGTTAAAAAATAAGGGCACGCCTGAATTCAATATTGAGGTATCTTTAATTTCATTTTAAAACACAGACCAGATATTCAATTAAAATCAAGATCGGGTATGACCTCCACATGCAGAAATACATGCACGACATGGGGGGGGTGCATTTCTCCTGAAGTGCTGCACCAAATTCCTGAATATTGGCTGATATGGGGCGACGTACGCGGACTCTCCTACCAACAACATCCAATACATGCTCAATGGGAAAGAGGTCTGATTATTTCGCAGATCACTGGATTGTCAAGATGCCCTGTTTCCTGACGAAGTCAATTGCAACACGAGCTCTGTGGGGTCAGAAATTATTATTCTGGAGGACAAAGTTTTGACCAATTCTATGTGCAAATGGGACAACAACAGAACGAAAAATTTCATCAATGTGTCCATTCAGGTTTCCAGGAACAGGTACAAGTTATATTCTCCTACCGTAATAAACACCACCCCAGACCATGATGCTCCCCCACTAAAAGAAATCATGCTCCAAGACAATGGTGCATTTGTATCTCTCCCAACGCCGATGCTATCAGAATCGCAGAGAGAAGATCGACTCATCCGAAAAGACCACATGACGCCACCGACGTATAGGCCAACCTTAATGTTGCTAGCACAACCGTAAACGATTATATCTGTTCAGCCTTGACATGATGACACCATGAAAAGGACGCCTTGTACTGCTAGAAACCCGAAGTCCTGTCACGGTATGGAGCTCCTGCTTTGGTTATGGTGCGGTTACGAGACAGTTGCGCAAAGCAATAATCCATTAAAGGCGATCTTGCTGGAATGTTGTTTTCCATGCCCCCTCCTTATTTGAACATCACCAGTCTGGTGGTGTAAAGCTGCAGGTCGTGCAATAACACTTTTTGACTTCCCAATAAACCTGGCAACATGGTTCTAGGATTCACCTTGCAACATGCCTATGCATTGTCATTTCTGAGCTTCTGAGATACTGCCATGATGGCATATTGCATTGATATGAGACTTGATTGTGTTTCATTTTTATCGTATCCAAGAATTCACGTGAGTGCACGGGCAATACATGTAATGAATACATGCTACAACACTTTATCGAATATGTTCGATTACACGGTGTCATGAGTTTGGGTTTACGGATTATGAAGAGGCAAATTCTCCCTATCCTATCTAAAAAATAGTTAACAGTAATAGGGTTCCCTTATTTTTGCATCTCAATATATTTACAGACTCCCTTTTCCATTTTGTATCGTTCTTGCACAATTTCTGCATTAGCGAAGAATGCTCCCAGACATTCCCCACTCCCTCAGGAACGGTCAAGAAGGTATGTCTACAAGAACAAGGTTTTCGGTCACACTTTGTTTTACATGAGCATTTTAATTAAAGGCAATTCACAGTATTTGATAAGAACTGCTGTTTTTGGAAGTGAACAATCTTCCTCGAGTAAAACCACCTTTTTGGTACCTACCCCTTTACTGCATTCCTTTTGTACACACTCCTTTCGAGAAGGACAATTTGAACATCCATCAAATACAAATATTGCAGGTTTGCTAATGACATCATCAGAATATGTTCCACGTACATCCGAAGGCAATCGTAAGAACAAAGCCCTATCGTCGTGTACATATTGAACTGTCTCATCTAGCTATTTATTGACACTACAGCCAACCTGCGCTTAAATTTTATTTATCGAGGAAGGTTTGTCAGCTAGTTTCAATAACCCAGAAGACCCATATTGTGATGGCGGGAAACTACACAGCTCTTTCTTAAATATATCTCCTTCATTGTCATGCAATATATCAACCGGAGCTGTTAAACGCAAATGCGGACCAGTTTGTGCTGCTTCTCCAATTCCTCTTAACGTTAATTGAGAGTTTGGGGTTACGGAATGGCTTTAACCTATAAAACTGTATTCTGAATCGTATTTATAAACCATGTTGTTAATATTCAATTGGTCTTCTTACTTTGCACAGTCGACAATTACATAATATATACTCGTCGACCTGACACAATGTTATCAAGTGTACAGTCCGCAACGTGGATATCTATGTTTAGGTTGTCCGTATGATCTTTTTCCACCCTCGAATGACTGGTTTTTACATGCTGACCACTTGTATATTTCTGCATTGCATAATTGTAGTATGTACATACAGGAATTGACAAAAACAATTGGTTTCTCTGTGATTCTTTCAAACCATAATGATAACCACATTTTATTCTTCCTATTGTCTTTGAACTTCTAATAAGGACCTGCTCAAAAACTTGATCTGTTGAAACTATTGCCGATGCGCGATCGCTTTGACAAACTATATGGTTTCCTTCATATAAGTGAAGAAATCTGGACTCTGTAGGTAATGTTTGGCTTTAGTTGGAAGATAACATAGGAAGATAACAGAGCTCTAGACTGGGGCTACATTTGTCTGATGGCTTGAATTTACAGTTCTCAGCAATACAATCATTTGGCTTTAATAAACGTGTGTAGTAGGTCAGCCATTGTTTATATATGAAACACAACTTGGAAATGCGATTTGACAAACAAAGGGCTTCTTTTCAAGTTTGTCCTACATCTTTTGAAAACTACTTCACCACAAACTTCTTCAACTGGTTTTTCTTCTTGCATAAGGATTTCATAAATGTTAACTAACATTAAATCATTTCATTGGGTTCAACCTCGCTAAAGGCTTCAGTATTTGTCTTTGGTTTGGAAGTCCAGGTCATGCTTTCAACTTCATGTATTGTGACTTCCTCTCAAAGCAATGCAGTATTAAAAGAGATTCCCATAAGTATTACATTTAAAAATGTATTCAGTAGGAAATGGCATCAAGTTGCTCTAGAAATAACCGTGTCATTGAACATGTGAATCACCACATTTTGAGAAATTCTGATAGTCTTGTTCTTCCATTTATTGTCCAATACAACGGAAGAAGCTCAAAATGGTATGGAATCCACAATGTTAATGTGACCTTCTTGCACTCTTGATAGTACTATCCATTTTTACCTGCAAATGGAAAATAGGTAAAAAGGCATTTATCATCACTTGTGCGTTGATTTTGTCTGCAGCATTTTTAATATTGGTACTATTCAACTAACATCACTGCAAATGAAAAATATTAAATTAAGCACAACCATACTTGCTTTATCTTTCTTTTGATTGAAGGTTGTACTTTAGCGTATTTCACCTTAAATTTCATAGTTCATACAACATATGTATTAATGATGAATAATAATTAAAAACGTTATAAGAAGAAAAAATGTGACTATAATGATATCCTTATCGTACAATAGGTTATAGTAATAAATGCACCTTCAAAGTAAATTACAATCGCCACCAGATGATAGTTGCCGACGATTTTTATCTCATCCACATTTGCTCTTCATCTTTAACCTTCAATTCGATCTATTTTGCCAAATGATTAAGAAACTAAACAAATGTAAAAATCAATTAAACAAATCATAAATAGATTTATTTCATTATTTTCAACAAAAAACATTAAGAATTAAATAATTTTAACATATGAACATGATTGATTTAATTAAGTGAGTAAGAGAAACTTGAGTTTCGTCAAATCATTATCTACAATGGCACTAATGGGCCACCGTAGTTTAAAAAAAAACCCAGCTATTCAGAGGTAAATATTTTTTTATTCATTTTATATATTTGTCATTGTAAGGTGCATTTTTGTCATTTTATTCACGTTTAAAGATATATTTGAGTGTGAATGGTCATAAAATCGATGTTTAGGGCGAAATTAAACAAAACAAACACTTTTTAAATTACCCACGAAAACCCATTACAAAGCATTCTGCAGGCTATTTCAAAAATAATTTTTCATCTAAAATGTAATCATGAACATACAATTATGTTTTTTATCAGATAAGGGCATATATAAATGATAATAAGCTCAACTTACCCTTTCATGAGACTTTCAACATCAAGTTGACCTCGAAATTTACCGATGACAGTTCACGCTATGTACTTTTCTATGGTGGTACCTTCGAACCATGCACTTTTCAAAAAGTTTAAATGCATTTTTCAGTATTTACCCCTGGTGGGATTTCTGAGGACTTTTTATATGTTAAAAAGGAAGTGTGCAGCTATAATAAAATCACAAATTTGTTTCTGTTGCAATTAGTTGTGGGTTGACTTACAGATTGACTGGACTAAAGGGTTACTATTTCACCAAAGGTTGAGTACACACAAAATGACACATTTGTTACCGAGTGCAGAGGGTTGAAACGAAGCAGTTAATTTACAATATCATATTACTTATGCATAGACCGGTTAGATAACATATTTTAACACGCATGATACATGTATAAGTATTGTCCCCCAGACCTGATATAAATCGTATACTACATAGGGTTGATGAATAAGAAGACAAAGGGAATCAAACATAATTCAAATATGATTTGAAGGGAGCTTTATTCAAACAAGAATATCCGGTTATGCAATATACACTATCACAGTGCATTCATGTAACCCACCCTTTTGAGAGCTCAAATACATCGGGTAAGGTTTTTTTTTTAGAGATTTAACTAATTTATTTCACATTGATTGTGAAACAAGTGCTTAAAACTAACACTAATGCATTACTCGCTATTCGGCTTCCTGAATACACAACCAGCCCTCGCGCCAAATGTGGATTAATGATAAGTCGCAAGCAAACTCCTCACAGTGATCTCCCCTTGCTACGCTGCTTCGACCACTGCCACCACAAGATTTCTCATCCAGATTTGGATGAAATTCAAATGATGCTGTTTTGTTAAGAGATTACCGGATATCTTAGTTAATTTAGTAACAATATCTTGTTGTATTGATTTCTGACCAGTTAATTTGAAAAAAACAATGGTTCTGTTTATAAATAAAGCACTAATGGATTACACTTTTTTATTTTTGCCGCCATCTGGTTATGGCATTTTCCTTTCTAAGTAGGTGGTCACGTGACATTTGTGATGGCAGTGATCATCCCCATACAGGGAGATCACTGTGGGGAGTTTGAGTCCCAAGAAGGCTCTCACTCCTCAAAGGATTCGAACCCCTAGAACACTGCCTCCACTGGAAGGGTAATCGTTTTCATGGCGAGCCTTGTAGTGTATAAACGATGATCCGAACTAATGCTTTTCAAGTATTTGGAAGGACATCTCAGTGAACAAACACGCTTACATCTTTTCTGGCCTTTAACACCTCACAATAATATTCCATTGCTACGCAATGTCTTTTTGTGTTGATTTCTGATCAAAAGTGAAAAAAAGATGTTTCGTTTTCTTTACAAATAAAGCACAGTTTGGAATAATTTCATGGTGTCGCCACCATCTTTAAAAGCGGTTTTCGTTTTCTAAGCAGATGGTCATATGACAATTGTGGTGGCGATGATCAATCCCATAAAGGGAGATCACTGAGAGGAGTTTGTTCTTTGCCTTTCAGAATTACAATGTTCGGACAAGAGCAACTGATTTCAACAGTAAATGCTTCTGGTTAACTGTTATTGTCATTCAGCAAATACGGAAATTTTCATAGTCCGAGACTATCTTTCGCCTTCTTGGCCATTCCTCCTCTGTCCATCTTTCCGGAAGAGGTCAACAAAAGTTCGTCAAAGATCACGCAATATCTTGGCTTCATCGTCACTCCTCCGGCGGTCCCTTCCTCGAGGAACACGTCATCGCAATAACGCATGACGTCATCAACAGTTATCGTGACGTCATCCTTCGGTACGACGCATGCGCAGAACACGTTTGAAAGCCTCGCGTCGGGTACGCCGACTGCGACTACGAACTTCGCACCTGGACAGTCTTTCAGGGCGCGTTCTACGTCCCATGGGAAGTATTTCAAGGTCGAAATGCTCACGTACTCCTTGATTCGTCCATCGATAACCAGGTTCCCGTCTTGCCGGAAGTGAGCAATATCTGCCGTGTGAAGCCAGCTCTTGTCGTCAACCACCTCCCGGAAGAGGGACTCGTTTCCATGGTACCCTACAAATCGCCACGGCGTTCTTACGCAGAGCTCGCCCGCCTTGCCAAACTCTACGGTAGCCCCAGTTTCGTCGGCAATCTTTACCTCCACCCCTTCAAGTGGTGTTCCTGGAATTGTTTTTTAACCTTTTTTCAATTAGATTCATAGTCCAATTATATTTCAATTGTATATCAAAGAACAATAAGGCGTGACTTTAATTTGATATGACAATTTTTCACATCTGACTATGAATAAGCACCTTTTACCCATAACGTGAAAAAGCAAATTAAAACAAAACAAAAAAAAACATTTCATATTTACCGATGATACCGTCTTCGTAATCATCGTAACTTTTCCCGCCAAAGACCGCAGCGCCACCGGTTTCTGTCGAACCATAATACGTGAAAACGCTTTCGAAGAACTCCCCCTTCAACACCATGTTCGCCTTTGGCACACGCTCTCCGGCCATTATTGCAACCCGGACGGCGCCGAATCTCGGTTTCAGTCGTTGATTCTGAATGAGATCTTTTGCGATGTATCCCGGAACATACATCGCGTCACATCGTTCGTACTCGACAATCTCCGCCAAACGGCCGATGTGTTTTCCGGAAAGACTCATTCTCGTGTCGATGAAAATTCGGGTAGTTCCGGTCGCCAAGTACGTCCTAGGATAGCCAACGGCCCAGCTGAACTGCCTGTCGTTGAAGAACCTAGAGGCTTCCCGAATGCCCATTCTGGTGTTTGTCGCCCGCGTCCAGTTAAGGAGGCCATAGTGAGTATAGGCGACCTTCTTTGGTTCACCCGTAGAACCGGATGTTACAAGGAAGGCCAAAATATCTTCCGGGTCGAGGAGAGGAAGCTCGTTTTCGAGTTCTATATTTAGATCCATCAAACTCGAAAGCGATTTACGACCTCCCTCATCCGTGGAGATGCCGTTACAGATCACGTGATTCAATGACGGGAGTAACGATGACTTGCTGTCGCCGATTGGCCAAATACGATCGATAATTTTCCAGTTGTCATCGCCAATTTTCGCATCTATAAAAAGCATCTGGCTTCCCATGGCCGCCATATGAGTGACGTCACTTCCGTCTCTAAGGTTCGTCGAAAGATAAAATGGAACACCGCCTGCAAATATGACCGCCATATTAGCGTAAAGCATCTCTATCGAATTATTCATGCAGAATGCTATGCGATCGCCTTTCCGTATTCCCAAATTCATGAGCGCTTTACCGAGTCTGATCGATGTGTCATTTAGCTCCTTACGGGTAACGGCATTCCGCTTTAATTCAAAATCGTAAAACACGAAGGCTTCTCTGTCAGGATCCGCCTCGGACAAACGCTTTATTCGATCCGGAACCGTCTCGAACATGCACGGTTCCGGAAGGGGTGCACATGCGTAGCTACGTCTCATTTTGTCGACTTCTTTGATTGGTCAAAGAAATGGTCACGTGGTTGCTGGATCTAAAAATAGAGGTATATTTTGATAAGAAGTTTAAAAGGTTTTCCTTACAAAATATGACACGTGATGAACGAACATTCAAAAGATGATTTGAACAGTTATTGTCAAAAAATATCATGACCAATTTAATGAATGTGTTTTGAAGATGCTTAATCAAAACATATTCTGCTTCGTAGGCAAGAAAAGTTGTAAAGATGAATTGATTAATCATCATTACTTAACAAAGTACCATTATTTTGTAATTTCTTTAGCGTAAATTTTGAAGCCTATGTGCCTTCGAGCCCTATGATGATAAACTCTTACCCATTTCGATGATTTCACCTGGGGCCCGTTTTACTAAACAACTTACGGAAAATGTTTGCGTAAGTCATAATTGATAAACATGGATAGTATCTTCAATGAAAGTACAATGTTGCAATGTGGCACTTCATTGGAAGCGTCTCGGAGAGACGATTCCAATGATGTGTTACTTTGCAATATTGCTTCGTCCAATATTGAAATAAGAGGAATTGTTGTTTTAGACTTACGCAAATCTTAAGCGTAAACTGTTTAGTAAAACGGTACCCTGGCGTACATGGACATTTTTCTAGACATATGATAATAAACAGTAAAACGTTTGTCAGATTCATATGATGACGGTTACTAAAAAGGTACCGCTGTTCACCTTTTGGTTATTCATTTTTAGATCATCATCATGCACAAAACAAACCCATAACCCTTTCCCAAACGCCAAATTTAGGACTGTCCACAACTCAAAGAGTGATGTAATTGTAGAATAGTCTCTCGATAGGGCAGAAAACATTGTGGGAAAAGGATTAATTGCTCGTTAATATCAATTTCTTCTTTTCCCACAATGTTTTCAAAAGTTTTCTCCAAGAAAGTGGTCCAATGTCGTGATTGTTTGGAAAAGGGTTAAAACGGTTTAGTACATCTACAACAAGAATGTACATCTTCTCAACCACACGATTATGAAACCGGGTGAAAAGTGTATCTTTAATCTTTTTGTGTAACTTTATAAATCAGTGATGTCATTTTAGAAGATTAAATCCTTAATCTGAGAGATAGTCCATTGATAACGTCTCCTTTGGTTTTTAAGGAAAAAAGTTAATGAAACAATTGCAAATTCAACATAAAAAAAGATAATTACACGGCTGGAAAAAAGAATACATGTCTCAAGTCTTAAACATAGAAGGCCTCGCAACGCCAAATGAGAAATTTACATACAAATCGAACAACGCATCTAAGACAACAGCGTTGTCGAACAACGCATCTAAGTCATTGCTCTGATTAATAAGAGGGCGTGTTGAAAACCAAGGTTATTGTGAGGTTATTGTGAGGAACTATGGAAAAAGGGTATTGATAACAAGATAGCAGGTGAGCTATCAAGCTGTCATCACATAGGTATTGGCACACAGACAGGCAGACAAAAATGCAGGCTTGCATGCAGAAATGCAGGCTGACATACAGACAGGCAGGCATACAGGTAGGAGAGTAGCCAACAGGCAGTCGGACAAACAGACAGACGGACAGACAGACAAACAGACAGGCTGGCAGACACGCAGGAAGACAAACAGGCACGCAAGCAGGCATACAAACAGGCAATCAGACCAGCAGGCAAACAAGCATACAAACAGGCATACAATCAAGGAAACAGAAAACAGAAGAACAGGCAGACAGACAAACAGACAGAACGACAGTTGAACGGGCAGACGGATGGATAGACGTGCAGAAATACAAACAGCCGGAAATACAGACATATAGACGCATTTGCAGATATACACACAGACAGACAGACAGACAGAATGATAGACACTCAGAAAGACGAACGGAAGGACGGACATACAGACACACACAGACTTAAAGCAGACGAACGGATGGTCGGATATACAGACACATACAGACTTAAATCAGACGAACGGATGGTCGGACGAATTGACAGACAGAGAGACTCACAGAGAGACACACATAGGACACACAGAGAGACAGAAACAAATGCACTCAGGCTGGTAGGTTGGGGCAAAAAGAAGCAATGGAGGAAAAATATATTAAGTATTTATTTACAGAAGGCAATTTAAGAAAATACGTAGAATGTCTATTAAAAAGAAGTGATTACCAAAATATGACCTTTGCAAACGCATAATGCCCCCGATGTAAGCCGATTCGATACAAAAAGACACAAATGCAAAAACAATATTTTTTAACAAGAAATAGAAACAAATGCCGTACCTTAAGAATGGCTTCAATTATGTGTCGTCTCTTTTAACATGTACCTTTGATTAGCCAACTGTAAGCAAATTGTGTAAATGTATAAGTTTCCCATCCCCGTAGGACTTTATCGGCGGGGACTAGCCTATGGGTAGTGAACCGTGAATTGTGTGAATTGTGTTTGCCAAACGTAAAACAGGTAAGGTGCCAAGATACAGTACCCTTCCCACTCTCTCTCTCTCTCTCTCTCTCTCTCTCTCTCTCTCTCTCTCTCTCTCTCTCTCTCTCTCTCTCTCTCCCCCCCCTCTCTCTCTCTCTCTCTCTCTCTCTCTCTCTCTCTCTCTCTCTCTCTCTCTCTCTCTCTCTCTCTCTCTCTCTCTCTCTCTCTCTCTCTCTCTCTCCTCCTCTCTCTCTCTCTCTCTCTCTCTCTCTCTCTCTCTCTCTCTCTCTCTCTCTCTCTCTCTCTCTCATCTATTTTCTCCTAGTTTACCTAGGAAGATACTGTCAAGGAGGGGTATGAAATAAATGACAATGTAACCTAGTTCTATAAACAAGGTCAGTAAGGTGTGATAACAACCCCATACAGGTCGTATCTGTAGCCTCAACCCCTTACTCTATAACATCTCTGAAGAAAGAAACATGACCAATGCATGAACTGCTCGCAACAAGAGATTATTTCATTGGTCGAGAGAGTGTCAAAACCATTGCTTGTTTATTCTTTTCCCCATTTGCTGTCGCCTGTTGTGAATTTCCATTCGAAAAAAACCAAATTACTACATAGAGGAATATATTTACATTCAACCCTCAATATCTGCGAAACTATATAGTACATGACCCCTGGTTTCCTACCAGAACTAGGCTAAGAAATGTGTTTTGCTTAAGGACACTCCACGGTAAAATAAGTGGTCGCCTTCGGGGATTAAACTCGGGGTGATCCGTCTCTAGTCCCAAACGCCAACCATAAGACCATCGTAGAACCTTCTCACTGCTACGCAATCGTTACATAAATCAGTACAAATAACTGTGATCACAGAAAAGGGGTTCTTTGCTATAACGTTAGTATGTATGTTTCAAAAAAGGGGTATGGTGATAAATTTCGTCGTAAAGAGGACACCTTTTAACCCTTATAGTGCTGGAACCGACTTCATGCTTATGCAAACAGGTTAGATCCACACCAGCCGCCAAGTAAATTGGCAGCTGGCCTGTGCTCTAACCAGTTCCCATCTCTGAGTATCTCTCCTCATCAAAAGTAAACAGATATCTAAGGTTTTGGAAAGCAGACAACAAAACAATCTTTTTTTTTTTTTAGAAAATTATGCAGCATTCTAAGGGTAAATGATATTCAACAGTCGAATACGGGTAAAAAAGGAACAATAACTCTTGCAATTTTCAACAATATTCTCACACTGGTTATCTCCCTTAAATAGTTAATGCTATCAAACGTGACATTAACCAAAGGGAAAACTATGGGTTTTAAATTTTCATCTCCAATTTTCTTCTCAGTGTATTCAATCATATGCAATCTCAAGTACTCATCCGACAAATGAAGGGAAAATATGAACGATTTTCAACAAAATACTCACAGCGATTACGCCCCTTGCGCAGTTATTACAGTGAAATGTGAGCTTTGTCTATGAGTGGGAGTTTTTGAATCCTCTTTCCCCGATGTGCCCAATCGCAAGGTAATTCCGAACTTTATTCAATTGTCGTAAACAAAAAACTACAAATGTATGAAGCGCATGAGTGAATAAATACATCAGTTCGCTTCTAACATTATGAGAAATGTTAATTTTAGGACTAATGATTTGCGATTGACATCTTACTTGCAAGACATTTGCTTTAGGAACAATTGTCCTCGAAGACAACGCGTAATCTGTTGTTTAAAGGCTCATGAAAGTAGATTTATGCTATATCAAACTATATCATTTGGTAAACTTTGGGTTAAAGATTTATCATAAAAAACATCAGTACAACTTAAACGTGAAAGCCAACAAAAAATAACCCAGTTTAGCCAGTTTAATAATTCAGATTACCTGATTCTTCACCTCTGACCTGATCACGTGATACACACTTTTCTTAACCGACCAATTATAATTCGTTATTTTCAATATGTAAACAAGTTTATTGTTAATCAGCATGATTGAATTGGGGACAAATGTATTTCAAGCATAAGACAAGTTAAAGGAGTTCATTAAATAGGGTCTCACAGCGTTCATAAATTAATTTTCATGACTTTTATGAAACCAATAAAGAACTCTTGATATTTTTGCAGTAATTTATTTGTAGTTATGTCCTTTCATAAGCCTTTAAAAAGCATGTCAAAAGCGTCTCAGTCATATCATAATGCCTATATTCTACTTGCTGGTAGGAGACAAGCAACAGAGTCCTGCACGGCCCACTGGCTATGTTTGCGGACTTAGACCTCAGGGTACCGTTTTACCAAACAACTTATGGAAAATATTTGCGTAAGTCATATCTGATACACATGGATTGTATTTTCAATGAAAGGACAATAATGTAATGTGACACTTCATTGGAAGCGTCTCGGAGAGACGATTCCAATGATGTGTTACTTTGCAGTATTGCTATATCCGATATTGAAATAAGAGGAATTGTTGTTTTAGACTTACGCAAATCTTAAGCGCGAACTGTTTAGTAAAACGATACCCTGGTGTCCAGGGTTTCGTTGGGGTGACCTTTAGTAAGTCACTTCAGAGCCCCAGCCTAGTACTAGTAGATTCAGGAAAGCCGTTAGATGACTTAAAAGATTGTTGATACGGCGTTTAACATCTTACAAACAAAGGCGACAACCAACGTTAAATGTCCCTTATGTGTGTCATGCGAGGTTTAGTTTAAACTTATTACATCGATTGTGGTACAAGATCTTACAAAGTAGATTAAACACTCTCGTTTCTGCTTCCTGGAGACAAAACCAGTTCATGTACTCGCGTCGAATCTTGACGCCCTTCCTTTTTTTTTTGAAAAAGAAAAGAGAAAAAAACCTCTATGACCAAAACGTATCATCTAATCACAAAAAGTTATCGTCAGTCCCGAAGATATATAGAAATCAAACGTAGCGTGAAATTGTGATAATAGAGGTCATCAATGTCAGGTGAATTTGTTCGCACCATAATTTGTGACTTATAAGCACTAGACTAAAAGGTCAGTGGGTGTTATTGTGCCATACATGCACCTATGTTCCCATTTATATATTTTTTCAACTCTATACATGTATATGCCTGCAACAGCATAGATAAGAGAGTTGTGTGATGGTTTTGTCTAAGAATGCGTTAAAGGTCCAAATCCAAAGCAACGGAAGACGAAAACCAAAGTACAAGCAAAATATTTTATACGATTTTGGATAAAACCATTTGTAACTGAAGGATAAATTGCTTGTCACAAGCAATTTCTCCTTTTGTAACAATGGTTTCTAAAGATTTAAAGCCCCTAGCATTTTATATTTTGCTTGGGAACAGTTCACGGTTGCTTACATTTGCGCACACCATTATCATGGTTGTTGTTGTTTTTTATGATGATGTTGTTATTACGGCCCCTTCAACCATGCCGGCAAATCTAGCAAGATCACGGACGTTTAGAATCAAAACATCCCAATCTTGAGATTTGGAGTATATTTGCAGATTCGGGGCAATGCATGATATATATGTTCACTTTTGAAGCCCCTGGTATTTTTTATTTTGCTTGGAAACCGTTCACGGTTACTAAAATGAACGTGCACCATTCCCTTTTATGCTACCCCCGCCCCCCACCCACCCCTTTTCACCTTCCACTATACCGGCAAATCAAGTAAGATCTAGGAGCTTTAGGGATAAAGAAGATCCTTTATCTCTGCGAGTTTCACCTTGAACTTTATAAACTCTCGTGACCCAGAAAGGTCTTGGAAGGTGAACGTACGCTTGCCTTGACTTTTAGAGTTACGATGAGTTAGGCCAATACACCCAGATAACGCAATGCCGCTTAACGCCACACTTCTGCGTCTTGCAGCTGACGACTTTCAAAAAGCATTGTGACAAAAGGAGAAATTGCATGTCACAAGCAGCTTCGCCTTTTGCAACAATGCTTTTTTATTCTTTTACCACATAACGCCACACTTTTGCGTCTTGCAGCAGACGACTTTCAAAAAGCTTGTCGCAAGCAATTTCTCCTTTTGCCACAATGGTTTTTAAATCTATCCACATATCACAACAGCAAAACTCAAAGTTTTATCACACGTTTAAAAAGCTTTTCTAAGGACGCTTTCTTCAAGTAGAAAAAAAATGTCGTCTGCAGGCGGTAAAGAGTTAACGGATGTACAGATTGTACAGACTTCAAAACGTGTTTGGAAATAATTTAGGCGCACTTATCACGGATGAACCCAGCTGCTATAACTGTATTAGAATGAAATGTCCACGTCGGCATCATTCGGACTAAGATGCACTAAAGATTTAACGAATTGACGTTTAAAGAGATTCGTCGTGGTAAGTTGAGATATCATTTCTGTTTTCATGTAATGAAAGTTTGTTGGGCCTTTGGATGGTTGCCGATACTAGATTCATTTTCTGCCTTTTATCAGTTGCTGATACATTTATTAGTTGCTGATACATTTATTAGTTGCTGATACATTTATTAGTTGCTGATACATTTATTAGTTGCTGATACATTTATTAGTTGCTGATACATTTATCAGTTGCTGATACATTTATTAGTTGCTGATACATTTATCAGTTGCTGATACATTTATTAGTTGCTGATACATTTATTAGTTGCTGATACATTTATTAGTTGCTGATACATTTATCAGTTGCTGATACATTTATTAGTTGCTGATACATTTATTAGTTGCTGATACATTTATTAGTTGCTGATACATTTATTAGTTGCTGATACATGAGTTAGAGCATAATTAGAATGTAATTTTGGTGCATTTAAGATTTTACTGATGAAAACGCCCATACAAAGATTTGTTAAGGTACGTTAACATATTATTTCTATTTTCAAATAATTAAAGTGATTCGTCTTTTGCCTTTTAATAGTTGTCGATACATGTGTTGAAGCACATTAAGAATATAAATTCATAAGATTTTACTGATGAAAACGCCCGTACAAAGATTTGTTACGGTACGTTAACATATTTCTATATTCAAATAATCAAAGTGATTCGTCTTTTGCCTTTTAATAGTTGTCGATACATGTGTTGAAGCACATTAAGAATATAAATTCATAAGATTTTACTGATGAAAACGCAGTTGGGGAGATTTGTTTATGTAAGTTAATACATGTATATCATTTCTATTTCCATGTAATAAAAGCGATTCGTTTTTTGCCTTTTAACAGTTGCCGATACATGTGTTGAAGCATGCTCAGAATATAAATTTTATGCACTTAAGATTTTACTAATGAAAACGCAGTTTGAGAGATTTGTTGAGGTTAGTTAATAAAGCATTTCTATCTCATATAATCAAAGCGATTCATTTGTTTAATAGTTGCCGATTCATATGTTGAAACATGGTAAGAATAAAAAATGTGTGCACTTTAGATTTTGTTGATGAAAACGCAGTTGTGGCGACTTGTTTATGTTAGTTACGATTTGCGGTTATCATTTCTATTTTTATGAAATCAAAGCGATTCAATTTTTTGGCCTTTAAATAATTGCAGATACATATGTTAAAACGTGATTAGAATATAAATTTGATGCACTTTAAATCATACTGATGAAAAACCAGTTGGAGCGACTTGTTGAGGTAAGTCAAGATTTATATGGTTTTTCATTATCAAATCAAAGCGATTCACCTTTGTGATTAAAGGCCTATTTTCTAACATTTATCTACTATATCACGGTACCAGTTCACCTAATCATGTGGTTTCGTTTCATTTGCGAAATGTAGTCATTTAAAGAATCAATTTATGGAAATGTTTGAATTTGTACGATCCATTCTGTATGCTTTCTAGCGCATGTCGATGCAGACGAATATTGAAAACATTTTGATAAATAGAGAATTTTCTTCTCTATTATTCACAGTGTTTTCTCAAACTCTGCAAATCTCTCCATTATCGTAGTACTGCAAACGTTAAAGAGTTTCCGCCTGGTGTTTGGAAACGCGCAATGTGAGAACAAACCGTCGCTGCAATATAACAGTAAATTGTTGAAGACATCTTTAAACTCCAATCAAGAAGACAAACAAACAATCCTTAAGAAGAAGCTGGTTTGTGAATGTGTAAAATGTGGATGTACGAAATTAAAGCGGCATGCTCATAGATGAGAACATTTGAAAGTCAAAATAAAACGTCGATAAAATGGATACAGTTTTTGTATTATTATAAGGTATATAGTTAAAATTAATCAGTGAAAGCATAATCTATTCAAGAAGCATAAATCTACTAAGTACGAGGATAAACAGTCTTTATATGGTAGATCTCAATCACGTTGTAAGGCTTTTGAGATCTAAGTACAAACAAATTCACGGTATACAGGCTTTTAACATTTGAATACAAACTGATGTTTGAATCCATCGGTTATACTATCCCCCATTGCGTATTATATAACAGTACAGCTGTTGCAAAGCGTTACAAAAAAATTTAAACACAAAAATTTCTCCACGTATGTGAACAAGCAGTTTTAAAGATTCAGATATTTACGGGTTTTATTGCATTCGATTAAAAAGATATGAACATATTCCATTAATTGGGGATCTTGTGAGGCTGATCTTGTCGAGCGTTAAGAGCAAGAGTTTTGTATTTGACTACTGCAAAGGAGTTGTGAAAGTCTTGCACTAGACCCTGATTCGCTTTACATAAAGCATTTAATTCGCAAAACGAAATGTTAAACTATATGCTTTATTCATCATTGACTTGCTCAATGATTTAATACATACCTTAGATTCACTTGGACGTAAATTGCATCGCTTAAGGCTTTTTGTTTGTTATAAGTACAAGAAAAACCTTGTTTTTTTCTCGCTTTACTTTTGCAAATCATCCATAAAAAGGCACTTTTTGCCCCTAGGAAAAAGGAGACCAGATCATTTCTTTTATTGTATTCCTATCAACAACTTCTGAAAATTTCTCAATCTAATAATTTGGAAAAAAAAATCTGTATCGCACTGTAGTGACATATCACACCAGTTTTTCTTGGAACTACTTTTCTAAGGATATATAGTTAAGACTTTGAATAACTTACTGTGATGTTAATTCCTAATATTTGTGATCACATTTTGTTCAACGAATTGGTTATAACACGTAAACAGTTGTTTACTCACGTTTTATCACTAATCAAGAAAAGCATGTAGCATATCCGTCTCACGTTGTTCCGTTTCACCGAAAATTGAAAATTCTAACCGGCAATCGAGTTTGTGTATTCATGCGCGTTAAAGGCATGCAATACTGTAAACATCTCTGTACATTTTCAACTGGTGGTAAAATTATATCTTATATTTTTACACATAATTTGGATGAAATTTTACATATAAATCGATGAAATCAAAGATCTGTTACTAATGTGAGCGTTGTCGGGTTAACAAGCTTGTTCTTCCTGGGTACCGTTTTACTAAACAGTTTACGCTTAAGATTTGCGTAAGTCTAAAACAGCAAGTCCTTTTATTTCAATATTTGGCAAAGCAATATTGCAACGTAACACATCATTGGAATCGTCTCTCCGAGACGCTTCCAATGACGTGTCACATTGCAATATTGTACTTTCATTGAAGATATTATCCATGTTAATTAATTATGACTTACGCAAACATTTTCCGTAAGTTGTTTAGTAAAACGGGCCCCTGAACTTTCTTTCTAATTGATAACACTAATACTTGTTACAGATTTTTATATCATCGGAATCAAGTTATTTAGTCTTTATATTCCATTAGTAACTTACCAAATAAGAAGTGATACTGAGGTTATAAAACTTAGAACACTCTAACTTCTGAATGGTCATTAAACCACGCGATCGAATATTTGCCGATTAAAATGCAGAAAATTGGGATATCTAATGCTACTGGAAAGTCATCTCATTGTCTTAGAAAGACAGTACTGGTTTAGACGAAGGTCTCATGGACAGGTGAGCTGTCACAGCGTAATACTTTATTAACTTTTAAAACCAGCGTTTACAAACAATCACACAACAACACGTTTTTACATTTCAGATTGCCCGCATTGACCAAAAGAACGCATACCAGCACGGTGAGTTCACCAGATGACCAAATAGAAAATATATCATGTGACAAACGTCCACCGAGTTACCAATTACCAAATACCACGAGTCAGACATTCGTTAGGTGACCAAATTCCAATAAACACGTGAAAAGCATCCTCCGGGTGACCAAATACCGCACGGCAAGTATCCATCGGGTGACAAAATTCCATTTACCACGTGTCAAACATCCGTCAGGTGACAAAATAGAAAATACCAAGTGACAAGCATTAACACACCACCCAACCATGCTTACTACGATCAAACGCATCCTTCTTTACTTCTACATCTTATACACGAGATACAAACAGAGGGATGCCGCGATCGAGCAGCTGAAACACAGATGCCGACCAAAGAAGGATATTCAGTATGACAAGCCACGCCTTCCAGACATACTTGATGACATAGACGGCGTTCCAAACGGTTGGACAGAAGCCCATTCCTTTACAGCGTTCGACCGCGATGGCGCATGCGTGCATATTTCGCTTCCCAAAGGATTAAACGAAAGGAAGAAAACTTATTTACACATTCCACCGATTGGAACCCTATTCTACTCTGAGTCAGACGATGATGATATGATGAAAGACGAGGAATGGTACAAGACAACGAAGAAAAGGCTCAAAGCCGAAGTGGTTGATCCGATGATGACCTGGAAACTTGCTTTCAGAGGTCACGCTGAAAAAGAAAATGGCGCCGCTGAAGGAGGTAAGGGTACATGCTTTGTACGTTTCCATCTGTATTGGAAGAGTACGGGTGACCCGTTCGATTTCTGGTTGGATACACCGCCATGGCAACTAGCCGGCGTGTGCTCCGACATGGGTTTTACAGATGCTCTTCAGCTTCTCGATACGAAGTCTATCTGGTACGAGCAATGGGGCGAGTTGCACGGTAGCCTTGCGGTCGACGGCGTAGAAACCAGAATCCGAATGCCTGCTCGAAGGGAAAGGAAGTACATTGTCGGCGAGAAAGCGTTTGAGCATCGAGTCGAGTTCGCCAAGTCGCAGATTATTGAAATCGACACAATTGCGCACCGATATTCACACACAGCAGTTACCTACAGAGATGGAAAACAACTGCAGTTTGGACAAGTCCTATTTCCATCTCTTGAAAGTTATTCTATCAAGAAAGAGGGACTTTAAAACGAGCAAAATGCCATGGAAATGTTTACAATGAACTTTTTGGGGAAGGCAGTGACAGTTTCGAAAGAGGCGGGTAGAAGAATTGTCCTGAACAAAAAACATGATTTGGCGTACAATAAGTATAACGTGGATGGTAGACAAGCCACTGGAGTAATTCTCAAAACCCATATGAGAGATACTTCAGTGAAGGACCCTGCAGCGCAGCATGGTGTTGGAGGTCGCTCACGCTCACATCCAACAACGGCACAGAAAGTTAAACCAACAGACAAGAAGGTTCTATTGGTCGGCCTATCGGATGCTAGATGCAGAGACAAGAATCTCGTTGGTGGAAAAGCAGCAAATCTAAGCTCTCTGTTAGCTTTCGGTTACAAAGTTCCCCAGGCATTCTGTGTTACAACGAACGCATTTAACATGGTATCAAGAGACAACACTGATTTATCAAAGGCAATTGATGACATCAACCGTGTCATTACAGAACATAACTTAGACAAGTTAAAAGAAGCATGTGATAAAGCGGTTGAGGGCCTTTCTAAGTGTCATATTGGCGCTGACCTTGTTTCCGAAGTCGGAACAAAGTTAGAGAAAATGACGTCACTCCAAAAGAACGGCATTGCTATAAGATCGTCCGCTATTGGAGAAGATGGTGAGGTTCTTTCTTCGGCAGGGCAGCTAGAATCTATTCTTGGTGTTCGAAGTTTGGACAAGGCATTCGAAGCCCTGAAACAATGCTGGTCATCCTATCTAAGCTTTCAGAGTGTAGAGTATCGTCGACAGAATGGTCAGGTTATCGTTGATGGCATGGGAGTTGTTTTCCAGGAGATGATTCCTTCCGAGGTATCCGGAGTCCTCATGACGAATGATCCCCTCTCCGGCAGGGAAGACAGGCTTCTGTTGAACGCTTGTTTTGGACTGGGAGAGGCGGTTGTATCGGGAAAGATTGACCCCGACACGTTTGTAATTGGTGTCGAAGAAGGAGGCGAGATTTCCATTCTGAAGGAAGACATTGGCGTTAAATCTCACCGGGTCGACCTGTCTCCCTCGGGCGGTACTCAAGTGCACGATCATCATGGTCCAACCCAGTCCGTTTCGTGTTTATCCAGAGATTGGATTCATCGCATATGTAAAGTTGGCAAGTCGATCGAAAGGACGTTCAGACTCGAGCAAGAGATCGAGTGGGCGACCCAAGGCGGCTGCCTGTATATCCTGCAGACACGTCCAATCACATCACTAGACGTGGAAACAGAGGAAGACGTTTTCCACGAGTTCGACACTCCAGCCTTCAGTGACAGAGAGCTCGTCACATCGTGTAATGTTCAAGAAATGATGCCCGGCGCTACCACGCCATTGACGGTTCAGGTTTTCAACAGAGCGATTTCGGACGCATTCGGTTACGTATTCCTGGATATGGCAAACGGCCTTAAAAGTGCATATCACCCTCATGGATTTAACGTCAGTTGCGGGAATAAACATTTCCTGAACATGACGCCGATATACAACAATGCAGTAAACGGTATTGGAGGTTTAAAATCGAAAGTGTTTCTAGATATCGACGTTCTCGGCTCGGAATACGATGCAGTGACAGACGATGATATACTGGAGTACAAGGGAACCAGGCTAAATACGCCCTTAGAGGTGCTTTATTATTTAGCCAAAAACTCTCTTATCGTCGGCCCAAAATTTGATCGGGATTTCCTACAATGGGAAGACAAAATGCAGACCTACGCCATCGGGGAAGGAGAGACAGACGCATCCAAGCTTTATCGGTGTATCGATGAAGATCGAAGATACCTGGTAGATGGTTGGAGACATTACTTCCACTTCTTGGTCAATCCGTATTTGACCATAATTAAAGGTATGCTGATGAGTGGTTCGAACACGTTCACGCAGGACAACAAAGAAGACCTGGCAAACATTCTTATAAAATGTGGTACAGTCAGTGCAGATGTTCCAAAGGCCATAGCGAATATCGCGAAGACCATTAAGGATTGTGGTCTGTCTGGAGAATTTGTCCATCTTTCAGATGAAGACTGTCTGAATGTTCTGAGAGATAACGAGGCACTTAAGCAACTCCTTGATGACTTTTTGAAGCGACATGGACACCGTGGTATTCGAGAAGCCGAGTTCTTTGAGAAGAACTGGTATCAGAACCCAACCAAACTGGTCAAAGCGCTAAAAAGCATATTAAAGAACGGCATTGTAGAGCGAATGGACGATGAAACAGATGAGTCCAAGATAACAGATATTCTCAACAACCTTAAGACCGATGTCTCACCTTTCAAACGATGGATAATGAAAAAGTTTCTCCTGAAAGGTCTCCTTCAGAAGGTCTTGGATAGGGAACGTGGAAAGTCATTTGTCATAAAATTCATCGGTGCCTTCAAGATAGCTTATTGGTCTCTAGCAAAACTGTTGGTCAGAGATGGCAAGCTTCCTGACGAGGATCTAATGTTTTTCCTGACCCATCGGGAGATAGGAGAAGTCATCGATACGCGGTCCCCAAGACTAATACGGAAGGCAAAGCGTCGAATGAAGATGTATCCGCGTCAGAAGTCCACCGAATACGAGCGGCTAAGCTTCGGATTTCCAAAGCGTCTAGTAGAACCGGAGAATTCGGCAGTGGAACCTCTAAAACCATCTGTCGTTGTTGAAGGCATGCCAGTCGGAAACGGTGAAGCGATCGGGCGAGCATGTATCGTCACAAAAGAGGCTGATGTAGTAAACATCCAGAGAGGCGATATCCTGATATGCCAATACACAGACGTGGGCTGGTCCCCTTACTTTCCAATGATAAGCGGCCTGGTTACCGAGATCGGGAGTATTCTATCACACGGTGCAGTCGTTGCTAGGGAGTGTGGAATTCCTTGCGTCGTAAACGTAAAACACGCGACCTCACTTTTCACTTCCGGTGACCAAGTTCGTGTAAACGGAACCAGAGGTACTGTTGAGAAATTACCCGAGTCATGAATACCATGAATAGATAATAGTTATGTATACAGTTGTTGTTAATCCATGTTATGTCGCCATAAGCAGCGTTCTATGATTACATCCGGGCAGTATGAAATATTGTGTCACCTGATGTGATGCTTGTTTATAGCCGGAAGTGGACGAAAATGTTGAAAGTAATCAGAATTATGTTCTTAACATTGAAGATGCAATCAAATTTACGACGGGAACCAGTAGTTCTGTGGCAGAGTGTCGATTTCGGGACACAAGGGTCATGGGTTCGACTCCTGTGAGTGGCGGGACTAACTAGAATGTTTCATTAATCTCTTCTTCATTTCAAATATTGGACGTGCTGATCTTTGACGTAATGACCGGAAATGTGCTGATTGTAAATTGCTGTTATATAAACATGTTAAGTGATGGTGTTGAGCGAGCCTTTCCGAGAACTGATTATACGATACTTGATTACCAAATGCCCTATAATCAGATACTTGGTATTCAAAGACTATATTATCCGTGACTTGATGGTCTCAGACAAGATGGTCTAGGACTTAGAAGTCTAAAACTAGGTTATTCGAAACTTAATTATCTGAAACTTTGTGATACATACTTGATTATCTGAGTTTTGTTGCTCCTAGACTTGATAATCTGAGACTTAATTATTTGAGTCTTGATGATCTGAGACATGATGATCCGAGACTTGATGCTCCTAGGCTTGATGATCTAAGACTGCATGTTAAAAGTCTTGGTGAATATAGACTGATACGAGACTTGATGATTGGAGACTTGGTAAGCCGAGACTTTATTATCAACGGCGTGATGGTTCAAAATTATATGATACGAAACTTGTTTACGAAAGATTTGATGACCAAAGACCTGATGAATGGAGACTTAGACTTAAGATTTCATGATTCATGACTTGATTATCTGAGACTTGGTGATCCGAGACTTGATAATTTGAGACTTGGTAATCCGATACTTTTTTTTTATCTGAGACTTGGTAATTAGAGACTAATTATCTGAGACTTGATTATCCGAGATTTGATGATCTGAAACTTAATGATCTGAGACTTGATGATCTGAGACGTGATGATCTGAGACTTGATGATCTGAGACTTGATGAGCTAAGAATTGATGAGCTTATACAAGATGATCTGAGACTTGATGATCTGAGACTAAATGGTCAGAGACTTGATTATTCGAGACTTGATTATTCGAGACTTGATTATCCGAGACTTATCATCTTTATATTTGAGTATTGTTTATTTCGATTTACCAGGCTAATCAATTTCTTAAAATAAAAGAATTCTCGACCAACAGATCTGTCTATAGCCACAGATTAATCAAACCCATCAAAAATATGAAACAGACTTCACAAAATATTTCCGCCATCTTAATTTTTTGAATCGGAGATCGATGACATCATACGAACGTGGCATTCAAATATTAACTACATCATATCCATACGTAAAGCGTTTCTTTGAATATACTCTAAAATACTACAAAAAGAAATATATAGAATGGTCTAGTCATGTTTTGGAGGTTAATAAAAACGAAATTATATCATGCATCTGTAAAGAGTGTGGAATAACACACTTGCACGTTTCGACTTGCGCATAAAAACTAGTTCGCTTTGCTTATTTGTTTCTTACGTGTAAACTGAAGCGCGCTTGCGTATTATTCCGCGCGCTTCCACTACCCATAATCCGCCATTTTGAGACTCGTTCTTTCGCCAGATTACTTCGGTCGTTCTCGGTATACAACGGACAAAACCGCAACTGATCGCATTACACGGAATAGACCCGACCCCGAACGATGTTTTAATAGAATGGCTAAAGTTATCCGACGTTAGGATGAGTTTCAAAATGGCGGATTATGGTATTCTACTTTAATAGATTATTTCATATAACTTGGTGTCCATGTGATTACAGCTCCGAAATTTTGTTTCAAGGTCCATGTCAGAGATGGTTAGAATCCTGATACCGGTGTATTTGTACTCGTCGATCTTGTCTCCGCCCAAACCCCCATATCCACCGCCAAACTCCTCACAGTGATCTCCCTTTAAGGGGATGATCACTGCCATCACAAATGTCACGTGACCACCTACTTAGAAACGAAAATGGCATAACAAGATGGCGGCAAAACTAAAAAATTGAAATCCATTAGTGCTTTATTTATAAACAAAACCAGGTTTTTTTCAACTTATCTGGTCAGAAATCAATACAACAAGATATTGTTACTAAATTAACTAAGATGTCCGGTAATCTCTTAACAAAACAGCATCATTTGAATTTCATCCAAATCTGGATGAAAAATCTTGTGGCGTCAGTGGTCGATGCAGCGTAGCAAGGGGAGATCACTGTGAGGAGTTTGATCCACCGCCTGATATTTCCCGGTGCATACAGTTCAATCCAGCAGAGCAATTTTGCGATTTCGTCTACTTTTTTGAGCCAGGCATCGCACTATTGCTGACAAACGAAACAGGCTAATTTCGTGAAGTCAAGGCACATCTGTACTTGAAAGTTTTTTTTTTTTAACTTTCGGAGTCGTAGTCTATAAAGGTCATCATACGAATAAATGATAACAAATAGCAGACGATAATAGGATAATAGTCCTATTTATATATTTGTCCTATGCAACCTTGTTACCCAAGAAGGCTTTTAACTCTTTATTTAAGATGATTTCGTAGGTTTTATTACAACACAAAGAAATTCAACAAAATCAATAAACACAAATCAATTAAAATGGTACGTTTAATGTCATGAAAACAATGTCTAAGGCGTTTCTAGGATGATATCTTTTCCCATGTATACCCTTTAAACTGTAAAGTATGTGATTAAACATTAAAAAAGATACAATATAGCGAGGTTAAATCATCTTTCGTCGGACTTTTATGATATTCAATTGGCTGGGAATAGTCTATGGTAAAGGGTTAGAGTGCACTGTTGTATAAAATATGATCGTTTTTGGCAAACTTTCCTTCTTTTGCATTGTTTTAGAAACGCCACCTCTGACTGTATCAAAATATTGAACGCAGAATGCAGTTAAAGGCCACGGGTAATTAAATTCACATTTACCTTAGAGACAAACACGAGGTTTGTTCGGTAAGTTCGTAGAATTGTGTTATGAAATAGTGTGTAAGCTTATTTGAATAAAACGGAGTACATCAAACAAAATTCAACACATTTGCTATAGATTCTGAAGAAATCATTGAGATACATAAATAAATGAATTATAACTCGTACTTATAAACTTTCTGCTAAATAACCGGACCTATAATCAACTCCTTTTCCCAACAGTAATTTTGAGCCCTGCATATTTACTTTCAGTTTTAGTCTACAAAACGTTTTCAACTTCATGGTTTCCTCTCTGCTAACATGCTTTTGAAAAGATTTCTCAGTCCATCGTCGGCTTTATTATCCATTTAAAAACACTTTTCTCAGATCACGGAAATACCCGAGAAGCACGATGATTTCAGAAAGGCGGTGTGTGCTATCGCGCCCGCACTTCATCATGTACATCATTCGGAACACCTCGGCCATTTCTTAAAATAACCTCGGAGGCAATATGGGGAGCCATTTTTGAAAGTAGGTCAGCAACGAAGGGCATGTCAGTTTGCAATCGTATCTACTCGGAAATCCCCGGCACAAGCCGGGGATTGCCGAGTAGATACGATTGACAAAATATGAATCAAAGATGTGTTGATATGGTCTTCTTTAATGAAAAGGGTAAAAACAAACATTCAATTGTGATATATAACCAATTTGTGGGTATTTAAATACATATTTAGTGCCTGTGTGCATTTTGCGTCAGCCGCCGGAAATAAGGCGAATTACCCCAGGATTTCTGGTGTATTCATGTACTGCCTACGAGGTATATCTACCGACTTGGTACGGGGATTGCCGAGTAGATACGATTGCATGTACATGTATACGAGAGAGTTTGTAAGTTTACATGGAGGGTATGTACGGTGTATATGAGTATTCCTGATTTAATCTTTATGTTGACTGTTCTGGCTTATTAAACACGATTCGTCTATCCTTTTCTGTCTGGGAAAACAAATTTCATCCTGTTTTGTTTTATTTGACTAGATATTTACATTGCGTCAGCAATTTATTAGTTAGTCTGCGATACCCGGCTTGTAATTGATGGAGGAAACATGCTTAACTGCCGATGAGGACAGGTCAAGACGAGTAGAACCATTGTAATTCCTTAAGTCAGTCGGAATACTACCTCTCCTGGAAATTATTATCTTGAATCTTTGAACCCATGCGGGCTTTTCGGCGACTTCGTGATATCATGTTCAGTTCACTTACAACAAGATCGCACGAAGTCAACGAGGGTGCCGTCTGCTTGACCCTTTCATGCACGTGAATCAAACTGGTAATCCAAAGGGTTAGTGTCTGGTGGAAAAAGACTTTCATAAGTTCTGTTATCCGTATTTGCCACGAACATTGGTGTGGTCGTAGCTATTATCCCAAATATCTGACAAGTTGACGAAAACATATTACGGGACTTAACCCTTAGCATGATAGGTAGTTTTCTCAAAAATAGATTTGTGTGTCGTCTGCTTTCCAAAACTATTAATATCTGCTTAATTTTGTACTCTGGTCTAACCTGTTTACATAAGCATGAAGTCGGTTTCAGCACTATAAGGGTTAAACCGCTTTGATTTACCGTACTAGATACCGTTATGCGGGAAAATACGAGAAGACAGATACAGTTTATTTACCAAGGAGCAAATGTTGCTTTCTTAAAATGTGCTGTGAGACTTAAACGTTACTAGTTGACTGAAACCTTTCCCACAATGCTTTGATTTACTATACTTTATCATAAAGGGGGAGGGGACTCGAGAAGACAGACACAGTCTCTTTACGAAGGAGCAAATGTTGCACTCTTGAAATGTATTGTGGGACTTAAACGTTATTAATCGAGACATTGACCTTTTCCATAATGCCTTGGTTTACAACACTCTACCATTATGCGGGGAAAATACGAGAAAAAAGACACAGTATCCTTGCCAAGGAGCAAATTTTGCACTCTCAAAATGTGATTATGGACTTAAACGTTACTAGTCGCTTGATCTTGCTTAATCATAACAATCATAAAGGGGAACACTAGAAGAAAGACTAGCTGCTTCTTTATCAAGAAGCAAATGTTGCACTCTCAAAACGTATTGTGGGTTCAAAAAGAAGTACATGTAATATATCTTATGACACGTATATACTTATTTAAATTCATGAACACGTCTTTAGTCATACATGTATTACTTGTAACGCAGTTTGAAACTACTACCTCATTACTGGTTAAACTGGTTCCCCACAATGTTCTATAAGATAGATGAGAGACCGGTTCCCAGTTTAACTATTAGTTCCAAGATGTGTCCAGATTGGGAACACCAAGGTAGCGTTTATCTAAACATGTAACGCGAAATATTTGCAAAGTTGAGAAAAGGACTGTTGCAAGGTTTGCGAGAAATGGGCTGGCATAGCCAAGATTGATGATGTCGTTTGAAAACATATGCGTCAACTCGATACTTCATGACCTCTAGGCTGAAGACAAATATGAGGCTAGAAAGCTTGATTGACATACTTCGCCAAATATCCCTTCCCTATGAATTACGTGAACGCAGACCCTGTCATTCTCCTACGCAGTGGTCTCCCTTTTCATTTGGTTTCAAGATCTGCACATGATTGCCTCCCTTTGCTTGTCTGCAGTACAGTACCTAACTCATCATCCAAGCTGTAACTGTGTAGAATGAAATATCTACGTCTGGATCATTCGTACTATACATTACCTAACTTAAATAGGAATCACTGTGAAGAAGAATGACGTGACCGATGTCTGCCAGTACTTTTTTGTATTTTCGGTTTACCATGTTTGTTTTTGTAAATACGACTTGCCTGTATCTCCAACAGTGCTAGGGAGGGCTCTGAAGTGTCATGCCAAAGAACAAACCATCGTCGCTGGTGGCTCTCGAAGCTGAGTCCCCTAATAACAAGTACACCACCTAAACCATTGCGCCACACGTTACAAGTGCTGCTCAACGCTTTTTCGTGGCGAATTTCCATAATGACAAAGTGGAAAACTGGTTATCGTGATCTAAATGCTGATAGCTTTGCAAGTTACTTGCATTTTTACAATGAAGTTGGAGAGATTTATGAGAAGAGTTAAATTGCTTAATGATAAATACGCCGTTTCCAATCGGAACTACCCGGGCATTTCCGTGAGCTGTGAAATATATAATAAACCCGAAGTGTTCAGATTGCGCCGTTTCAACACGATATTATGCTTTTCGAAATTACAAAGGATACATTTACAAACTGGATTCAATCACGACTGATACACAGAATTTCATTAACGAACTCCTTACTTCACAAAATGAATATAACAGATTCAAGCATTTGTACTTATGTGTATCGACGGTAAAACGCTTCAACATTAGCATTAATTTAATGATTGTAACACTATTCCACATCTTATAGACAATATTTCAGCAATTGTTGAAGGTGTAGGTAGAACAATTCAGATTGATAGTATATCTATACTTTAAGGCAAAGACAACCCAAACTCCGAAGTATGCAAAGTACACAGACTGCACACAAGTACATATTATTTTCTGCAGAAATAAACAACTTATACTATCATTTGAAGGTCTAAACGCAAAATAAATTTAAATCTATGCATTTTCAGAAATCCAAAAAACTTATTATATTTTGATCAAGAAAACCTGGCAATTGTAGAGTAAGTTTTGCAAACATTTCCATAACTCCAACGAAATAATCACATATATGCATTAGATAATATGAAATTTAAATTTAACTACATAGAGTCATACAATACCAATATCTCTACATGCCATCTATTCTAGGTTTTTTTTCTTTACTACTTCACCCTTTCCCAAACAATAACAACATTTGACCACTTTGTTGCAGACGACTTTAGAAAATATTATGGGAAAAGGAAAAATTGCTCCTGACGAGCAATTTTTCCTTTTTCCACAATGTTGTCTGCCTTATAAGAATATTGTTTTACAATTTTATCATATTTTGAAATGTCGTCTGCAAACTCTTTCAGTTTGGAACAGTCGAAAATTTGTGTTTTAGGAAAGGGTTATTCGTCTCTTTGAATTTCGTTTTTTTTGTTAATCCGCTGAAAGAAAGCATGTTTGCTTCGTATCAATGAATTTTTTATGTATGCCTTTTTCTTGTTCAAATGTTTGATGTAATTGTTTTAACAACATAACTAAATAACATTATTGTCAGGTGTAATGAGGGGTGGCCAAAACACCCTTATACAATAGGCATTGCCAATGAAGGTTAAAACGAAGAAAATAAAAAAACAACACAATATTTTTGTTACAGATTAACATTCGGTCAACAAAATTTCAGTTGCCATGCGATACACGCTCATCATAAGGACTGGTGTAGTCGGGTAGAACAATCGACATTTGTTAGCAGGCTAGATGAAATTTTAACAATAATCTTCTTCTTCTTCAGCTTCTTTTTCTTCTTCTTCTTCTTCTTCTTCTTCTTCTTCTTCTTCTTCTTCTTCTTCTTCTTCTTCTTCTTCTTCTTCTTCTTCTTCTTCTTCTTCTTCTTTCTTCTTCTTCTTCTTCTTCTTCTTCTTCTTCTTCTTCTTCTTCTTCTTCTTCTTCTTCTTCTTCTTCTTCTTCTTCTTCTTCTTCTTCTTCTTCTTCTTCTTCTTCTTCTTCTTCTTCTTCTTCTTCTTCTTCTTCTTCTTCTTCTTCTTCTTCTTCTTCTTCTTCTTCTTCTTCTTCTTCTTCTTCTTCTTCTTCTTCTTCTTCTTCTTCTTCTTCTTCTTCTTTCCTTCTTCTTCTTCTTCTTCTTCTTCTTCTTCTTCTTCTTCTTCTTCTTCTTCTTCTTCTTCTTCTTCTTCTTCTTCTTCTTCTTCTTCTTCTTCTTCTTCTTCTTTCTTCTTCTTCTTTCTTTCTTCTTCTCTTCTTCTTCTTCTTCTTCTTCTTCTTCTTCTTCTTCTTCTTCTTCTTCTTCTTCTTCTTCTTCTTCTTGAGTTGACTCAATGAGAGCGTTATACTACGTCGTGACGGTCAGGATTAAAGGCCCACAGGGCAATATTTACATCTAAAAACAATTACAAACTAAGTTCCAGCTATCTCTACTGAAACTGAGTAGACGGAATGCTAGTCAAAACCCATTAAATTCTTCCAGGGAACAAGCTGCTGCGGTTGGCGGAGGCAAGCTGTTCCAGTCTCTGATCGTTCTTGGGACGAATGAGTACTTGTATACATCCCGGTTTGTTGTTGGTACCTGGTATGTGTGTTGACCTCTTGTTCTGAAGTCTGACGGTATGAGGTAGTTGTCTGCTGGGATGGCAACTATTGCATGCTGGATCTTGAATAGTAGAAGGAGGCGGATCTTTACTTTTCTAACCAATCGGAACTACTCGGGTATTTCCGTAAGCTATTGGATAAACCCTATGTGTTCAGATTGTTTTCTAACCTGAAGTGGTTCCCATCCTAGGCTGTTTACCATCCGTTTCGTTTTCACATACGGGTCCGGCGTAACGTATATACTCTTATTCCATAAGTCATGGGTAGCATTTCTACGTTAGTTCAAACTAATTTATTTTACATCGAATATGAAACAAGTTCTATCAAGTTAGGTTAATCACTTCTGAGTCTGCTTCCTGGATACTCAACCAGTATTCGCGCCAAATCACCGAACCTCCGTCGCCCAGTTAGGCAAAGCTTGCATTCGTACCTAAGACCCTCGTTGAACGAGCAATTTAGCCCATTACCAAACAGTAACGATATTTGACCACTTTTTGTAGACGACTCTGGAAACATTGTGGGAAAAGGAGAAATTGCTCGCTAAGAGCAATTTCTCCTTTTCCCACAAGGTTTTCTGCTCGCAATTTCTCCTTTTCCCACAAGGTTTTCTGCTCTATCTGAAGACTTTTCTTTCAATTTCATCACATTTTGAAATGTCGTCTGCAAACTTTTTCAATTTGGGCAGTCAAAAATTTGTCGTTTGGGAAAGGGTTAAGTCTATCGACAATTTTCTTTTTATTATTATTTTGATAAGGAGTGAGAATGTATATTCTACCTTAATTCAATGTGGTGTATGCTGTAGAGTTCTCCGAGAAGGGGGGTAACATACTATTTCGAACTACCGACTGCCATTGTTATAAATCAGGACGGGCTTCAAAAACGTAATGGCTTTGTTTGATATTTGGAGTAAAACTTTAGTATTTTCTGTTGAATGAGACCAAGACAAAGCGTTCAAGTGATCTAATTAACGCCGCGTCATCTTTTTTTTTTTCATTTATGACTTTCTTGGATTCATCAGCAGGCCTGCCTTTCTTGGATATAGTAGAGAAAAATGACATGCCCACAAAACCCGGGACCCCAAGCTCTATGACTGCCGTATTATCCACTGGAGTCTGGACCATGCAGGATCTTATCAAGTCGACATAATGCGGATTTTTGAGGAAGTTTTTGTCAGCATAGAAGTCTCCCTGAGTAAAAGATTACACTTATTCTGTAAGCATGTTATCCACTTCTGGCGCTCTGCATTATATATCATTGACAACATTAAAAATGATGAAATGAAAGGTTTTGTCCGTTTCCACTAAGAGTCGTTTCCCCGAAGTTAACTTATATAGTAATCGTGGAGTCGTTTCCCCGAAAATAATTTAAACATGTAGAAATTCTCTCTACGTTATATATAGTAATTAATTTTCAAAAGAGTTTTATTTGTAAAATAACCAAATTAAGAACGATTTACAGTCGTTTCACCAAAGAGTCGTACCCCGATAGTAACGATTTTTAAGCGTCAAAGGTACATTTTCAGAAAATATTGTTTTCTAAAAGGCAGTGAGACAGAAAGATGGATATTTACAAACAAATTTAAAGGCAGACAAAGAGACAGACATGTATAGAGACAGACAGCCATAAGGACAGACATACATAGAGACAGGCATAGAGACAGCGAGAAGGACAGACAGACATAGAGACATACATATAGACAGACGGACATACAGACGGAGGAACGGACGGACGGAAAGTTAAAGATAAATGGAAAACAATCCAAGACAATCTGTAAAATTGTACCGAATTGGCGAGATAGCTTTCTCAAAGACTATGCAGACGACTTAACTCCGGCACTGACTCTTATTTACAACGCATCCCTGCATCAAGGCGAAGTCCCATCTGACTGGAAGAGAGCCAATGTTGCGCCAATCTTCAAAAAAGGAGACCGCAGCAATCCTGCTAACTACAGGCCAATATCATTAACTTCTGTATGCTGCAAAATCCTTGAGCATGTCATCCACAGCCAGATTATGAGACACCTTGACAGTCACAATATCCTGGCTGACCAACAACACGGTTTTAGAAAGCGACGCTCCACTGAGAGTCAACTCCTTCTCACTCTACAAGACCTATCCGCAGCCATTGATGAGGGAGAACAGATCGACGCCATTCTGTTGGACTTCAGTAAGGCTTTTGATGTTGTTCCACACCAACGGCTTCTTGTCAAAGCAGACCACTACGGCATCAGAGGAAACACTCTACACTAGATCCGCAGCTTCCTTTCCAACCGTAGTCAACAGGTTGTCGTAGAAGGTCACACTTCATCACCAGCCCCAGTCACGTCTGGAGTACCTCAAGGATCTGTTCTTGGTCCCCTCTTGTTCCTCCTTTATATCAATGATTTGCCAAATGTAGTTGAGTCATCAAGCCGCCTCTTTGCTGATGACAGCCTGGTTTATCGCAAGATCCGCTCATCTGCCGACTCCTTGGCACTTCAAGAGGACTTAGACAGACTGCAAGAGTGGGAAAAGAAATGGATGATGTCCTTCAATCCAAGCAAATGTGAGGTCATCAGAATTACACGTAAGAGGAGCCCAGTTACACACACCTATAATATTCACAGTAAAGACCTCAAAATTGTAAAAAGCGGTAAATACCTTGGTGTAACAATTGCTTACAACCTTTCCTGGAAACCCCACATAGAAACCACTGCAAAAAAGGCAAACAACTCCCTGTCTTTCCTAAGAAGAAACCTGACAAGCTGCCCGCAAGACATCAAGGCACAATCATACAAGTCACTTGTCAGGCCAATCCTTGAGTATGCCAGCACTGTATGGGACCCACATACAGCGACAGACATAAATCAGCTTGAAGCTGTCCAACGCCGAGCAGCCCGTTTCGTTAAAGGCGACTACAAGACGACGAGCAGTGCCAGTCAGATGATTAACCAACTGAACTGGTCCACACTTCAGCATCGCCGATCAAATGCTAAGCTGGTTATGGTATACCGGATAGCCCATGCCCTGATTGACATCCCAGCTTCGAAGTATTTTCATCGTTTAACACTTGGCGGCCATGGTTATGGACACAGATTCCACCTGCCCTACTGCCGCACTGATGTCCTCAAACATGCCTTCTTTCCTTCAGCTATCAGACTGTGGAACCAGCTACCGGTGCAATTAGTAACAGCAAGCAGCCTCGAGGCTTTTAAGAGGGGGCTCGTGGTTCCACCGTAGAGAAAGATCGAAGGAAAATATTTTAATCACTTTTAACTAGCACCCTATTGTCTTTCTTTTAAAATTTATTCGCCGCACATCGCCTTTGTACATATACCCTGTACGACTATGCCCCAGAGGGGATCTTGTACAGTACTGGAAGAAGAAGAAGAAGGTAGTTTAACGTTATCATCCGTGACGTGTATTTCTTACGACATTAGAAATCTTACGCAACACACCGAAGTGACAGCTCGACAAACAAGTTGAAGTTTTGTAGAAGTTGTAGTGCTTTAAACGATAAAAACAAATGATATCATGTTTGAAATAGTTTCCCGTTATGAAAGTTAATATCTTGAATTATATGTCAGAACCGCCGATCAGGTAAATCAATTTCTACTTCACAATATATCAACGTTAGAATGGGGTTGGGTGTAATGTTTTTAAAATAATAATAAAAAAAACAACAACACTAAAATAGCACTGCATTCTTTCATCCTTAGTAAGACTAAAATTCTCTGTGAATTTGCAATGGCAATTTTTGTTTATGATATGAATTGGGCCATTTTGTAATGAAGCTTAATAATGTGTCTTGTGATATAAACTTGAAAAGGTAGTCAAGATAATTCAATGTGAAGATTGCCTTTTTATAATCAGATTGGGCAATCTAACATTGAAATTTTGAATGATCCAATAGCGGTACAGCTAAACGCGGATATGGAAATCGGTCTGCAGATATGACTTAGATTTCGAATAATTGACTTACGCATGATAAATATATATACTATATCCCTTATAATTATTACTTGAGATATATCATTAACAATAATAAACAAAATACATCTTATTTTCACATATATCTTTAAGTATGTTCGAGTTACAATGTAATTTTTTCATATCTGCGTAAATATTGGTTTGCGGATATGGCATCTATTTTCTAAGTAATAAACAGAAGATGTTGCCCAATGCAAAAAGTTCTCAATATTCCCTGATTACTTCAAATAAGTTTGACTACTTGAAAAGGTAGAAATATGTAACAGATTTGAACAGAAATTAAGATGGCTTTCAGGGCCTTTTTGTAGTATACACAAGTGGCCCGTTGAAGCGACCTTCCCAATTGAAAGTTTCTTTCAAATTGTGCATATTTCCCAAAGAACCAAAGTCGCACCAGATTTTTGGTTTACCAGTTGTAGTAGGTGTCTCGATTTACAAGGTATAGTTAGATGTGTGAGCAGGCCTAATAGCTCAGTCCATAGAGCAATCACAGGGCTTTGGAAGGTCCAGGGTTTGAGTCTGGCTGCATGTTTTTCTTACCCTGGACACATTATCGCCTAATATAAATGACGCTATTAATTGACCCACACTCGCTACAGTGATAGATACTCCAGATGGGTAACCCAAACGAATGCTGTTCCCAGGCAATTTGAGACGAATTTCAACTCTCTTGGGGAGTTTGTACTAGGGGTCCCGATTTAGAAGGTATGGTTAAATGTGTAACTACTTGATAGTATTTTGCGGATGTCCCGGGTTCTAATCCCAGTCTGGCCCTACCTTTTTCTCACCTTGGTTAAACATTGATACAGTTCTCCAAAAATAAGCAGGCCTAAGCATCTTCCCAGTTTAATGAAAAAAGCCCTGACTTCTGAATTTCACCTCATATGGATCTGTGGACTCATTCAAAATGAAAAAGGAAGGTCTTTATAGACCCTTCAATACAAAAAAAAAAAATCATCAGAAGCTTTTCGCTTTGTTAACACTTATAGTGTTGGAACCCACTTCATGCTTTTGCAAACAGGTTGAATCCAGGCCAGCCACCAAATTGATCCCAGGTTTGGAGATAATAGCAGCTTAAATAAGGCTTCCTTTTTTGCTTATTCTCCACATCATGTATTGTACTATGGTCATCAAGTAAAGTATTGAAACAAGAATGTTTGACCAAACCTCAGCAACAGCATATAAAAAATAATTACATGAAATTACATTGGGTAGAAACCATTGTGACAATAGGATAAAATCCTCCTTTTGTCACAATTGTTTCTAGAGTCTTCTGCAGAGACTATGAAGTAAAGGGTTAAGGAAGTCCTTGGAACTCTTCTAAAAAAGTGTCCCAGGTGCAGAAAATGGTCATTTGAGTCTAAATAAAATTGAATCAATACAGAATTTTGTGTTGTTGTTTGATATACAAGTTAAAGTACGTACAGTTTATATGTGGTAGATTTTAATAGATATCTTATGCATTTGGATTAAAATATGTGATATTTCACTATGTAAGTGTCTACTTGAATGAACTAAAATGATCTCATCTCGCTTCAAGTGACTTTTCCTATGTGCTTATCATATGACTGTACATAGAGCTTTTGCGCAATTTTAAATATTTTTTTTAGCGAAATTCCTCATATCTGTGAACAAGCACCTTTAAAGTCTATGCTTGTTCCTTTAAAGTCTATAACTATATATAGAGAGGATTAACCCTTTACCAAACACCAAATTTTCAACAGTCCAAAATTGGAAGAGTTTGCAGACGACATTCCAAAATATGATGAAATAGATGAAAAATCTTCTGATAGGGCAGAAAACATTAAGAGCAATTTCTCATCACGAGCAATTTCTCCTTATCCCACAATGTTTTCCAGAGTCGTCTGCAATGTGGTCAAATGTGGTTATTGTTTGGTAATGGGTTAAAGTCCATAACCATATTCAGAGATGCTTAATAGAAACTGCTAGAAAATGTTTATTACATGAGAATCAATACTAAGGTATTGTATTGTCCTGCCATGAGGAGACATATGGTGATAGCAGATAACTGTACAAGCAGATTACATTAAGAGGCCTTAACACAAGGCAGATGACTTTAACCTATTCCCCCATACAGTAATTTGTGACAGGTCTAAATTCACAGCAACACCAGACGACAAAAAAATGCATTAAATTGAATACATTTTCTAAAGAATGGTGGATATAACCCATTGTGACAAGAGAACAATTTCCTCTCTTGTAGCAATTGATGATCTTGTCACAGCGATTTCCAAAGTCTTCTTTATCATTTATTTATCAAAGTATTTATTTATCAAAGTATTTATTTATCAAAGTATTTATTTATCAAAGTATTTATTTATGAAAGTATTTGTTTATCAAAGTATTTATTGATCAAAGTATTTATTTATCAAAGTATTTATTTATCAAAGTATTTATTTATCAAAGTATTTATTTATGAAAGTATTTGTTTATGAAAGTATTTGTTTATCAAAGTATTTGTTTATCAAAGTATTTATTTATGAAAGTATTTATTTATGAAAGTATTTATTTATGAAAGTATTTGTTTATGAAAGTATTTGTTTATCAAAGTATTTATTTATCAAAGTATTTATTTATCAAAGTATTTATTTATGAAAGTATTTATTTATCAAAGTATTTATTTATGAAAGTATTTATTTATCAAAGTATTTATTTATCAAAGTATTTATTTATCAAAGTATTTATTTATGAAAGTATTTATTTATCAAAGTATTTATTTATGAAAGTATTTATTTATCAAAGTATTTATTTATCAAAGTATTTAATTTATGAAAGTATTTATTTATCAAAGTATTTATTTATCAAAGTATTTATTTATCAAAGTATTTATTTATCAAAGTATTTATTTATCAAAGTATTTATTTATCAAAGTATTTGTTTATGAAAGTATTTGTTTATCAAAGTATTTATTTATCAAAGTATTTATTTATCAAAGTATTTATTTATCAAAGTATTTATTTATCAAAGTATTTATTTATCAAAGTATTTATTTATCAAAGTATTTAGTTATGAAAGTATTTATTTATCAAAGTATTTATTTATGAAAGTATTTATTTATCAAAGTATTTATTTATCAAAGTATTTGTTTATGAAAGTATTTGTTTATCAAAGTATTTATTTATCAAAGTATTTATTTATGAAAGTATTTATTTATGAAAGTATTTATTTATGAAAGTATTTGTTTAAGTATTTGTTTATGAAAGTATTTGTTTATCAAAGTATTTTTTATCAAAGTATTTATTTATGAAAGTATTTATTTATGAAAGTATTTGTTTATGAAAGTATTTGTTTATGAAAGTATTTATTTGTGGAAGTATTTATTTGTGAAAGTATTTATTTATCAAAGTATTTATTTATCAAAGTATTTATTTATGAAAGTATTTATTTATGAAAGTATTTATTTATGAAAGTATTTGTTTATCAAAGTATTTGTTTATCAAAGTATTTATATATCAAAGTATTTATGTATGAAAGTATTTATTTATGAAAGTATTTATTTATGAAAGTATTTGTTTATCAAAGTATTTATTTATGAAAGTATTTATTTATCAAAGTATTTATTTATGAAAGTATTTGTTTATCAAAGTATTTATTTATGAAAGTATTTGTTTATCAAAGTATTTATTTATGAAAGTATTTGTTTATCAAAGTATTTATTTATGAAAGTATTTATTTATCAAAGTATTTATTTATCAAAGTATTTATTTATCAAAGTATTTGTTTATCAAAGTATTTATTTATGAAAGTATTTGTTTATCAAAGTATTTATTTATCAAAGTATTTGTTTATCAAAGTATTTGTTTATCAAAGTAAGCTGTAAGGTATGATTAAGAGCCTGATTAACCCACTTAACCCATTACCAAACAATAACGACATTTGACCAGTCTGTTGCAGACGACTCTGGAAAACATTGTGGGGTAAGGAGAAGTTGCTCTTTACAAGCAATTTCTTCTTTTCCCACAATGTTTTCTGCCGTATCAGAAGATTATTTTTCAATTTCATCACGTTTTGAAATGCCGTCTGCAAACTCTTTCAATTTGGGATGGTAAAGAATTTGGCATTTGGTAAAGGGTTAAAGAGAAGGAAGTAATTTAGCTATTTGCAGCTGCATAACAACATTGCTGAAAAATGTAACTAGGAAGAATTTGTTTACAACTGTTCCTCAATTACCTGGTGGTTTTATTTCGGAGTAGCTGTTTCATTTTGAAAAGAAAGATGTTTTTATTTTCGTCTGTCTCTCGAAAAAAAGTATCATCATGAATTAAATTGGTTATCCAAGGCTTTATCTGAACCTTTAACCATAAGTGTGTTTGTCGGTTAAGCCTTCCCCAAACAATAACGACATTTGACGACTTTGTTGAAGACCACTTTAGAAAACATTGTGGGGAAAGGAAAAATTGCTTCTAATGAACAATTTTTCCTTTTCACACAAGGTTTCGACTCTTTCTGAAGACTATTGTTCAATTTCATCACATTTTGAAATGTCGTCTGCAAACTCTTTCAATTTGGGATAGTCGAAAATTTGTTGTTTGGGAAAGGGTTAAAGATAAAAGTTACCTTGTGAATGAATTGTAGATAGGAGTGAAGCACTTCGGATAATTGTAGCATTAGGACAATTCATTGTATGGTGTTAATTATCCTTTCAACAGTTTTTCAGATATGTATCGACTTTCCTGGATCAACTAGTACTAGGCTAGGGCTCTGAAATGATTTACCAAAGGTCACTCCAACGAAACCAGGACTGGGGTGTTCAGTGCAAGACTATAGTAAGTGCCTCATAGATATGAAGCACTTACTATAGTATTGCGCTGAACCCTTGACTGGAGTCGGTAAGGCTGAAACCCCCTAATCTGGTCCAAAATCAAGAGAAGCAGATGACATCGATGAAGGATTTAGATGATAGATATTTCTGGGATTATATGAGCATTTATATATTACAGATAACATTTAGCTAGACGATGTTGAATGGCTACTCGGAGAACATGGGTCTTCTTATGACAGACACAGCTGTGCTGAATAGAGGGACTGATGATGAACTGGTAAGTCTAGGTATAAGCGTGGGAGAGCGTCAGATTCACGAGGGTCAGGAGTTAGATCCTGGGTTGTCATTAAGAGCTGGCGTCTGGCCAATTTGACAGCTTCAAATGACTTTTTGATAGTCTCAAATGGCAAAAAAAAAGAAAGGCGGTCATATGAAGTTAGTAAGAAAGTAAATTAATCATTATAGTGACATGTGTTTAAGTAATATACAGTTGTAACAAATAATTCTAATTACTATAAGGCCTATAAGTCGCTTAAGAAGTAGTAAAAACACCTGATTTTTTGTTGGACCCTTGTTTCATCGGCCTCCTCAAATTGACAGTTGGTCTCTTACTTGAAAATGAATGACAATCCTGAGCTTCCTATGAGAAGCAGGTGACTCAAGACCCAGTGGTTACAAAATCTGGTTTTGATTTGTTTTGTCTTTATATGCCAAATCTTTTAATCTTTTTCTTCACTTGTTTGTTGAATGGTTATATAGTAAATTTCAGTTATTTGATATACTACCACATGATAATACTATGATAAATGGCTATTGTTGCTATGATAACTCTTATAAAGAAATCACCTCTCCATTTCCTAGTAACTCTCAATTTTGATCCATTACAAATCCTCAGACAGGTAAAATACAGATAATCTCTTTCTCTTCCCTTTCTTTCAGAGTTGCTATGGTTACTGTTGTAACTCCAGAAAGAAAATTCTCTTTTACTTCTCATGTGGAATTAGTCCAAATGATCCGATTTCTGGATGCGTTTGAATATCGATTATTTGTGGTGATCTCTTTTCTGATTGGTCTACATTTTTAATTCTTGTTGCCGGAAAAATCCCCTCTTTCTAATAGGGGGACACTGACACATGTTTATCACACAATGTCTCCAATCTGTAACACATTTACTGATTGGATCATCAAAGTTGAGGTGGCATGGGAATTGGGTAAAAAAAACCCAGAAAGAATCTCTTTCTCTTTCAGAGTTGCTATGGTTACTGTGATAACACCGGAAAGAAAATCCTCTTTTACTTCCTGGTTGTGGTGACGTTTGGGCTGGTCCTACTGTTGCTCTACTGGAAACCCGAACTCGAATGTTATATCAAGAAATCCAGGTGTGCCCTTTACAAGGCGGACACCGTACTCCTGCAGGTAAGAATTCAAGGGTTCAATGCAAGACTATAGTAAGTGCTTCATAAACATCAATTTCGGGTCATAAGTGATCAAAATAATGTGGATTTTTAAAGACTTGATAGGGATTTCATGCATATCTTTCGATACTTAACACGTTTCTAAAAATACCATCCAAATAAAACAAGAGCACACAACCCATAAAGGATGTTTATTACACGGACCTGTTGTTCAAAGTTATTTGACAATTGGAAAAAAAAGCCGTTGAATAAGGGATGTTATAAAGACAACCTTTTTAAAATATTTAGCCAATTATGGTGTTTCCGATCGCAAGTCAGACATCAGTGTAGATTCAGAGCAGTACTTTGATCGACCTTTAAGCCTGAAGATGATGAACAGCTGATAAATCTTACCAATTCACGGACAAGCAAATTAAATCCTTCCTCCGACTTAAACTACAACAACCAGCTTTTGGTAAATTTTTCACCCATAAACACATATTGAACGGATATATAAGCATTTTTCGTTGCAATTATCAATGGATATAATCCGTTTTACATGTATAAGGGGATCAATTATGTCTACTTTATGAAGCAATATGGCATTGATTTTTTTTTTCAATTGTTAAATGGTATTAATTGAAATGAAAGTAAAACGATTCAGTTTTGTTGAGAAATAGATAAAGACAAAGCGTGTATCTTGAGTCATGAATGGCATTTTTTGTCAACAAATTTCCCTGCAATTGATGACAAAGTAAAAAGAAAATTAAGGATCTCTCAGGGAGAACACATAAGTCATTTTATTACTTTGGATTTTGTATAATTCCCACCATAACATACATTTTCATTGTTTGTCTAATTTTCTACACCTTAATCTTGATATGTATGTATCACTTAATAAAGAGAAACAGATCAACTTATAGGAAATTTCCTTCTGGTTGTCTTTTATTCTTTTTGAAAATATTTTAGATAACGTAAATTGCATTAATTTTGGTTTGATTAACAGTACCCCAAACAGTGACAATTATCGGAGTTAATCCTGTGCAAATAGGTACCTAGGGTGACTGATTATGTATGTGTTAATGGTCTCCGATAATCAAATGGTTTATACCTATGGTGTCACCGATAAGTCTTATCTCTATACCTTAAAGGGTTAAGGGAGTTAGATGAATGAACAACTTAATGAAATAGTTTTGATTATTATGTTACAGGATTCATTTGATCAGAAATTTGTCAGTGCTGTTAAAGTTCTCGATGTCTCAGAAGGAATGTAAGTAAACGATGAATCATTAGTCTATGAAGAGTTATTCTCAACTATTTGGGCCACGTCACGGGAAAAGGGGCACTTGGAAATAGCAAAGGCACTCGGACATAGCAAACAGTGTAGCCCCAGACCAGCCGCCACGTCACTGACGTGGCGGCTGGTCTGGGGTTACACTGTTTGCCATCTTAGAGGACATCAAGTTCTACCTTTACATAAATACAAACGATAACTGTCGTGACTAGATGCTGGAATAATAGCGCTAACAAAGAGCTGAGTCAGCGGTTTTTATTTATGTCCGAGTGCCCCTTTTTGCGTGACGCGGCCCATTTAAACTTAAAGGGGTATAGAAAACAACCAAACATTTTCAGGTTGAATGTCACTCCATACTGTAAGGACATGATTTTTCATCTATTTGAAGAACCTTGAATATCTGTGTCCAAAAATAAATTGAAAAGGAAAACTATATGCTAAAATATCTTCATAAGAGCATAATATGAATTTGGAACAAAAGGTAATAAATGATATATGTTGAAAACCATTGAATCAAAAGGAGAATATTCCCTTGATGAGCGAATCTTTGTGTGTTTTTTTTAAAACAATTTAGATGGTCAATACAAAAAATGTCTTCTTATTTTTCATGTTATAAATGCTTTTTTCCTGCTAATTACCCAATACAGAATGAGGATTGAGACAACTGTTAAATCAAAAACTAGTTTATTAAGCATCAATTATGAAACAAGATCTCACAACTTGGATAAATCACTCTTGATTCTGCCTCCAGGATGCATAACCATTACTCGCGCAAAATGTGATGAAAGGTGGCAAGGCAGATTCTGCCTATTATGGGATTTGAACCCACGGCCCTCGTGTCCTGAAGCCGACGCTCTACCCCCGGACCACTGTCCTTCATTGTTAAATGTTTTCAACACTTATTCCCTTATAAATGAATCAACTATATGCTTGCAGACCGGATGGGTCGGATGCCTACAACCGCGAGGTCAGCGCTCCAGAAAACACTTCTGACTTTGACGACATCGCTAACCTGACGGTCAAACAGGACGATTCTAGGATCACCTACTTTGATCATCAACACCTGAGATATATCTGGAATGATAAACAAAAATCATATGCAAAATTACTGTAAGATTGTTGAGCCTTTTTATTGTTTTGGTTTTGATTGGTGATTCAAGTATGTTTTAGTTAGATTAAACTTATTTATTTTTACATCAATTGTGACAGAGGCTTAAAACTTATTGAATTCACCCTCGATGACTGCTTCCTTAATATTAAACCAGTAAACTACCAATTTGTGGGCTATTGCGAGCATTTTAACATCAATTTATAGGGAGATTGAACACTACCCTTGGTAATAGCAACACTGCACCACTGACGCCAAATATTTTTGCATCAGTACTTCATTGGTATCAAGGAGGTCTGCATGCTTATCAATGCTTTTGGTAATGCACACTATTTTTTCCAAGCCGCTGAACACCAGAAAGATTATTGGCCAAACATGGTCTTTAATTCGAAAAACTCCAAAGGTGCCATGCTTCCGACTGAGCTAACAGTGTCTTTTTACTATTGACTGTTAAATTGAAAAGGTTGTAATTTATAATGATCATCATTTCCCTTTCTCATACTTTGTGAAAAAGCCCACAAGTTCATATACCAATGACCATTGGGCCTTTGAGTTTACTTGAAATTTCTAGCAAAAGTAGAAATTGCTGGTCAAGAGATTTTTTTGGTAGTCACATATGCCTCTAAGGTTGATCTTTTTTTTGTGTTGTAATTTGCATTTACTCTTCATGAGCTTATTTCCTTTTTGTCAGATTTCTTTTTGTCTTTATACGTGTAGGGGAAAAGCCACTCATAGTTGTTTGTCATTTTTTCTTTTTCAGTGACTTATCTTCTAACACAAAATGTTCAAGTCTGCACGAGAGACATGGACTAACAGCCTCTGAACAAGCACAAAAGTAAGTACACAAGCTTTTATTAGAGTTGTGAATCTTTCTTGCTGTGAAACTTATTCACAGAGGTTTAAAGTGACTAATATTTGTGTGTGATATTATATACAAATAAACCAATTAGTGTGGCTCATTGCTGCAGTGAACATATTCTCATTATTCGCAGTGTATGTATTTAATGAAGGAAAATACATGGGGGCGAGGTCCAAGCTGGCTGCTGTTGACAGACTGGCTGCTGTTGACAGACTGGCTGTTGTTGAGGTGTATAATGGTTAAATCATGAACAAAAATAGGTTTTTTTTGTTGCTATGTTTTTAATGGTTAAATCACGATAAGAAAACATTTCTTTTGTTGTTATATTTTTCTAATGGCTTAAATTGTATTTAGGGGCCACTTTATTTTTATCAGGCTCTATGGTCCTGAAAAAAGATTGTAGAATTTTTTCTGCTGCCACAAAATTCAATTCGATCTAAATGAATTAGTATCTCTTATGAAGAAAGAGTTTGATTGTTATTGTCTGATTTCTTTTTTGCTTTTGCAGGCGGATTGTTCATGGGGTGAACAGTATTGAAGTGGAAGTCAAATCTTACTGGAAACTCTTCATTGAGGAGGTAAATAATGCCATACTTTTAATCTACTCTCCTTTATTTAAATTTGGCAGTTGTCCAAATTCAAAGTTTCAGCAGATGACAAACAACTTCATGAAAAAAATAAATTGTGTTGGCTAGAAAGCTGTTGTGGCAAAAATTTGATAAATTTATGATTTTGTCACATTGGTCTTTTAGGTATAAAGGGTAAAGGATTGAAAAAGTTCAAACGGAAGTCATTATTTTTAGAACATGATTTGTTTATTCAAAGTTTAATTAACACTTTTTCCTAATATTGACTTAAATTTGGGTCCTGTGTGGCCCTGTGGCTAAGGTTGCCATTTTAGAACACAGGGTATGAACTGTTCGAGCCCCTGTATCCTGATAGTCATCTCATGAAGTAAGTTTATCAAGTCCTATTAAGTCAAAATGAAACAATGGTTGAATACATTCTACTTTGTCTTTGTGAGGAACAGCTTACATTGATTGTAAACTATTCAGCCTTTAAAACCTTGCATTGATTCTTTATCTTGTGTGTATTGTCTTTTTATGGATTGTAGGGTAACATGTTTAGCCTATTATTCCGCATGGATGATTTGTGAACAAGTTACCTATTGATATTGTCTACTAGTGACATCATTATCTCATTCCCTCATGAAGGAGGTTGTCACATATCCAGGGTTCAGTACAAGATTATATTAAGTGCTTCACAAACATAAAGCACTTACTACAGTACAGTCTTGCACTGAATATTTCATATGTTGTCAATATCACTTTTAATTCATTTAGAAAAATAATTACATCTTTTAAAAATGACATCAACAGTATTTTTTTTTTATATAAACATCATTTGGTCTTCAGTTTACATCTATGCTCTTATGCACATATGTTCTCTCTTAATGAAAGGATTCTTTTATATGGATATTGCTATAATCTGTAATTGCTTTTGCAATAGAAGATAATGTACTATTAGAGGCAATAGAATGTGTATGAAATATGAAAAATACATTTATGTAATAAATTGCTCCTTTTCCTACACTGAAAAATCCATAATATTATATAAAATTATTAATAAATTGTCAATTTTTTAATCTTAAAGTGCTGAACACTGTTTAGTTATTGCTTCTTTCCCTGCAACAACTTGAAAACTTGGTGGCTGGTCTGTGATCTAACCTGTTTGCTACTTTGAGTATATTTCCTCTTAAAAAATTAGCAGGTATTTAAGGTTTTGGAAAGCAGATGACACAAAAATCTATTTTTAGAAAATTACCCAGCATTCTTAGAATTGTTATTTCTTGTCTCTTCAGGTGCTGAACCCATTCTATATATTCCAAATCGGGAGCATCATCCTCTGGTGTATAGAAAATTACTACATCTATGCTAGCGCAATCCTGCTCATCTCAATCGTATCGATCTGTATATCTCTCTACGAAACCAAACGGGTAAGTTCTTCTATTAGATATGCAATGTGTAAAACTAGGTATATGGACACTTGCCCCCTTTCAGGTATAGGGCAGAATTTTGCCCCCTAGCTGCTATGTAGAAAGCGTTTCATTTTTAAGATGAATAGATAAATCTTTTATTCAGTTTCTTTAACTTTACAAAGTTTCTAATTACGTACTAAAATGAACATATTTACTATTCTAAAGGTCAGAAATAATGTATATAAGCAGTTACAATTACATTAACAAACACATATAGAGGATGAACATAATTTAACACAAGACACAGTGCACATAATTACATTAGGCAAATATTGATCTATTACTCATAAGTAAAAATTATTCTGAGCAAATAGCAAATATTATTAAATGGGTTCTGATGTGATTAGGTTAAGTGGGCCATCTCAGATGGTAATATTTTTTTGGGGTGTTGGGGGGATTGGGGGGGGGGGGGGGGGGGGGGGGGGGTATAATTATTTCTCTTTTCTTAAATTGTGAAAAATGTGTGTTAATATGGGATAATTGCAGGGATTATCCCTTTCTCGCATATCACCTTTAGTTTAACGATATTCATGCAAGGCTGTTTCACAATAACTGTTGGATGAACATAATAGGCCAAGTGCCAACAGCGTAATTTTGTAAGAAAACTCTTTTTTAGAATTCTGCAAAGAATAATGCATGACTCAAATCTCATCATAAATATGTTTCAGCAAATGACCACCCTGCACGATATGGTACAAACAGAAGCTCAGTCGATCACCGTATCCTGCGGCGACGGTAACTATAGAGACGTGTCGGTGATCGACCTTGTACCTGGCGATGTGATTGTGATTCCAGCAAAGGGTTGTACAATGACATGTGATGCGGTCCTGATGGCTGGAACCTGTATTGTGAATGAGAGCATGCTTACTGGTGAGTAAATAGCTTATCCCTTCTGAACTTTCAATGATAGTAGGGTTTATCCCATCAACTTTCACCTTGCCTAATGGGAATCGGACCTGGAACCTTTGGTACAAGTGGCCATTGCTATATGTTTGCACCACTGTTGCCCACATTGGTTTAGGTCAAGATCTTAGAACTGAGGAGTCACGGTTTCAAGCCCCATGATACCTCTGGTTACATTGGGGTATCCTTTGGTAAGACAATTCAGAGACCTAGCCTTGTACTTGTGAATTAAGGAAAGCCGTAATATACCTGATAAATGTTAACACAAGGTTAAAACCAGCCTTAAAACTGAGGTCCTCCCTGGCCCAGTGGTAAGGATTGTGAAGTTGTTGAGAAAGGTCACAAGTTGTTGAACCTAGCTCAGTTTAAAATCTCTCTGACCTCCAGTGCAGTCAACATGACACAATTTATAATAATGATTGATAATAGCAGGAAGACAATGAGAATTGCAAAGAATCAATGAAGTTGATGATGAGTTAAAACCCATTTTAATTTTTATTCAATTCTTTATTTAGCGCCAACTAGCATATGAATGCCTTTGGCCAATACAACATGTGCAAATTTTGTGCAAACAGACACATATTAAGGGTTCAATGCAAGACTAAAGTAAGTGCTTAGAAAATATGAAGCACTAACTATAGTCTTTCATTGAACCCTCAATATGTCATACACTTAAGCATTTTAGACATGTAAGATATACAAACATCGCAAAAAACAAAACGCCCAATTCCAGGTGAGAGCGTACCAGTCACAAAGACCCCTTTGGCTCAGCAAGAAGATGATGAGATGTTTTCCGCAGAGACCCACAAACGTCATACGCTGTTTGCTGGGACCAAAGTTGTTCAAACACGATACTATGGACACGCCAAAGTCTCCGCTGTGGTGGTACGAACTGGTATGTGTATCTTAAAAGGACAATATCACAGATTGGGATTTCAACTTTTTTTAGAATAAAGTGTCTTCTTCTGGTAAAATGATACCATGGCTTTTAAATTAACATAAGACTAGATTACTGACAGCTTCCCAACCATGTTTGTAACCGTACAGAAAAGATGTAGATCATTTGTATTGCAGATATCGTGAACCATTGAAACGATTTAATTTAGTAAACAACAAGCTAAAATTAGAACAAAAGGTGCTATTTTTAGACACCATCATATCACTCCTATTGTGTCATATGCCTTGCTATTGTAAGTCCAGATAGTAATTAAAGCGCTTAGTCATAGTAGCATCGGGTTTTTCACACCTATAGACCATGTTCCGCAAACCACTGCTTTACTTTAACACCTCAGAGATGCGCTAATGTTAATTCTACTGCTGACCTGGGGGAAGATGTGGCTGGATTAACAAGACCCATATACAGATAAAAGATTTAAGTCCAGACCCGGAAAGCGATATTTCAGATTTAAATGGGCATATTACTGCATAATAATTCCGTATCCCACAGTTTTGTTCGGAATGCGAGACATCTGGATTATCGTAGTCTGGATAAACGTGGCTTCACTGTATATGTGCAATTCTGTATATAAAGCTAATTATAGACAATTAATTTCAGGATTCAGTACTGCCAAAGGGGAGCTTGTTCGTGGGATCTTGTTCCCGAAACCGCTTGGGTTTAAGTTCTACCAAGATGCAATGCGGTTTATCATGTTTCTCGGTGTTTTTGCTATGTTTGGTATGGCGTACAGCCTGTATCAGTATGTCAAATTCGAGGTTAGTATAGAAGCTTTAACTTGATGTGTTGGTTTATTTAAACGGGTTTAACATCGCCTCAACATTATTTCAGTTATTTTGCGATGTCTGATGGATTATGGAGGAAGACTCAACTGTCCATAAGGGCTGGTCAAGCCAGGTAGAATCATCGGCATTCTGTAAATCAGTCGGGATACTACGTCTCATGAAAATCCATATACCTCACCAGGATTTGAACACAAGCGGAGTGGGGCCATGTTATTTGAAGTTCTCTACTTTGACTACTAGGCTACGGATATTTGTTTCCATAATCAAATTAGATGACTATCTAGATTTTACTTTTAAGATCTATTTTTGAAAACGAAAATATGATAAAAGTAGTCTTGTGAGATACAGTATGGCAGTATGGCCACTTCCATATTAATTCAAAAGAGTTTTCATTGGACAAACTCAATGAGTTTAGATTGCCGGACCTTTAGTAGAACAAGATGTCTTTCACCATTAATAGAGAACTGGGAATCAAATTGTAACTTAAAAATTGTTGAAGTGATGTAAAAACAATTTTATATGTAAATAATCTCTTGGTAATGCTTATTTTAATTGCTTTCGGAGCAGATTGCATCTGAAGATGTTTTGAGAAATATTTGCTTTTATGAGTCATTTTGTCACAATTGATTTCAGTTATAAAACTGCCTGGCACAAACAGTAAATGAACAATGCAGTATTGGAAAGACTTTAAACAAAACAATTTTTTTTACCTTTTCCAATATCAACATGTTACTTTATCAAACATGTAAAGAGAAGAAAAAAATCATTATAAATTTCAGGCTCCTTTCTCAAAGATTTTGGAATTTACAATAAATCGTAATTCCTTACTCTTTTAAAATTTTCGTATAGCAATATCATTAACTCATTACAAACTTTACTCAATATCATACACTCATTACAAATTATCTACTTACTATTGTTAACTCATTCCAAGTTTTCGATTTATTACCATTCATTCATTGCAAATTCTTAATTATATTTTCTCAATTCAAACACATTTTAGCCTGTAAATAATTCAATATTCATTTATTCACATCATCATAATGCACGCTAAATGACCTAGCTGTCGATGTGCTTTAAACACCATATAATCATTCATTATAAATTTCAGGCATCTACAATGACGATAATAGTGCGGGTGTTAGACGTCATCACAATCGTTGTACCACCCGCCCTTCCCGCGGCCATGACAGTTGGCACGGTGTACGCCCAAAATCGGTTAAAGAAAAAACAGATCTTCTGTATCAGTCCTCCAAGAATCAACTTCTGTGGTCGTATTAATCTGTTCTGTTTTGACAAGGTAAACCACTTTCTTGCCTTATTACTATCATTATTTCTTTCTTTTTAGCGCGCCAAATGGCGATAGCTATTGATACGCTTTAAATCACCATTCATTCTTTCATTCATTTTCTAGTCGATTTATCAGGATGTATGGATTAACACTTTACCAAACACCAAATTTTCGAATAACCCATATTGAAAGAGTTTGCAGACGACATTTCAAAATGTGATGAACTTGAAAAAATAATCTTCTGATAGGGCAGAAAACATTGTAGGAAAAAGAGAAATTGCTTGTTAAGAGCAATTATTTCTCCTTTTCCCACCATGTGTTTCAGAATCGTCTGCAACAAACTTGTCAAAGGCCATTATTGTTTGGTAATGGGTTAAAACACCATTCATTCATTCATTTTCTGGACAATTTATCAGGATGTATGTATTATGTTCTCTTGTTTATATTACAGACCGGTACCCTAACTGAGGATGGTTTAGATATGTGGGGAGCCATCCCAGTTGTGGACAGAAGGTAGGTCCACACACTTATCTTTATTTTGTTTAACCCTTTACCAAACGCCAATTTTGGACTCTTCCCAAATTTAAAAAGTTTTCAGACGACATTTCAAAATGTGATGAAATTGGAAAGTAATCTTCTGATTGGGTAGAGAACATTGTGGGAAAAGGAGAAATTGCTAGTTAATGAGCAATTTCTCCCTTTCCCACAATGTTTTCCAAAATCATCTTGGGTGGTATAGAAGTTTTCTCACCCATTTTACCACCATGAGATGATAGATATGGATTATAAATATTAATGTACAAATAAATGGTCTAAATGAGTGAGATTTATATTACTGAAAAAATATTTGAGAGATATGTAAAAACATGTAACAAAAAAAACAAGTGTCCGACATTCCAGCTTTGCCAATGTGGCGCGATACCCAGTCATGCTGTGAAATCCATATAAAGAATTGATAAATGACTGAAATACTATTGATGCTATGTATAAAAACCCTAACAAATAAAACAAATATCGGATATTCCAGCTTTTGGCAAGTGATGTGGACATGATGTAAAACCATATAAAATAAACAAATGCCAAATATATTATTGATGATTAACCCATATAAAATGATTAAATAAAAGCCACAAATACTGTTGATGCTATATGTAAAAACCCTAAACAAACAAAACAAATGTCGGACATTTCAGTTTTTCCCATGTGGCCAGAGATCCAGACATGATGGACCAGGGACATTTCCTGATAGGCATGGCTAGCTGTCACTCCCTCACCATCATAGACGGAGAGATTAGCGGGGATCCCCTGGATATCATCATGTTTAACTCAACAAAATGGGTAAGTGACAGTAGCTTTATCAGTTATAACTTATTTATAAGCGAAAGTAGCTTTATGGTTTCAATGGTATAGTGTAACACTGTAGTAAGTCATTTAAGGGTCCTGCGTGTCACAGTGGTTTAAGTGTCAGACTTAGAACTCGGGTGGTCCCAGGTTTGAGCTGCACTGACACCTTTGGTTTCGTGGGAGTGTTCTTTGGCAAGTTATTTCAAAGCCCTAGCCTTACGAGGAAAGCTGTAACACAAAAGAGAAATTGTTGACATGGCAGTAAATACCATTAAATAAAAAGGTAAGTTGTTTGTAGGTGAATTACTTTGGCTTTTGATTTGTTGTTCGATTTTTTCGATATCTACTTCTATATATATATATTTTAACATCAATTTGTCAAATTGACATTTCTTTGACTGTGCTAAAGAAAGAAACAAGCCTCTAGTAATGCAGATAACAGTAATATTCATAGTCATTAATAAGTTAAGCTTAATAGCAACTGATATCCTGTAATGCCACCAATAACATTGGTTATTGTATCCATTTATCCTCTTTAGAGCATAGATGAGCCAGGAGCAGACACCAGTAAATTTGACAACATCATGCCAACTGTTGTGCGACCTGCTACTTTAGCATCTTTCATGCCTATTTAGCAATACTTATTATTTATTGTATCCATTTATCCTCTTTAGAGCATAGATGAGCCAGGGGCAGACACCAGTAAATTTGACAACATCATGCCAACTGTTGTGCGACCTGCTACTTAAGCATCTTTCATGCCTATTTAGCAATACTTATTATTTATTGTATCCATTTATCCTCTTTAGAGCATAGATGAGCCAGGGGCAGACACCAGTAAATTTGACAACATCATGCCAACTGTTGTGCCACCTGCTACTAAAGCATCTTTCATGCCTATTTAGCAATACTTATTATTTATTGTATCCATATATCCTCTTTAGAGCATAGATGAGCCAGGGGCAGACACCAGTAAATTTGACAACATCATGCCAACTGTTGTGCCACCTGCTACTAAAGCATCTTTCATGCCTATTTAGCAATACTTATTATTTATTGTATCCATTTATCCTCTTTAGAGCATAGATGAGCCAGGGGCAGACACCAGTAAATTTGACAACATCATGCCAACTGTTGTGCGACCTGCTACCAGAGCATCTTTCATGCCTGATGCTGATTTGGCAGATGTAAGTTTTGATACTATCTAAGGTTAGTTGGCGTGGCCAAGTGGTTAAGGTTGGGGATTAAGAACTAAGGGTCTCGGGTTCGAGCCCCATAGACACCTCTGTTTTTGTGGGAGTGACATTTGGCAAGTTACTTCAGAGCCCTAGCCTAGTCCAGATGGATCCAGGAAAGCCGTTACATATCTGAAAAATTGTTAATATGGCTTTAAGCCCCTTGCAAAACAAAATTCTGACTTTAACAAACACTCTCCACACATGGCCCCCACATGACCGCTTTGTCTTTGGGTTCAAATCTCGATGATGGCATTTTTGTTTTTGTGATAGGCAGTCTCCCGACCAACTTTCATGATACCAATGGTAAGTTTGCAACCAGCCCTTACTAGTAGTAAAGTATGTGGTCTTCCTCATCATTGAGTCTGGCATTTCATCATAACTGAAATAATGTTGATTCCATGATTAGCCTATATAAAATGTGTGAATAAATACCAACCTCTCCACATAACGTGACGGAGTACTGGGACTCTATTTTCTAAATAGTTACAGTGTAAGTGTAAATACATAATTTATCCAAGACGGAGACACATCTGACACAGAATTTAAGAAAAGTTTCATTTGATTTGCTCTCTTCTTAACCAACTTTGTTTTCAGGATCAGACTTGAGAATGCTTAGTATTTGGTACACTTTCATGAGCTTTGATTTCTTTTACTTTTCCTGCACTATTTCCAGATAAAGTTTGAGATTGGTATAGTGCGACAGTTCACCTTTTCATCATCCCTGCAGAGAATGAGTGTGATTACCCGCTCGCTCACAGAACACCATATGGACGTCTACTGTAAGGGAGCCCCGGAAAAGATAGCCAGTCTTTGTGATCCAGATACAGGTCTGTAGTTGGTTATAAATGTTTCTCTCATTATAAAGGGTCATATTTGGAACCCATTATGACAACTGATGAGCAACTTTTGCTTTAGTCAAAGTGATATTGGGTTTAGAAATTGATCTGCAGTTGATTGTAAGAGATCAAATGTTTTACTTATATGGACTCTTTTTAGGTGCTTGTTATTGAAAACTTTTGAAACATTTACGACAGAGGAAGAAAAAAGTTAAACAAGCAATTTCTTCTTTTGTCAAAAACAATATTGCAATAATTATTGTTTATAGTTTTAAGATACTTTGCTGGTGCTGATTGCTCAATTTGAAACTTCTAGAATAGACTATCAATTTCGGATTAGTTCTATTTTTAAATGTGCGATGTAGCAAAATAATCGAAATTAAATGAGAATTGTTGATACTCTATATTATACCCTACAATTATAATCCACCTTTAATCATTGAGTGTTTAATTTTTCAATACAGATGGTATCTAAATATTAGTTAAAAAATTACAATGGTTTGTGTTTTTTTTATTTTCAGTGCCTTCTGACTTTCATGACATTCTGCATCAGTACACTATACAGGGGTTCAGAGTTATTGCCCTTGCCTGGAAGGCTTTAGACCCTAAAATCACTTGGCACAATGCCCAGCGTATTGCAAGGTAAGAATCATTTGATATGGGGTTTAAAATTGTGTCAATTGTTCATTTATACTATGACTTTCATAGGATTTTCAGTACTAGATGGTTCTATGTGGTCAGGGTGGCGGACTTGTGATATTTGTTTCCTGGTTCTATCCTCACCATTGGCACATGGACATTTTTGGGAGTCCCCATGGGCAAGGCACTGCAGAGATGAAATTCAGCAAAGTTGTAAAATATCAAAAATAGTGTTGAAATGGCATAATCCCCATGTAAGCAACCGAAATCACAAGTACTAGGCTTGGGATCTGAAGTGTCTTGTCACCTGTGACACTGGTGGGCCTTTATCCTTGGCCCTGCCAAGTCACAAGGTGGTGACCTTGAACTCTGGACAAAGCAGGCCGAAGGTGAAAACTGAAAGATACTTTTTGGCATCGCCAGTTTTTAAGTTGCTTAAACGGTTTTCTTCATAAGTAGAGAATTTAGCACATTACAGGGAATTTTTGGTTTTATAACACGCGCCTATAAAAGGCACCTTCCCAATTGGAATTTTCTTTAAAATCATGCAGTTCTCCCAAAAATGTAAAGTCATACTATCATTTTGGTTATCAAATTCAGCAATTTCATTGCTGCAATTTCCCAAAATTAGCAGGTCTAGACCTCCCAAACTCAATGAAAAAAAAGCACTGTCTTTTATTAATTCGAAACACTATAGTATCACAAACACAAAACAAAGTATTGATTCCTTTTATGTGTGACACACTTCTCATTTTACCTTTCCAGGGACAAGGTGGAGAGTGATCTAACTTTTGTGGGCCTGATTGTGATGCAGAATAAATTGAAGCGACAGACCAAACCTGTGATAAAAACTCTGTCTGCAGCTGATGTTCGCTCGGTCATGGTGACAGGTAGGTATATAAATTACTATTGAGGGGTAACCTCCCCTAGGTAACAATTAAAATTAAAATCAAGTAAAAAACATTTGGATGATTCCTTTTTTTTTTTTTTTTTTTAAAGATATGGCCTATTTTTCAAAAAAAGCTTGAGTTCTACTAAAGTTAAATTTTTCAATCAAATTTATTTTCAGTTTGAATTATTATGTGTTGCTTATACTTTACATATAGCATACAGCAGTCAACCAATATCCTTCTTTATTATAAACCATGCATTATTACAACGCAAAACTATACTTGTCACACAGTTTAAATCACTCAGAAAGGGAAAAATGCTGCAAATATGGTCCCATATATGGTCACATGAAGTCATAAGAGAGCCCTAGTACTGGTGAATCCCAGGAAAGCTGTAATGTAAGTAAAGTTTTTGTTGACAACAATAAACCCCATACCATAGAGAATGAATTGATCAAATAGAAATAAATCAGTCCTCATTAGAAATTGTCTCATACTTGTCTCAAAGTTGGATTTAGAGATGAGTTAGCATCCTGTGAGGCCCAGTGGTTTAGGTGGCAGACTAAGAACTTGTGGGTCCCTGGTTCAAGCTCCACCGACACCTCTGGATTTGTGGAAGTGTCCTTTGGAAAGACACTCCAGAGCCCTAGCCTTGTACTGATGGATCCAGGAAAGCCATTACATAATTAAATAATTGTTTATACAGTAAAACATTATACAAGCAATAGAACTTTAGGGTACCAGGTTAAAACTCCGCTGACACCTCTGGTTTTGTGGGAGAGTCCTTTAATGGATCCATGGAAGCTGTTATATAACTGAAAAATTGTTAACATAGCTTTAAACAAAATTGTTAACATAGCTTTAAACAGCAAAAATATGAGAGAAAAAATGAGAGGAACTAATGCATTTATTGAGGATGTATGGTAAGTAAAGAAAATATATCTCAGATATCAACCATTGTATAGCATTCTCATTAGCATGTCTACACCTCTCATTCAAGGTGATATGATAAAGACAGCCATCAGCGTAGCTAGGAATTGTGGGATGGTGAACTCACGGGACAAGGTCGTAATTGTCAACGCCCAAGGCCCCGACGCAAGTGGTGCCGCCCGGATAGAATGGGAGCTGGCGGAGGCAGCCATTTCTACGAGCCCTGAGTTCTCGGACTACGAGAGCGAGGTGGGTAACCATAGGATTTATTTTGATATTTGATCGGAATCTGTTTGTCATAATCAATGGAGTGGATGGCATATTTCCCGTAATCATTAGAGCAGATGGCATATTTCCCTTTCATAAATGACTCTTGAAAAGTCACAATAATTAAAGAGAGTGTATTTTTCTCTTACTATGTTGGTCGTCTGTTGTTGCTTTCTATTTGAGCCGGACACATATTATATTGAGGGACATTGGTTTAATATCACACATTCCTGTGAGGGACAATGGTTAAATATATATATTGGGGAGTCCATCTTAAGTTTTTTCATTTTGTAGTAAATTCCCACTTAACAACCTACTGAATAATCGGAGCACCTTGCTTTAGAGTGTTTTCAGTAGTGATGTTATTGATCTTCGATTTCAAAAAGGGGTCCTGCGTGGCCAAGTTGTTACGATGGCTGACTTATAACTTGAGAGTCCCAAGTTTGAGCCCCACTGACCTTTCTGGTTTCGTGGGAGAGTCCTTTGTCTTTTCAGAGCCCCAGCCCAGTACTGGCGGATCCAGGAAAGCTTTTACATAATACTTCTGTTTTAGAAGAATTGTAACACATTATAAACAAGCAAAATTAATCTGATTTCAAAACCAGGAAGGGCAGATATGTATTGTGATTTATAAGTATTGAATGGATAGTTACAAAATTATCAATACAGTTTGATATTGTTTCTAAATGTATTAAAGGTCACATGGGGACATTATTGCTGTGATTTTATGGTAGCATTTAGAAAAAAAATAACAGAGTGAATACTTTCATTGGTAACAATTTGAAAAAAGTGATTTGGGGTTTTTCACTCATTGGGATACAGGAGCGGTTAGTCATCAGGAATGTAAAGAACAGTGTTTTTTAATTTTGGTGACATCTCTATTGCCTTACTTTCTGTATAAACTAAGGCAATGCAGATGTCACTATTTATTTCTGGGTGACAGTAATCCAGTGTTAGTGTTTTATTCTGGACACGAGGGTCTTTGGTTTGACTCTCTTGAGAAATAAGTCTACTTAGCATACTTTTAATCTCCATTCCGTGTGAGAACTACTAATTTTTCAAGGAAATAGAATGGAGATGGAACAATATAAGTTGTTAGAACTTGCTTTGCTATTGAATGAAAAATAGATAAGGTTAAACTGAGATGTCACTACAACACTTAGTGCTTGTGTATTTTGCCATTCATATTGTAATGTGTACCAAGTTCCTCTTGGAGAAAAGCCATTGCAGGTCACCCATCCAGGTAATAGCCGCAATGTATGTTGCTTAACTTTAAGAGAAAGCCAACTCCTCTACTGCATTGCCAATAAAAGCCAGCTTCTACAGCGAGACCGTAGAAGAAGTAATTATACATAAATCCTATTACCGTCACAGTATACTTCCCGATTATTTTTTTAAAAATCATCCATCGAAAAATAAACTGTGTTCACATTACAGGAGACCCCATTTTTAACGTCATCCTACCAACAAAAGGTCAGTGGGATACGCAGCCTGATCTGTCTTCTCTTTATTTTTCTGTCTGGTTTGTCTTACCCCCTGTAGATGTTCTAACTTTTGTTTGTATATATGGAGTACTGAAACTTTGGTTGTAAACTTTTTCCTTTGTTTTTATTATGTTTGCATGTTAACCCTTATAGTGCTGGAACCGACTTCATGCTTTTGCAAACAGGTTACATCTAGGCCATTCACCAAGCAAATTGGTAGCTGACCTATGGTCTAAACTGTTTGCTACTCTAACTATCTTTCCTTAACAAATTAAGCAATGAGCTAATAAGCAATTTATAATATAATATGATATTGATTAGAAACTACTCATTAGGAACCATTTATCCTTTTTGGCAATAGTAAAAACAATTTATGATTTATTTTGTTCAATGCTGGTTTTGTAGACTGCTGCTACTTTCAAGTTGGACAAGTCACAAATTTCCAATATTTGGTGAAACTTGGATTACTTGCTTGCTGGGATATTTTCTTTTATTCTTTTGTTTATATTCAATTGCATCCATTAGTCGGGTATTTATAAATGCTAATGAACAGATGTGCGGATACTTTTTTATTGGTCTTTCTTTACATGCACCATTTCAAAATGAATATGGTAAAAATTCTATATTGTGGGTATTCATATAAATTGTCTTGACAAGATGCCTACTGATTACAGTGAACAAAGAATTTATGGTTTTGAGACAAAATGAATGAATGTTTTTTGCATGCACCATATCAAATGAATGTGGTAAATCTTATATTGGAGGTATTCTTAAAATTAGTCTAGAATGAGAAAATCGTACTGTTAATTTAGAACTAAGAGACAAAGTGAGTTGGCCAGGCAAAAAGCCCCTTATCATGCTTATACAAACAGGTAAATTGGCGGCTGGCCTGTAATCAAACCTGTTTGCTACTCTGAGTCTCTTTCCTCATCAAAATTAAGCAGATATTTAAGGTTTTGGAAAGTGGATGACACATACAAAAATCTATTTTTAGAATATTACCCAGCATTCTAAGGGTTAATGAAAGTGTGCTAACTGTAGATATATTTAGAGGCTTCAACTAGTTAGAATACTTAATTTTTCAAGTCACAAAGCACCTTTTTCACAATGCCCCTCTCTGTGTTGGTTCAATTCATGGTAGAGAGAGGTAATTTCCATTGTTCTAACCTATTGGTAGCTTCGGGGGATCTCTATGACCTACTGGTTAGTGAACAGAACTTGAAATCACATGCCCCTTTCCGTGTTGGTTCAAAACCCGGTAACAGCATTTTGATCTACATGAGAGGTAGTCTCCAGAGTAAACTTACGGAATGCCGATGATTCTACGCAGCTTGATCAGCCCTTGTGGGCAGTTGATTGTGGGGTCCTACTACACCATTAAGAGTTGGGCATCACAACATAACTGAAATAATGTTGATGCAATGTAAAACCATATAAATTGAACCCTCGTTTATCCGGACCCCAATTATCCGGATGTCTCGCAATCCGAACAAAATTGTAAGGGAACAGAATTATTGGACCAGTTTGTTGCAGACGACTTTTGAAAACATTGTGGGTAAAGGAGAAATTGCTCGTGATGAGCAATTTCTCCTTTTCCCACAATGTTTTCTGCCATATCAGAAGATTATCTTTGAAGTTCATCACGTTTTGATATGTCTTCTGCAAACTCTTTCAATTTGGGACAGTCGACAATTTGGTGTTTGCTAAAGTGTTGTAAGTATATACCGCTCATACAGACCGTTTATGTCTTAATGTGAATAAGAACATGCTCTGCTTCATTAGTCCGGATTATTCGGTAAACCGGACATTTTGTTGAGAACGGACATGTTCGGATAAACGAGGGTTCACTGTAAATTGAAATGATGGGTAGCTTGATCCATCTATGATGAGCAAGGCATTTCAAAGTATATATAAGACCCACGCAAACTAATAACATAATTATGGGATATATTAAGGTAAGACCTGGGTAATGAAGAAAAGTCAGCATAACTAAATTAAAGATTAAACAAAGCAGATGCCATTTTAAAATCAAGTTTCATATTATAAGAATCTCTCCTGGATTAGAATTTGTATTTGCCAACTTCATTTATGAAATTTTAACTTTAATGTGAAAATTAAAATTTAAAGGGAGGTAATTAATTTGAAATAAATAACAAAATCTTTGATATTCATTTTGTAAATATAAATTCAAAATCAGACAAATTTTGAAAATTGGCTTGGTGAATGTCTTCGAAGCGATGCATATTTCATGAATTGCGTTTAACATTATTCTTTAACCAAAGCAATAACCAGTTTTCCATTACCCAGGTCTTACCTCAAGAGACCATAGTGAAAAGGAGAGAGAATATTGGTTTATAAGACAAATATAAGTTTAATACGGACACCCTTCATTCAGAAAGATTCAATGAGAGCTTTCTGATTGACTTGTACCCTGTATTAACCCTTATAAAGCTGACACCGACTTCATGCTTTTGCAAACAGGTTAGATCCAGGCCAGCCGCCAAGTAAATTTGTGCCTGGCCTGTGATCTTACCTGTTTGTTTCTCTGAGTATCTTTCCTCATCAAAATTAAGCAGTTATTTAAGGTTTTGGAAAGCAGACAACTCAAAATCTATTTTTAGAAAGTTACTCAGTTTACTTGGCAGCTGGCCTAGATCTAACCTGTTTGTATAAGCATGAAGTCAGTTCCAGCACTTTAAGGGTTAATCAAGACTAACTGTACATTTTTTTTAGCTGAAAATGAACACAATGTATACAATGCTAGAATAACTTATAACACTATGAGCACTGTGTGATAATACCTATGATAAACTATTGTGTTAACCCTTTCCCAAACGCCAAATGTTCGTCTGTCCAAAATTGTAAGAGATGCAGATGACATTTCAAAATGTAATATAATTGGAAAAAAATCTTATGAAGGGGTTGACAACATTGTGGGAAAAGGAAAAATTACTCGTCACAAGCAATTTCTCCTTTTCCCATAATATTTTCCTGAGTCGTCTGCAACAGAGTGGTTAAATGTTGTTATTGTTTGGTAATGAGTTAAATCAAGACATTGATTTCTCTTGAATCTTTACCATATGATAACAGCTTTAGAATTAAAACTTTTGATGTAACTCACGTTTGGAATGTCAATGAGAAATGGTACAAATAATTGTAGGAGAAAGCAGAATTTGCTCTAATAATTATAAGTACCTCCTTTTTACCCAGGATATAATTATCAATATTAAATAGTATAATAGACATATGGATCTTTTTGTAAAAGACTGACTTAATCTCATACCTTAACCCTTTCCCAAACAATAATGACATTTGACGACTTTGTTGCAGACGACTTAAGAAAACATTGTGGGAATAGGAGAAATTGCTCATAACGAGCAACACGAGCAATTTCTCCTTTTCCCACAATGTTTTCTGGCCTATTAGAAGATTATTTTCAAATTTCATCATATTTTGAAATGCCGTCTGCAAACTCTTTCAATTTGGGATAGTCGAAAATGTGTTGTTTGGGAGAGGGTTAATACATTTACCAATCTTGGATTGTATATGTCTTTTTCATACCTACCGGTGAATTTTGTTTTTGTTATTGTTGAAAGTTATTACCTTCAAATTTAAAGTTAATGATGGTATTTAGGAATAAGTACAAATGTAATTAAAAATGATTCATTAATTTTTCTTTGAATTTCATATCATTTTATTTTTATTCATATTTTACTATTTATTACAATGCATGTCGTTTCAAAGAAGAGGGACAGAGAATTGTTTTATTTTTGTTTTGGAATGAATGTACATGCATGTTCTTTCTCAAACCTCATGCATGTTTTCTTTTGTTTACTATTATTTTTCTTTTCTTTTTGTTTGTATAAGCAGATGATTAACATTGTGTTTCATAAATCTTTTTATAGGAATCATGTACTTTATTGACTTTCCAAGCTCTTTACGAACTTGAAAAAAAAAAATCTTTGATATAAAAAAGAAGGCAATTAATTATTTTTCTGAATTAGATGAACATGCATGAAGTTTTGTTTGTAATGGTTTATCTTTTCCCTCAATTAACCAACAGATCTTTGACTTTGTTTATTTGACGTGTCCTTTAGGAAGAAAATTATGATTTGTCAACTCTTTTACTTCTCATGCCAGTATTATGGACTTGCTAGTGGCCTTATTACCTGATAAACATTATTACTTATTATTTATTACCACAGTACCTTTTATTGTATGTTATTGAGTTTGAATGTGTTCAATCCTTTTCAGGGAACATAATATGTTCAGCAAGCATATCATGCTTTATAGTTTTATGATAGTGGAAGAGCCATTAGGATTTTTAATCAATTTCCCCAAGTGGAATGTTGTATCTTATTGAAAGCTATTGCAGACGCCAGAACACACAGAATTACATTGAAGAGGCATTTGTTAGTGGTGCTAAGAATTCGCGCTGTCGGACCGACCGCGAATCGAATGAAAATTAAACCCCCGGGTATAAAAGTAAAATGTTATTCTTTTGTCTTGATTGTTTTCGCAGACCTTTCCTATGGTTTCATTAAAATTAGTGAATAAGACGTAAGGTTAGAGCTTGTTTTATGACTATATGCAAACCCTTTTCAATGTAAGGTTAAAGAAACCTATTTGATGAAAAGAGTAATGTTTATTTAGGCGCAATGTCTATTTTTGTCTTCCAAAAAGTTTATTTTTCACACAAAATATGATTGTCAACTACTGTTGCTTGTAAATTTGCCTCTTTTCAAACTCTATGAATATAGATAAAGTCGACAGTTCATTGCAAGACTATAGCAAATGCTTCACAAACATATAAAAGATAATTAAGACAGTTAGATGCAAGACTATAGCAAGTGTGTGAAGCACTTAGTATAATCTTGCACTGAACCCTCATTGTGTTGATAGAGTTTGAAAAATTGTAAAAAGTTTTCAAATTGAACCACTCATTAAGTCAAAATATAAAGTAGTTTGTTGATAGATAATGAATAGGTAAATGTGTTTGAATTGCAGTCAGGGGAAACCTATAACGGGATCTGGTACCAAGCTGCTAAACAGGTCTGTTTGCATTGTTTGGGTGATCTTGTCTTTTTATCAGGCTTTAGAGGTGTTTTCCACTACTAAACCATTAATATTCACATGTATCTAACCAGTTTGACACCTAGAAGTTATTAAGAAGGGCCTGAATATCATAGATTTCCTGCATCTTAGATAAAATATAATTTAGACGATGGATTTGCACCTGCATATAATTGGTATAGTATTTTAGATGATTGGTTTGTGTCTATAGAAAATGGGTATGTGCCTTTAGATAATGGGTTTGCTCCCATCATATAATAGGTATGCTATTTTACATGATTGATTTGCCTCTATAGAAAACTGGTATGTTAGTTTAAATAATGGATTTACTCCTGCATATAATTGGTATATTATTTTAGATGATTGGTTTTCCTCTAGACAATTGGTATGATCCTTTGTTTGTTTTTTAGATGATTGAGTTGCCCTAACAGATAATTGGGTTGTTCCTTTAGATGATGGATTTGCTCCTGCATATAATTGTAACACTTCCTTAGATGCTTCATTTTCTTCTGTAGAAAAATGTTTTACCTCTTTGATAATTGATTTGATTGAGAATACATGTATAGAAATAGGAATACCCCTACAAAAAGCAAATTGTTTTGCCCCTTTTCATCTGTTATTTCATAATCTAAAGAAAATGACAAACCTATCTGCATGAAATAGTTGTAAGAGTATGAACAATTACTCCTTTTTCTAATAATGATATTTTCCATAACCAAGGATTTCTTTCAATTGTATTACATTATACCTTTTGTGATCTTTCCTCTTTCAATTTTGAAAGGGTTAGTGGTTGGAGTACATAACTTTAAATCACATGGCCCCTTCTCTGTTTAGGTTCAAATCCTTATGGCAGCATTTTGATTTTTTCGAGAAAGGCTTGACAGCCCTTATAATTTATGGGCAATCAAGAATGGTGGCTTCCTCCATCATTATAAGGTTGGCATCATAGCAAATTAAGCAAATATATGATCATAAAATCTTTTGAAGTTGGAGTTCGGGAACATTGTGTTTGATTAAATCATGATAAAGGTACAATTTCAAAATGAAATTGTAATTTATCTGCCCCTTCTAGGAATGCATGTTGATGTGACACTCATTTCCTTGGTGCTGACAACATCAAACATCTTTCAAAGTGTTGTCTTTTGAAATTATTTAGTCTCATTCCTTTCCAATAATTGATTACTTCTGTGGAAATGCAGTTTGTTAATTGTAAATAATAATGTGCTATACTGGTGAGGAAATTCCGGATTGGTGTACAAACTGCTGTATTGTGATAGAAACATTGATTGAGAAAAAAGTTCTATAACCTAAATTACTCACTCTCTATTCTGCTTTCTCTATACGCAGCCAGTACTGGGGTCTTATGTGGATTAATGAAAGATTGAAAAGTGGACCTTGCTTCATGTATTTAAGGAATTCTAACTCACATTCCTTCTGTCCAAAGGTATTAAACCCTTTTTTTCAATCTGAACCAGCAATATCTGGTTCAAAAATGACAAAAGACACCTGAAATTTGGTGCAAGTAAATGGATCTTGTTTAAGTGAAATTTGACCTTGGGTTGCATGGGGTTTTTCGATGGTATTTAGTGAATATGGAATGGTTACTGCTGAATGTTAAACAATCTAAGGTTTTACTAGTCAGTTGCCTTGATCGCTCTTATATATGTTGAAGTTTTAAAAGACAGTTTCTTGGTTAATGAAGAATACTTAAATGCCTTTACAGTCTTTGTAAGAAACGTCATTAAAAAGACAAAGTAGTAAATATAGACTTGTTCTTAAAGAGCAAATTCTTTTGCAGATGGTTTTAATATTTTTTCAAACTAAAGCTGTGAGAAAAGTGTTACATAACTTTTAATGTAGCCTCATAGAAGCTTGGTTAAGATATAGGCAACAAAGTCATTTTTTTTTCTATCATTCAAATGTTCTCTGCAGCTGTATTTGCTTAATAATTTCTTCTGACTTCAATTAATCAAGCAATGTACGCACATATCATGTGTATACATGTATCAAAGTAACTCTGCTGAGTATTGCGAAACAATTTTTAAGGAGACTCATATGTGGCCTTGTGTTAAAGGTGCTCCTTCACAGATGTGAGGAAAATTTGGAAGTCAAAACTTGCTTTTCAGCTGTTGTATAATGTGCACTGAAGAAAAGCCATTGAAAGCAAAGTCAGTCCATAATAAAGCATTTAGAGGCTTTGATTGTACATGCTAAGCTGTCTTAACACTTCCTAAATCAAGTTTGCTTTCAATAGCTATTTCTAATTGTATATCATATAACAAAACAAAAAGTGTTTTGTTTCAGTGGCATTTTATTTTGATTTTAAAATTTTTACATACCTGAACAATAGAAGTTTTACAAAATTATTGTTGATTCTTGAATGCCACAAGTAAGGATTGCAACACAAAACACAACTTTTAATTTGCACTCTCTTCTCACTTTGAAATATATTTGATTAAAAGTTATAATTTTATCAGTAATTATTGTATGTAATACATGTCTTAACTATGCAAAGATAGAATCATTTATGTTTAGATGCATCTGACCAACACAGGGGAAATATTTCACAAATATATTTGTAGATATTAATAAAATTACATAACCATTTTCATATGGCATACTCATATTGTTAACAGATTTTTGTAATATGTGCACACTTGTAGACCTATTAATTATTATGATGTACGAGTACAGTCTACTTTTGGTTCCAATTTGAACTAGTTACAAAATCCATCATTAGCAAATAGTTTGTGTGGCAATCATATTCCAAGCTATTTTAATGAAAAATTCAAATTTGTTCCTGACTGACTTACAGGATGACAATGGTTCGAGACGACTTGACCAGCTCATTATGAGCAGTTAAGTTTGGGGTCTTACTCCGTTTCTATGAAATAGCTTTTCATCATAACTTAACCCTTTACCCTACGCCAAATTTTAGACTGTCCCAAATTGAAAGAGTTTGCAGAGGACATTTTAAAGTGTGATAGAATTGGAAAATAGTCTTCTGATAGGGCAGAAAACATTGTGGGAAAAGGAAAAATGTGTCATTTTCCCACAATGTTTTCCATAACAGTCTGCAACAAAGTGGTTAAATGTCGTTACTTTTTGGTAATGGGTTAAATAATGTTGACACAGTGTTAAAACCATAAAGATACATACACATAATTTGTAAACCTCAAATTCTAATCTATTTAATTGCATACAATGTACTTGTTAACATATGCACTTAACTAATTGCTTACTGTATATTGGCTTTTAAGGTCTTGCAGCTTTTTAACCATTTGAGAAACATTTGGTTCCTAATTCACCTAGTTTATCCTTTTTGGGTTGAAATGCTTTGTGTTTATTTGATGATACTAATGATAAATATGATCACAACTCACAGTTTGTCTAAAGACCAGTTTTATTCTATTGTTGCAATGAAAGTCAAGCCGATTTCCAACCACTTTCAGGGTCCTACCTGACCCGGGGGTTAAGTTATGATCTAATAATTCGAAAGTCCCAGGTTTTAGCCTCACATTTACCTCTGGTTTCGTGGGAGTATTCTTTGGCAAGACGCTTCAGAGCCCTAGCCTAGTTCTGATATAGTTAGGAATGCTATAATATAACTGAAAAATTGTTGACATGGCCATAAACTTTGTATAATGATAATGATAATCCAACTGCTCTTCAGTGACTAAAATGAGCAAATTTAGCTGAAACATAAGATGAATGAAAGATAGCCAAAACTTTGAAATATGTCATCTATGTTACATAAACGGAAAGACAAGACAGGAATCTGAAGTTCCTGGTGAAGAAATGGGAACATCTGATATCCTTGACTATTGTGGTGAAGTAACTTTTATTTATATTAACTTTCAGCTGCTTGTGTGTCATAGCTCTCATTTAGATTTGTCAGAAATCCATGTGAGAGTGACCCCAATTTATCATATAAACAGGAGGGCCTCTTTCCTAGTGGTTTGAGTACAGAACTTGTAATCGCTTGGCCCCTTCTCTGGATATGCGGCAATCACTGTAACAGCAGTGGATCCACTAAAGCTGTTACATAACTGCAAAATTGTTGACAAGGTGTTAAACACCATACAAAAAAAACATAAAAAAAACATATATGAATATAAATCAATCAATTGAACCATTTTACAGGTAACTGCCCAGGTGATTATGGATGAGCCCCCAAGAACCCACCTTGCCGTCAGCGGGAAAAGCTTTGCCGTCATCAATAGCCACTTTCCCGAACTTTTGCCGAAAATATGTGTTCAAGGGACGATCTTTGCGAGGATGCTTCCTGATCAGAAGTGCCAGCTGATTGAAAAGTTGCAGGGCATTGGGTAAATATGTGTTTCTATTTAAATGAGATGGTAGTTCCATTGCCATTAGGGTACTGCATTGCTCAGTGGTTAAGGTTAAGCACTCATGACATAGGGTCCAGCGTTCAATGCTTACCAGTTGAAGTGTCCTTAGGCAAGACACTGCAGAGCCCCTGACTGGTACTTGTGAAATCCAGGAATGCTGTAAAGTAATTGAAATACTGTTGACAAGGCGTTCAATTCTACGCCTTATTAACAAAACCATTGCCATTGGTGCTGCCTCAAAAGCTCTATTGATAGGTAGTTGGACTTTGAAATAAGGGGTCATACCTAAGAGTCCTTGGCTTTGATATTGAAATGACCATAAAGATATAGATTAAATATTGTTGAAAAAGTTAAAAAGATTCCCTTACAACAAAACACATGATTTTGTATTCAGAAAGCAAATTCGGGATTGATTAATCTCTGTTGAACTTATTTCACAAAACATGTAATATAATTAAGTTTTAGGTCAAGTTAAAACAATGCTCTTGCTGTTTGCGCAAAAGAAAAAAATTGATTTGTAATTACTATTCTGTTCTAGTTCATCTCTTATATAACTACAACAACTTTCTTGCTTTATAGATACACAGTAGGTATGTGTGGTGATGGTGCTAACGACTGTGAAGCCCTAAAGGCCGCCCATGCGGGGATATCTCTCTCCGAGGCTGAGGCGTCGGTGGCCGCTCCCTTTACTTCAAGAAATAACAACATAGAGTGTGTTGTCACCGTGATGAGGTATGTTGATTTTGGATATTGGAAATTGTTTCAGAAAATAAGATGAGAACCATGTTAATGTTTTGGTTGCTCACTACTTTATGGAATACATGTTTTCGTTTTATTGTTATGAGGTTTAACATAATGTCAACAGTATTTCAGTTATGTTACAATGCCTGATGGGGACCCCATACTCAACTGCCTATAAGTGCTGGTCTAGTTTCAGTTAGGTTACAATGCCTGATGGAGACCCCATACTCAACTGCCTATAAGTGCTGGTCTAGTTTCAGTTAGGTTACAATGCCTGATGGGGACCCCATACTCAACTGCCTATAAGTGCTGGTCTAGTTTCAGTTAGGTTACAATGCCTGATGGAGACCCCATACTCAACTGCCTATAAGTGCTGGTCTAGTTTCAGTTAGGTTACAATGTCTGAGTCTTAATGATGTAGACATCATACTTAACTACCCATAAGGCCTGGTCAAACTGGGTAGTACCATTGGCTTTCCGTAATTCAGACTGAAGACTACCTCTCATTGAAAGCCAAATACTGTCACTGGGATGTGAACCAATGCAGAGAAGGGCAATGTGATTTTAAGTTCTGTACTATAGCACTTAGGCCATGGAGGCCCCCACTTTATGGACTAGTTTCAAATTAAAAGATCACATGGAAATTTACTTCCTATGAATTAAGGTAGATCACCCATTATCTGCCATTTTGAAATTTATCCTTTTGTAAGAATATTTTGGTCATTCTCGGTATACATGGTTCTGTGCCAGAACTATTTCTGTTAAAACCAATAGTTCCGGCCCAGAACCATGTATACCGAGGCCCACTGAAGTATTCAGCATGGATGAATTTCAAAATGGCAGATTATGGGTATTCTACCTTAACCATTAAGGGATGTCAATCCTTCAAGATTGCAAGAAGAAAAACACTAAATGAAATTCATGTGACTCATTTCTACCGTACTTTAAAGCCAAGAATGTTTCCAACCCTTTCGTACAGTTTGATACTGATTATTGCTGTTACATAACTGAAAACTTGTTGATACAACATTAAACACCATACAAACAATAATTAATCACAGTTTTACAAAAAAGGCAGAAATTGAATGCCTTTCTTCTGGTGATTTAGAGTAAATGCATTTCTATCCAAATATTTGTAATGATGAATCATTCCTAAAGTGATTATTTTTCGTTTACAGGGAAGGCAGAGCAGCCCTGGTGACATCATTTGGTTGCTTTAAGTATATGGCCCTCTATAGCTTTATACAGTTCATTTCCATTATGATTGTATATACGGTAAGATCTTTTCAATAATTTATGTATGTTTATTGCAAGATAGTTTATATGTTAAGATTTTTTCAACATTTACTTTATGTATATGGCAGAGTATTATATATCTACAAGATATTTTCTATACTTGCTTAATGTATATGGCAAGATCTTTTCAACATTTGTTTTATGTATATATGGCAGAATATTATATATCTACAAGATCTTTTTTTGTTGGGTCGTCCATTATCCTCCAGTGTAAGGCATTGCAACATAACTGAAATCATGTGGATTCAATGTAAAACACGATGTTAGCAAAGAAAATGGATTTTGTTGATGCTTTTTGTTGAATATTTGCTCTTTTACATTTCAGTATGGAGTTAATCTTGGTGATATGCAGTATTTATACATTGATCTGTGCATTACCGCAACCATCGCTGTGTTGAGTAAGTATAGCAAACATCAATTGTAACATGTTTTTACAATTTAGATAAGTCACTCTTGATTTTGCTTCTCAGGTACATAATCAGTTCACCCGCTGAATGTGAAATAATGAATGCTAGCAAAGCAGATACCGTTATCGATGGAATTGAACACATGATCATCCTGTGTAAAGCCCGAATAGTTCATGCACTGACCAATGTATACCAAGAACAACTGAAGTAATCTTACAAAAGAAAGAGTTACAAAATGGCGGATTATAGGTATTCTAACTTAACCCATTACCAAACAATAACGACAGATAAAGAGTTAAACCCCAGCCAAAACCAACTTTAACATTTAAAAAAATAATTCTCTTTCAGTGGGCTACACTTCAGCCTACCAAAAGCTAGTCGCCCGAAGACCCGATGGATCCCTCGTCAAGTCCTCGAACCTGTTGTCTATATGTGTACAAGTATTCCTTACTGGACTTTTCCAGGTGGCCGCCCTCCTTTATCTGAAGAGTCAACCCTGGTAAGTTTTAAGCATTGCTTTTAGTTTTTAAGATGGTTTTGTCGATTTTCGACCGATTTCGGTTATACTGGACTGATTGCCTAGTGGTTAGGGTACAGAACTAAGAATAAAATGGCCCCTCTCTTGTCAAATCCTCGAACCTGTTGTCCATCTTTATACAAGTCTATCTGACTGGGCTTTTACAAGTTGCTGCCCTGAAGAGTCAACCCTGGTGAGTGGCAAATAAGTTATGATGTGGGATAGGATATAGAGGATAATCAACTCCTTTTGATTGATATGGAAAATATGTCGCGAGAACGGGTCGTTATCAGGTTGAAAAAACGAGTTCAAAGATAGATTTAAGTCTTATCTGCCTTTCCAAAACCTTAAACATCTGCTTAACTTTAATGAGGAAAGATACTAAGAGTAGAAAACAGGTTAGATCTAACCTGTTTGCATAAGTAAGATATTGGTTCCAGCACTGTAAGGGTTAACAATTATATACATTTTTTTTTTTTAATATGGGTTTTACATCACATCAACATTATTTCAGTTATGTAGCAATGCCCGACTATTAATGATGGAGGAAGACCCCATCCTCAACTACCCATAAGGGCTGGTCAAGGCGGGTAGAACCATCGGCATTCCGTAAGTCAGTCGGGAGACTGCCTCTCATGAAAATCCATATCCCTCTCAGGATTTGAACCCACGCGGAGAGGGGCCATGTGATTTCAAGTTCTGTACTCTAACCACTAGGCCACGGAGGCCCCCTAACAATTATATTGCAAAGCTTGATTTGCCCTAGATATAGGTAACATTCCTAACTTAATTGCCAAAAAGAGCTGGACTGGTTGAGATAAGGTGGGGGGGGGGTTCCACACTAGTTTCTTTCCCGTTAATGGAAGTGCACTGGTGCATAATTCGAAACTCTTCACAGATGTGCATTGGAATACCCTCTATTAATTGTCACAGCAGGTCATTTTTTCCTTAAATTGGGAGAGGGCCTTAGCCTTTTAACTTTTCTTAGCTTTATCGCTGAAATTGTTGAATTGGGAAACCAAAACGCTGGTGTGACTTTGAATGTTTGGGGAAAACTACATGACTTCAAAAGAAAAATTGGGAGGTGCCTTTTCTAGGCGCCTGTGATATTATGTGACAAAGCCCTGCACAGAGCTATTGACTCAGAGATCTTAATTCTATTTTACGCGCTAAATGACCTAGCTGTGGATGCGCCTTAAAACACCATTATTCTATTTTTAGGTACACTCCGGTCGATCCCAGCCTGACGGAGAAGGATCATGGAGGAACCATCTGTTGGGAGGGAACCGTCATATTTATTTTCTCATCGTTCCAGTACATTTCCATTGCTTTCTGTTTCTCAAAGGGGCCTCCCTTCCGTAAACCAATCTACACAAATAGTAAGTTGTTTTCTGTTTTTCAAAGGGGCCCCCCTTCCGTAAACCATTCTACACAAATAGTAAGTTGTTGTCTGTATCTCAAAGGGGCTCCACTTCCGTAAACCAATCTACACAAATAGTAAGTTGTTTTCTTTTTCTCAAAGGGGCCCCCCCTTCCGTAAACCAATCTACCCAAATAGTAAGTTGTTTTCTGTTTCTCAAAGGGGCCCCCCTTCTGTAAACCAATCTACACAAATAGTCAGTTGTTTTCTGTTTCTCAAAGGGGCCCCGCTTCCGTAAACCAATCTACACAAATAGTAAGTTGTTTTCTTTTTCTCAAAGGGGCCCCCCTTCCGTAAACCGATCTACACAAATAGGAAATTGTTGTCTGTATCTCAAAGGGCCCCCCTTCTGTAAACCAATCTACACAAATAGTAAGTTGTTTTCTGTTTCTCAAAGAGGCCCCTTCTGTAAACCAATCTACACAAATAGTAGTGAAGCAGGGGTTTCCTTGACCCCAAGCTTATTTATTTAATGACCCCTATTTTCTGGGTATGACCCCTTATGATCATTATTTGCCATTCACAGTTCCATATATACAATAAGGGGTCAAAAGTACCCCCAAATTAGCATAAATCAAGAGATCAAGGAAAAGTCTTCAAGATTAAACCTATATATTTTAGATCGATTGTGAAACAAGTTCTAACAACTAAGATTTATCTCTCTCGATTCTGCTTTCGTGATCATTACCCATAACCCTTGTGTCCAGAAGCCGACGCTCAACCCCTGCACCACTGTACTTGAAATGAAGTATGGAAGAGAATCTAGTGTAGGCATGTCCATTGTTTGTTCAAATTGTATATATCAAGAGGTGAATGGTGTGGAGGGGCCCGTGGGGGGGTGGGTGTTAGCGTATGTATATTGAAATCACATGACTTCATGCTTATGCAAATAGGTTAGATCCAGGCAAGCTCCTATGTAGATTGGCGGCATGTTTGTCATCTTACCTGTTTGCTACTCTGAGTATCTTTAAGGTTCTGGAAAGCAGATGACACAAAAATCTAGTTTTAGGAAGTTACTCAGCATTCTAATGATCCCTTCTCTGTTTCAGTTCCTTTTGTCATTAGTCTGGTGGTGCTAGCTGCAATGTCTGCCAGTTTCCTGCTGTTTCCATGGAAACCTATATTGGACTTCTTTAGGGTAAGCACTTTACCCCATTTGAGTGAGGAAACCATTCTCATGAAATGCCATTGGTTTGTGTACTTTTCAATGATGTATGGTTAAGACAACTACCAACAAGTCTGGATATCCAAAAAAACTTTGAATGGTAACATTTCTTTGTTATCAATACATATTTTGTATTTCTAGTGTTGCAGAGGGCCTCATGTTAGAGGTTACCGCAATTTTGCTGAAAAGCTAAACGAGTTTATTAAAGATATATTAATTTTATTCTTTGATAAGTATATTGACAGAGTTAATTACTAAAGATTACAGTAACTCACTTTTATCCAGGCTTATTTGATGAAATGATTTCTTACCTTTATTCTATGAAAATACAATATAAACTGTGATTATTGTACCTTTGATATTGAATACATTGAAAATTCATTACACTGTCAAAAGGTACTCCTTTTAGGGAAATGTGTAGAAAAAAAAATTGGTTATACTACTGTTTTACATCTGATCGAATCAAATTATAACATTTAGACAAAGATATTTTTTTTTACTTATATTTTCAATGATTGATCATCTTTCATGGCTACAAGAATGAATTTAGAGCAGGCTAATGAAGGTTTGTTTTTGTATTCATCATCTTTTACTGTCTTATACGGAACAATTATGATCTGTTATAATGTTTTTTATGGAGCAATAGATCTGTTATACGTTTTTTATGGAGCAATTATGACCTGTTTTATGTTTTTTTCAGCTGGAGCAGTTGAACAATAAAGCATTCTTATTTAGAGGTCTGCTTTTGACCATGGTTTTTGGTCATCTTCTGGCTGCCATGCTAGCAGAGGTAAATATTTTAATTTTTATATCAACTTTAGGGGATGATTAAACCAAATCCTCCCAGCAAAATATCAAGACTTGTCCGTATCCTAATCCGAAAGGGGAAATAAAAGATTTGGACCAAGAAGAACAGGGTTCTGTGTGGCTCAGTGGATGAGGTGGGTTTGAACTTGGGGGTCCCGGGTTTGAGCCCCTACGACACCTCTGGTTTTGCGGGAGTGACATTGGGCAAGTCACTTCAGAGCCCTAGTTCTAGTACAGGTGGATCCAGGAAAGCTGTTACTTAAATGAAAAATTGTTGATTTGGTGTTAAACATCATACAAACAAACAGACATTGCAACATAACTGAAATAAAGTTGATGTGATGTAAAACCTATATGAATTAAGACTGACAAACTGGGTTGGCTTATTTAAGTCATCATAGAGACTGTTTCCCAATTAAAATCGAATAATGACACATTAATTTTAACTTCAATACCCTACCAAGAAGACAGAGATCTGTGTGGCCAAGTGGATAAGGTGGTGGACTTCAAACTTAGGGGTCATTGTTTCGAATCCCGACAATTTCACCGGATACGTTGGACTGAGCCTTGGCAAGACACTTCGTAGCCCCACCCTAAAACTGGTAAATCCAGGAAGGCTGTAACATAACTGAAAAATTGTTGATGTAGTGATAACTCCCAAATGAACAAGGAGGAAACATTTAGACTGGTTAAACATAACTTAGTAATAAATGACTTGATAGAGGTTCATTTGTGTCAAAATGCCTTTTTTCTATATTTCAGTACTTGATTACAGAGAATGAAACAACAAAAGCGTTATTGAAATCAGTCAAGCAGTGCTGCCGGAAAAAGGCTGACAAAAATGTGTACAAAAGACTTGAACAAGAGGTGGCATGTTCTGATTGGCCACCGATAGGTCAGGTGACATATGCCTCAACCAATCATATTATGGATGATACGCATGTAACTGTTGAAAACATTCCATTGGGTTTAGCAGTGAACTGAAAAATTTTGTTCCTGTAATTTTTCATTTTCGATGATACTTGCTTTTTTATATTAAAAGAACATGGTATGGTATGGGGAATTTTTCCTTGAGAGATGTTTTTCTTTTTGAAACATTGATTTGTAACCCATACTCCATACAAAGTTTTCTTCTAAATTGAAGATATCAGAAGATGATACTTCTATTTGATGAACTGAATTTTTCTCATGAGGAATCAAGAAGAGTCAATTAGGTTGAGAGGCGAAATTGTTATATGAAGTAATCATTGATATAATGGAAATCCAAAAATGCACCAGCTAAGCGAATTATTACTGCCACATAGGTGCTGGAGATGAAATATTGTTGGAATTTAACAAATGAAGCAGAACCAAAAGTCATCTTTGAAAGTGATCGATTTATTGACGATTGAAAAGCAAAAAAAAAGTTTACTTGGATTATTATTATTTTTATTGTTATTATAACATGAATAGTTATGAGTAATGAAAACAGCACCTTTGTTTAAGTGTTAATTGAACCTATAAATGAATTCCATGTTAATTATTTATTATCCTTTGAGGTGTATTTCGTGTTTGAAACTGCAAAGAGTATTTGAAAATATTGTCCCACACCAGACAAATTTCTCAAAGAGATCAGCTCTTACTTACTGCACTTGTTTTCATTTTATTTTAAGATATATCATTCATTATAATTAATTTCTTTTCGTTGAAATTGTCTATTTTTGAGGGGAAAAAAAGTGTTAAATTGTCTGAATTGAAAGGACTGCAAGCCATCCCATCTTTTAAGAACATTTTGTGATTTTTTACCATATAACAGATGAAAGATATTTTTCGACATACTTAACAACAGTTGTCTGCATTTTGCTACAAACATTTCAAAATGTTCCCTGCATCGAATTGCAATAAAGGATTGTCTCTATCATTACACAATTGCAATTAAAGTTTGTCTCTATATCATGTTAAAGCAGGATCAAAGCATAATCATTGCTATTAATCTACATTTATGTTAATTTATATATATATGTTGATATGTTTATGTAAGTGTATTCATATACAGAACAAATCAGGCTCATTGCAATAATATTGAGGGAGCTCAAATCTTTATGGATCAGAAAGATGATTTTAGAATATAGCAAGAGTTTGCCTTAAATTGTACTTGTGGCTGATGGAATACATACAAAAAATACTAAGTCTATATAAAAAATAAATTTGGCTGATGGAATACATACAAAAAATACTAAGTCTATATAAAGAATGAATAATAACTTTGAATTAGTTGTGAAAATGCCGAGACAGAAAAAGAGTTTGCTCATGTTGAGTAACTCTTCAATTTGTCACAGTGGTTGCAAATGTCATATTGAGGTTTCAGTGCAAGACAATAGTAAGTATTTCATGTGTATGATGTACTTATAGTATTGCACTGATTGTTTTTCAATTTCATCACATTTTTCTTTGTCATCTGCAAACTCATTCAATTTGGGACAGTCGAAAATCTTACGTTTGGTAAAGGGTTAAAGAAATGACTCTTTACCTTGGATGAAACCCATGGGTCATGTGATTTAGATATATTATAAGAATCTCAATGTAACCATTGTCTAATAGCACTATGTGTAACTTCATAATTGCAATTGTAGTTAGACAATGTGGGTAGGGGGGAGGGATGGGTTTGTGTAACAGCAAGAAAACAATTGTAGTGGGGTTATTGTATTTGTGTGAGGTTTACATAACAGCATGATAATCAATCGTAGTTAGAGAGTTGGATTTGTGCTGTTTCATGTGTCAACATGTATTTAGACAGCAGGAGGGGTGGTACTGGTTCATGTTAATTCAGCAAGAGACCATTTGTAGTTAGACTGTCAAGCTTTGTGCTGGGTTTGTGTAAAGCATGAATACAATTTTAGTTTCACAAGGAGGGGCAGGCAGGGCAGATGGGGTTGATGGGTTCACACAACAGCATGAATACAATCATAGTTAGAGATGGCATTTGTGCTGAGGTTGTTTAACAACATGAATACAAGTGTGTTTAGACAGCAGCGAAGGGGGGACTCTGCAGGGTTGAATGTTACTTCAGCAAGAAGCCAACTGTCTGGGTTTGTGTAATACCATGGGTACAATTAATAGTTAGATTGTGGGTTATTACTCGGATCTCCTGGTTTTACTAAACAACTTACGGAAAATACTTGCGTAAGTCAAAATTGATTAACATGGATAATATCTTCAATAAAAGTACAATATTGCAATGTGACACGTCATTGGAAGCGTCTCGGAGAGACGATTCCAATGATGTGTTACTTTGCAATATTGCTTTGCCAAATATTGAAATAAAAGGGCTTGTTGTTTTAGACTTGCGCAAATCTTAAGCGTAAACTGTTTAGTAAAACGGGCCCCTGAGCTCTACAATTCATTATCATTTTTGGTATTAGTAATAGATAACTATCATTATCTCCATGTATTGAAAATTGACTGAATCATGAATTAGCTGTCCTTTTATGCATTAAATTATGTGATCTGGAACACAAGGTGTTGCTAAAAGCGGGTATTAAACTGAGAAATTGTTGACACAGCATTTTAATTCTGTTTGTAAAAAAAATGATAAAAAGATAAACAAAAAGCTTGCTATGTAGAAACTCCAAATAAGGCTTCCTTTTTGGTTCTTGTCACTTGTATTGGAATGTCGTGGGTTTTTTTTCTACTGTCAATTTCATGCTATGTTGAAAATTGACAGCCATACAGAGATCTAAGTTCAAGACTTTAGTAAGTTTTTGTCCGTTGCAAAACTCTTATGCAATCACACCTTCCTTTGTCACATTATTTGGACAATTTTTCAACCCTTAACATGCTGAAACCGACTTCATGATTATGCAAACATGTTAGATTCAGACCAGCCGCCAAGTGAATTGGCTGGCTTGTAATCTAACCTGTTTGCTACTCTGAGTATCTTTCCTCATCAAAATTAAGCAGATACTTAAGGTTTTGGAAAGCAGACGACACAAAAAACTGTTTTTAGAGAATTACCCAGCATTCTCGGGGTAAAGAAACCATAGTGACAAGAGTAAATTGCTCATTGTGAGCTCGTAAACCGTCTTTTACTTTGTCTCGCAACATTTTTTTTATGCCGATTGGAAGAATTTAGTGGTGTAAGCGGGGGAAAACTTATTTTTTTGTATCGCCACATTGTTCAAAACATTCACTCATCTGTTACATATTGTTGCATGTTATGAAATCATGAATATTAGTAAAGATAAATATTATATTGCAGGTTGTGTGTTTTGTCTTTATTTCAACTAGGATATGTGAATAGACAGGGTCATCCCCCAGGCCTTTTAAGCGCTGTGGTACCACAGCGCCTGAATTTCAAAATAAGCACTACCCTGGTGCCCGAATTTATCCCAATGTGCTGATTATTTGACCACAGTGCTTTAAAATTGTCCAACAGCCAGTCAACTTGCTTGTAAAATTGCTTGTTCCATTTTGATCTGGCTTAAAAATAGTATTGATTTGTCTTTTAATTCCAAAAATATTCCTAAATGTTCACCATTTAAGGATGCACTCATTGAAAAAATACCCTCTCCTTTGTCGCACCTCTTCCCCAAATCAAACGCCTGAAAAAATCCTGAAGAAGACCCTGATACAGAGCATATCACCTATTTTTTTTTTTTTTTCATATGGGTTTTACATCACATCAACATTATTTCAGTTATGTAGCGATGCCCGACTCTTAATGATGGAGGAAGACCCCATACTCAACTGACCACAAGGGCTGGTTAAGGTGGGTAGAACCATCGGCATTCCGTAAGTCAGTCGGGAGACTGCCTCTCATGAAAATCTTATTATGGATTGAATTAGGATTGTTGAAAAGGCATTTAACCTCAAGGGGGTCTTGCGTTGCTCAGTGCTTAACACATCCATAGAACTTTGTGACATCAGGCTTGAGCCCCGAAAAATCTCTGGATTAATGGGAGTTTCCTTTGACAAGTCATTTCAGAGTCATAGCCTGGTACTGGTCCATCCATGAAAGCTTTAACCCATTAGCAAACAATGACATTTGACCAGTTTGTTGCAGACACCTCTGGAAACTCTTAATGATCAATTTCTCCTTTTCCCACAATGTTTTCTGCCCTATCTGGAGATTCTTTTTCAAATTCATCACATTTTGAAATGACGTCTGCAGACAGTAAAAAATTTGGCATTTGGTAAAGGGTTAACATAACTGGAAAAATTGCTGAAACAGCTTTTAACACCATACAAACTAATAAAACCTCAAACAAATTGAACTTTTTGTCATAAGTTTATATAAGATTGTAACAAAATTGGATGGGCCTTCATGGCCTATTGGTTGGAGTATTGAACTTTAGATCAAGAGGCACCTGTCTGCTTTGGTTCAAATCAAAGGGATGTTTAGTTATCCTGGGGTCAATACTATAATACTGCAGAGCCTCCCCTAGGACTGTTGATATCTTTGTTTGTATTTATTAGGGTTTTACATCACATCAACATTAGTTAAATTGTGTTGCAATGCCTTACTCTTATTGATGGAGAAAACCCCATACTCAACAGTCATAAGGACTGGTCAAGCCAGTCTGCATTTAGTAATTCAGTCGGGATACTACCTCTCTTAAAAATTTAAATGTCATCTGCGGGATTTGAACCGACGCCGAGAGGGGCTATGTAATTCCAAGCTCTGTACTCCAACCACTAGGCAACAGAGGCCCAAAGTAATTTAGAAAAGCTGTATAATAACTGATATGCTGTTAACTTGACGTTAAACTCTATATAAAGAGAGGGGTCCTGCATGGCCCAGTGGTTAAGGTTAGAACTCAAGGGTCCCGAGTCTGGGCCCCATTGACACCTTGTGGGAGAGAATCACTTTAGAGCCCTAGCCTAGTACTGGTGGATCCAGGAAAGCCGTATCATAACTGATAAATTGTTGATAAGGTGTTATACACCATACAAATGAAACCATGTTAACTGACACAAAAAAAACATCAGCTTTTTAAATTGTATTTCCTACACAGGCAGTAAAGTTTGGATAAGGGTTTTAAGGAATATAGACGACAAAATGAAATATCATAATAACAAATAACTTTAATTTATACACTTTTACAGCATTTGTTAACTAGTTGCCATTTTATTTTATAATCAACAGCTGGAACTTAAACAAATAAGGCAAAATCTCTAATACATTTGTGAGGAAAATCTTGTTTCACTGTACTGTATGGGTTAACTTTTAACCACCTGCAGACAACATTTTACTTGAAGCAGACTAGTTTAGAAAAGCTTTGTAAACATGTGAAATACCCTTCACTTCGACAAGCAATTTCACCTTTTGCCACAATGCTTTTTGAAAGTCCTGTGCTGAAAGACACATAAAATGTGTCGATAGGTGGTAATGCGATTAAAACAGACCAAATGGAGAATTTGCTTGAAAAAGAAAACATTTGTCTTAACCTATTCCTAAATATGGAAATGTGTTACTTGTTCAGGTTGGAAGGTACAGCAGAGAATAAAAGTAAAATAAACTTCATCTGAGGCATTTTGTGAAAAGGGTTCAGTGCAATACTATAGCATCATGAAGCACTTACTATATAGTCTTGCAGTGAACCCCCGAAATGTGACAAAATGTCAAATTGCTCATTGGGAGCAATTTATCCTTTTATCCCAATTGTTTCTGAAGTTTTTTGCTTCATATGCGTCCAACAGAGGTATTTTGCAGTAAAAGAATGCACAAGCTTTCAAAGATAAGAGTTCACCTAAATTCTGGATCCACATAAGACATAAAACTGCCAACGATCCCTTTTCTATCAGTGTTTCTAAATTACCTCTTCATCTCAACAGCTTGCACTTCTCCAAGGCATGTGTTCTAGAAAAACTATGACATCTTACTTTAATCAAGCCCTTAATTATACTAAATTACTGTTATTGTACTCAGCTAATGATGTTACATTTTCTAGCATTATCACATCACTTAAGACAGCGTACAGGTTGAATCAAAATCACTGCTTAAATTAGTTTGAAAGAAAAAGTTGAGTATAACTTCAGTCCTAGGTCATCACTTTACATCAATGCTTATACTTTATACTTAAAGTTGAGCAACAACTTAAAGTTCAAGCAAGATATCATACTTAAGATTCGAGAACACATGCTTAGATTCATGTATTATTTTCTTAAAGGATTCCAACTCCTAGAAAGCTCATGAAATGATGATGTTGAATGAAAAATATTAACAGCTACAATCCTCAGTCTTTCTTAACCCTTAGAATGCTGGAATAAAAATTAAAAAAAATTTTTTTTGAATCGTCTGCTTTTCAAAAGCTTGAGTATCTGCTTAATTTTGATGAGGAAAGATACTCAGAGTAGCAAACGGGTTAGATCACGTGCTAGCCACAAATTTATTTGGCAGCTGGCCAGGATCTTACTGTACCTGTTTGCATAAGCATGAAGTTGGTTTCAGCACTATAAGGGTTAAATCCATGATTAACTTTGCAAAACAAACACAGAGCATCTGCAGACATCTGAGATTTTTTTTTAAAAATGAAATTGTGAATTTAGAAGAAAGCATTGTGACATAAGGAGATAATGCTTTATGGCTTGCATACCATATTTAGCCCTTCCTCAAACAACAAACAATAACGACATTTGACCACTTTTTTTGCAGACGACTCTGGGAAATATTGTGCAAAAAGGAGAAATTGATCGGAACAAGCAATTTTTCCTTTTCCTACAATGTTTTCTGTCCTATTTTCTAATTTCATCACATCTTGAAAAGTCGTCTGCAACCTCTTTCAATTTGGGACAGTCGAAAATTTGTTGTTTGGGAAAAGGTTAATCTTAGTTACTCACAAAAAAACAATCTTGGAGACTGTTCGTTTTAACTAGGTCAGTGCACACAAACATTTTCAAACATTTTTTTTTCAAATGCATTTCTTGCTTGCAACAAACCTTAAAATTTTCTATCAATTATTTTACAACCATTAACTTTCAAACTGGCAATACATAATTATGACTATTCTTCCATTTTATGAAGCCACTTTTAAAGTCACACACTAGACAACATTCAAAACGGCCAAACAAAATAAGCAATGTTGCGCTTGGTACTTGATCTCTTGTTTTTCTACCAATTACGATAATAAACATTATAACAATTAAAATTACATTCTTCATTTTTAATCAAAAATTATAAACAAAGATGCATGCCGTAGATTTACTCTGTATGTTAAAAAAAGTCAAGATTAGAAAGCCGTATCGGAATCTTCTATATTCATGGGTTTTACATGAAATCATCATTATTTCAGTTATGTTGCGATACCAGACTTAATGATGGAGGAAGACCCCATATTCAATGGCCAATAAGGGCTGGTCAAGTTGGGTAGAACCGTCAGTCTCATTACAACCCATACACCTCGCGGGGATTTGAACCCACATGAAGCGGGTCATATGATTACAAGCTCTGTACTCTAACCACTTGGCCACAGAGGCCCCTCTGAATCTATAAATATAATTATTCAAAAACTAAATCCAATATCCTATTATGATCATAAGTATAAAGAAGGTAATTATTGTGTGTCTTCTTTATTCAAATCAAATTTCATTATCAATTGTCTTCCTCATGATAAATTATTAGAGTAGTTGGAGGCAACAAATTGTTATTTTAATAGTTATTCTAGTTTTTTTTTTTTCTTTTTTTGTTGTTGACAAAAAGAGATAACAGCAATTCCCTTTGTTTTTACTTTTATTTGTATATGAGCACTGAACCCTTAACCATTACAAGTTTTCCTTTTGTCACAATGTTTTAATAAAAATATCTTAAATCTCACAGCTAAGATGTCTTACATCAAACCATTTGATAATAAGTTAGTTTTATTTTATCCTCTTGCATTATAACAAAATTAAATTTGTTCACAACTCTGTCATGACAATAACACCATTATCCAGTTTTTAACAAGACACCATATCCAAGTACATGTATGTTGTATGGGTAAATTACCCAGGAAGTTGTATACAATTTATTTTTCATTTTAAAAAAACACTTTAACCCTACGCAAAATTTTCGACTGTCCCAAATTGAAAGAGTATGCAGACGACATTTCAAAATGTGATGAAATTGGAAAATAATCTTCTGATAGGTAGAACACATTGTGGGAAAAGGAAAAATTACAAGCAATTTCTTCTTTTCCCACAATGTTTTCCAGAGTCACCTGCAATAAAGTGGTTAAATGTCGTTATTGTTTGGGAAATGGTTAAAGTCTCTTTTCCCCAAAAACAAATCATCAAATTTTGGAAGATATCCAAATTACTATAATCAGCTATAACACAATTATAATGTATGTGTGAATAAAAAAAAAAACATTTTTTAAATTTCTCCTTTTTCTACAACAGGTTATTACCAAAAATAATTTATGTGGAAATCAATTGTTACTTTCAAATAGGGTTTTCTCTTGACCCCTGGGACTTTTTACCCCTAATATATGTAAAATGAATGGAAAATAATGATCTTTAGCGGACATATCCAGGAATAGGGGGTCATTTACTATATAACTTTAAGGGTCAAGGAAAACTCTATTAAAAATATCTTTATTTGTTTTTCAAGTAGTTAATATTTGCCTATCCAAATTAATTCACTAATTAGAAAAGCAAAAATCACTTAAATATTCATAACATTAAAAATTTAAGCAAAAATAATTCAAGAGTAACAGTTCAATACTTAAAACAATTTGTTACTGGCAGAATACTTTCTAGCTTGATTAAAAATGATTCAATATCATAATTCATTAATCAAATGTGCTAACCTCTACATACAAAACGAATTTTAAACATAATACACAGGAGCAAACATGAAAAAAAAAATCAAACAAAACAATCCTTTCATTTTGTTATCTTAAATGTTTACCACAGAAATGTGTGGCCACCATATTCCAGACGGAGAAATCATGTGACCAATGTTTACAATTTTATGTCCGAACAAGATAGCCCCATCACAGGTATTTTAGCTTTTTACACCTACTTTTGTCAATGATAACCACAATGTTTACCCCTTAGTAGATAGTAGATTATCCAATTTTTCTGTTCTGGTGGTATAGGAATATGATAACCCATGCTTTATAATGGCGTTACGTCTAACACTTGGCAGAGAAATCGCAGACAAAGACGGACTGTTTGGACATCCTGCCCATTAGGATATAAGATCTTAAATGTCTGTCACGTTATTCTCCAACCTGAATATGAAACAGGTCAAAATGGAAAACAACAGCAGACGACAAAAAAAAAATGGAAAAAAGATTTGTCTGTGATATTTGGTCAAATCCATGTGACTTAATGAGAAATTGCTGTCTAGAAGCAATTTATCTTTTTGTCACAGTGGTGTCCAAAGGCTTCTGTAGCAGACACATTTAGGTGAGGCCATAGGGGTCTGTAGTTATCCTGGGGTCAGTACTATGTAATATATACATTTATATATTATTTAGTATATCAAGGGTTCAATGCAATACTATAGTAAGTGCTGCACATATGTGAAGCACTTACTATAGTCTTGCATTGAACCCTCTATAATACCTACATAGTACTGACCCCAGGATAACTGCAGACCAATATGTTTGAGGCACTAATGATTAAGGGTTAACAGAAAGGAACAAATCTTTTTAACACTTGGCCATAATCCTACAATGGATGCCTGCAACAGTTTCCGTAACACACTGCTATGTTTGGATTGTTCACTTTGAGCCAGATTGTGGCAAAGCACATCTGAGGAAACACCATGTATCTATAGATAGATTACTTGACTTCCAATATGCATTTATCACATTGTACCATGGAAAATAACATGTCACTATATCTAGATTGTCTTCAAGTATCCTTGTATCATACTGCAAATTGTGAAGTACAATGTAATATGTTACTATATTTAGATATTTTGGCTTCCAATATGCTTGTACCACAATGCACCATGAGAACTAACAGTTTCTATCTTTAGAATGTTCTTCTAAATACATGTGTGTACCTCACTGCATCATGGGAAGTAACATGTTGCTTTATTTAGATTGTCTTTCAATATGCTTATACCATACTGCATACTTCATAGTAATGTTACTATAATTAGATAGTTTGACTTCCAATACGGTTGCTACAAACTGTATCATGGGAAGTAACATGTTACTATATTAAGCTAGATTGGCTTCCAATATGGCTGTACCACACTGCATTGTGGGGAGTAACATGTTACTAAATTTAGACTGGTGAGCCCCAACTTGTGCCAAACTGCACTGCAGGAAGAAGCATGTTACTCTGTTAAGAATGATCGTCTATAAATAAATTTGCTGGAGACTTGGTCACAAGTGATGACATGTTACTATATTAAGATTAGTTAAATATTCAAAACCTTGTGAGACACTATGTTACAGATGAAAACATGTTACTATATTTAGATTGTTCATTTTCCATCATGCTTGGGAAACACTGTATCAAAGGCCAAAACATATTTCATTTGTTTATCTAAAGTAAGGCTTCTGAGGTGTTACATCATAGGACAAAATATGTTACTATATTTAGATTGTCCATCTTTCAATAATACTTGAGGAAAACTATGTGACAGGCAATATCATGTTACTATATTTAGTTTGATCATCTCAACAATTTACTTTGATAGTTCTGTCATAAGAGATAACATGTAACTATATTTAGATTGATCGTCTCAACAAATTTACTTTGACAGTTATGTCACAAGAGATAACATGTTACTATATTTAGCTCGGTTTCCATAAACCACGCACAGACTAAAGCCAATCTTGGTTATCTCTGCACGAACCCACCGGATCCGTCGGGACCTTTCGGCTCTCGTATAACGGGAACTTTTTCTGCACTGTTATGCTGCTTCAGGTCTTCAATGCTCTTCACTAGTTTCACTGGCCTGTTGGGGGAGAAAAAGCTGGGTGTTCATAGGGGTTTTTTACCATGCCAATTAGTATTCAGTAATATTACGGCTTTCCTGAGATTAACTGTGTTAGACTATGGCTCTGAAATATCTTGCAAGAAGATCAGGGTTATTTTTTGAAATGATAACAATTTTTTAGGGATGCATATGATTTGAAACAACAAGTATTTTGGGAAAACAAAGGGTCCAATTTTTTCTTACATCATTTGGAATAAACTTAACTCAATGATTCAACCTTCTCTGACTACCTGGGTAAGAGACACTTATTTCATTTTTTTGTCTCAAAAGAGGAAAAAGAACCTTTCTAAATAGGTAGGTGTTTAAAACCATGAAAGTAAACAATTTACAAGTAATTCCAGTCATTGAGACAAGTGTATGGTTTTTTTCCCCAAGGGTTCCTGGGGGATGCATAGGATAAAACAATGGGTATTCTGAGATTTAAATGAGTAAAAAATGCAAAACCCATAGCAAAAATTATCCCTGAAAGATACTTGCAAAAACCCAGTGGCTTTGTTGAGGTGCAAACCTTGGACTTCCGAATTACAAGTATTTCACCTTTACCACTGCATGTTGCATGATCACGGAGTGAAAATAATTTTTACTCATTTTGTATTGAAAGTTGTAACTCATCCAAAGTTAATGCAACAGTAGATGATTATTATGAAGCAAATTGAAAAATAAAGTTAGATCAGGTAACAACCATAGCCATAAACGAAAAAGTTGCTTGTTACAACTTGTTTTGCAACCTGAAATCCCTTTAAAACGAATCTAAAATATAATAGGGTCTTAGATATCCCTAAAATAACATGAAGTTTGAAGACCCTAGTTCCAAGGGTTTCCAACTTTCTACAAGGATGAAGTTTTTTAACATCAACTAGCACACATGAAAGAAACAGTCCAAAATACAATGCATGTTCCCAATCATTCCATCTGGGAAATGGGTAGGATGGTTTGTTTTAGCTAGGCAGAAGGGGCATGGATTAACTTAACAAGTACTCACTTGGGTTCCGGAGCTGCTGCTGAGTTATTTGTATTATTTGAGTTGTTAGAGTTATCCTCCCCGGTGTAATTTTCTCCCAAAATCCGTAGTCTCGCTTCCTTGTATTCCTCCTCCCTCTGCTCCAATGTTTTCTGTGGGGTAGTCTGTACCCTGTAAGATTATTTGTAATTGTGTGGGCTTTTTTTTAAACAGTTGTATGGTTTAATGGGTTCTTTCTGTTATTAGTTGAACGTGCTTTTTATCAGTTTCATGATTTTTGTATGGTTTAAATGGTTTTTCAGGTTGCCTTTACATTTAATTCCAATGTCTTCTATGAGGTGGTCTGCACCCTATAAGATGATTTGTAATTAGGATTTTTTATCATTATTTGTCCAGTTTTATGGGTTTTACAGTAGTGCTTTCGTACGAGTTTCTCAAAACAGCTAATATCGTTTGTATTGTATCATAATGTAACATATCAGATCCCACTTGGGACTGTTACGTATCATATTCCATTTAAAGAATTCTCAAATGGAAGAGTTTTGGTAAGAGTTTCATAAAGGATCTGAACCTAAAAATTTCATACAGGAAGAACAAACAAAAAAGTACAAACAAAAAAGTAACTCTATAAATGCACCATCTTAGAAACTAAAAGGTTACCCCTTATAGTGCTAGAACCGACTTCAAGCTTATGCAAACAGGTTAGATCAAGGCCAGGCACCAAGAAAACTTGTGGCTGGCCTGTGATATAACCTGTTAACTACTCTGAGCACCTTTACTCACCAAAATTAAGCAAATTTTAAGTTTTTAAGTTTTTGGAAAGCAGATGACACAAAAATTATTTTTAGAAAATAACCCAGCATTCTAAGGGTTAATATTTCAAATAACCAGTTCTGTACATACTTCACCGTTTGCTGTTTGTTTCGGTCATCTACCTGTCTCTTCAGTATTCGGACTTGAGGTGTGTATTGCGTCCGCGAGCCTTCTTCTTGAAGTATTGTGACAGGTTTACTGCGGAAACAAGACAATAAAACTTACATTCTCAGTAACCTTGGACAAGTATTAGGTAAATGTATATGTAAAAAAAATACAGAAAAGGAGAATATGCTTAAACTAATCTAACAATGAACTGATTTCTTAATGTGGGTATTTGCGCTACACAGATACTGAGATAGCTTAGATTGCGGCAAAAGCAAGGGAGATTTGTTTAGCTATGAGAAAAGATTTCATATAAGTTCTTACAATATAGGTTTAAAAACAGAAACTATGTTTTTAGGTAAGGATGGACAGTGTATCAGCATGTTATTTCATCTTTTACCTTATTCTATTTTAATCAGCACTATGTTCTTCGTTTGGTATCAAATTGGAAATAATTGTAATCTCAAAATATTATACAAACGGAATAAGATATTCATCAATGTAACAATAAAAATTTACCTTTCTGTCTTTTTATCTATTTTTATTCTCTCAAGCTTTTTGTCAAGCACCTAAAAACAAAATAAAGAAGGTAAATATATCACTGAGTCTACACCTATATATAGAGGATAATCAACTCCTTTCAATTGATATCAAAAATATGTCATGCGAATGGGTTGTTATCAGGTTGAAAAAACGAGTTCGAAGAACGAGTTTTTTCTACATGATAACAACCCATTCAAGTGACATATTTTTTATATCAATCGAATGCAGTTGATTATTCTATTCCTTTATATGAAATATATTTGCCGAAATACCTCGATAAACGCCAAATGGAATATAATTTGGGAGGAGCCAAGCAGTTAACAACGCCCATGACATCATTTTTGCGTCCTATGACGTCATTCACGCGTATGGATACATTTTAGAATACAAACATTTAAGTGAAGTGTGCAAAAGTGCAGCAACGACTTTAATGCAAAGGAATGGTAAAAAAGTAGTTCCGTCAAAACTGATATCATCACAAGTGATGATATGACTTTTTGATATCATCACTAGTGACGATATTCACAGTGACAAAATTGAAAATTAATACACTGAGAAATCCCAGTATTTCACCGATAGGAATACAATAATGATTATAAATTAACATGTTACATATAGGAATTTCCCTTGACCCCTTGATTAATGCTAATTCGAACGACTTTTGACCAATTGTATATGGAATTGTGAACGGAAAAATAATGATCTCTATGGGTCATATCCAGGAATCAGGCATCATTTACTATATAAGTTGGGAGTCAAAGAAAACCATGTACATATAAATCTCTTCCTTATCACTCTATAATAAATTATGTCCTTTATATTGAGGGTTCAATGCAAGACTAAACATGAAGCACTTACTATAGTCTTGCATTGAACCCTCGATATGGAAATCATAATAGTCGGTGGTGTTCTAATGTCTATGAATAATAACTTTTGGATGGACAAGTGAAACCTGAATTGGATGAAATTCTTCTTTTCCATCAATTAGCTTGGTTGAATGACCTCAAAAAAAGATTCTTATTTGATAGGTGTTTGACTTTTCTCTGTGGACATTGGGTACGTCTTACCTATATTTAAAATTACATACTTGGAATTTCGTAAAAAATCATGAAAATGCAAACTAAATATGAATTTGAAGCCATACAATAAAATTTCAAATATGGAATTATGCGCACATTTATGTTAAAGATGTACTTAAAGTGTTATTCACATTGCTTCTGCAAAAGTTAATATTGCTTCAAGTCCAACAAGTGAAAAGTTAATATTGCTTCAAGTCCAACAAGTGAAAAGTTAATATTGCTTCAAGTCCAACAAGTGAAAAGTCAATATTGCTTCAAGTCCAACAAGTGAAAAGTTAATATTGCTTCAAGTCCAACAAGTGCTATCTTGGATTTGTAATGTCAGTGACCAAACAAAGATCAGTCGCATGACGTCACAACTTCCTATCTAGTGAAAACCAATTTTGATTATCTAAAAATAAACTTTTTTGAGGTGTTAGGGAAATATTGAGAATTTTTTTGCATCAGTAGTTATCCTGAGACATCTGACATTTAAGCAGTTTTTAATTGTTAAATGGTAATTAATGTTGTTTTTGTTGGCATGGAACTTTATTTTACATATTTTGTCCTATCAATTGACTTTGAATGGCCATTCTGTGCTTTAAATATGTTAATCAAAATTTGGTCCAAATCAACCATTTATTTGGTCCTTTGAAATTTTAAAATTAGATTGCCCCAACAAAAATTAAAAAGGCAATCATCATGTCTATTCATTTCGATGCAGCACATTATTTCCTTTAAATGGTTGAACACATATTTCTTTTAAAAGTAGCATGAAAAATCTAACATTCCCCAATTTTGGTTTTGGTTAACAAACAATACATTCAACTCGACAGTTCCGGATCATCTTATGTTTGTTGTCAAATTTCTATGAATGCGAAGAAACTCTGGCCTTAAAAACTTAACAGTCATTTAGCATATTCAATTAGCTCTTGACAAAACCAGGATAACATTTCCACTTCTGGTAAAGCGATCAGAATCAATTTGGAACAGTTAATTATGACCGAGACAAGTCACCGGAAGTTGACCTAATTTCAACGATATTTTTTTTCGGCGATTTAGACGCTCATTCAAAAAGATAATGTGCACTCAACCTTGATATCATTTGTAAGAAGAATTATAATAGAATGTATTTATGCAAAACTTTCACGCTAATACGGGTCTGGAATTGTATAATTGCATGGTGAATGAAGGCAAGTGAACTCGACAGTTTCGGATCACCTCTTTGATTTATAGGGGTCGTCTCAACATTACTTCCGGTCATTTTCGTACGCTCTTAAAAGGAAAAAAGTAAAATGATTCTTTAAAGGGAAATCGCACAAGGCATGTGTTTGATGAAAATAAAGTATAAATTGATGATATTATTTTCTGTTCTAATTGTCTCTTTGTGAAGTTAACCCTTTTTACAATAAATGATATGACAATTAACGTGATTCGGAACTGTCACATTTGATCCGAAACTGTCGCGATGACCCCGATCTTGTTTTCTTCAAAAACTGAAAAATGGTAAATAAAAGCGGTAAATCATTGGTATGAAAAGACAGAGGAAGAATTTTTCTTTAAATCCATATGTTAATTTCTACAGTAAATTGGTTAATACAAGAAAAAACGATCTTTTATCTATTAGTGATCCGGAACTGTCGAGTTGACTGTATCATAGTGTCGCTTTGGGAATTTGGAAAGCATGATGAAAAAGAATTCAATACGATTGGAAAGTAGCCATAACATGAATCAAAAGATATCTTGTTCACAAAGACCTTGGTGAGCGAAGAAATCCATACTTCCTTATGCAGACCTCCGTTGACAGATGTACAAACAATAAGTTTCTAAAGTGTAGCTTCAGGTGTTTAAAAAGGAAGTTCAAACACAATTAAATATCCATGGAATTCTTTTTGCATGATGTTTTCAAGATATTTTTCAAAATAGCCATAGAAATATAACGTTGGTGGTTTTCCACTCGTTTACGTAAAAAGGTCATGTATTGAAGCCTATTTGTATCTGGAAGAGTAAAAGGATTCGACATTTTCTGGAAAATGTTGACACTTTCTGTTTCGTTGTGAAGCTAGAAATAGGTGGTTTATAGCCAAAATTAATTGCGATATTGAATCCCCTTGAAAGGAAAGTTAGATGTGTTTTCTAAAAGTGTCCCACATGAAGTCGATTGGTTTAAAATTACCTCAGTATCTTCTAATTCTTCCCAACTGTCAAGAACATCATTTTCATCGGCCATGTTTTGATTGGAAATAATTTTTCCGATAATTGTCGAAAATATAGAAATGGGAAATACCGATTCTATTGATGGTTTTCAACAATTATATATAATCAAGGTTTAAGGTAATGTTGAAATAAAATGAAATAAGTGATACTCATTCGTTAACTTGTTCAAATACATCAAAACTCGGTCAACTTTTACGACATTTTTTATTTTGATAAACGCTTTACGGCATTCA